>CAJHZI010000720.1:995000-1435000 GCA_905160935.1 Enchytraeus crypticus | reverse complement strand
TTCTTTAAGTCCTGGGATCAATCCTCGGTAGAGCTGACTAGAGAGTAAAATCTGAGATCTTCGCCATTTAGGGTACTCTAATTCACCTGACGTCTTGTAGAGAAGCCCTTCAAGCTTCTGACCTTGACGTTAAAACTACATTTCTAAAAAAGTTTAGTGGGAACTAAAGACTTTGGGCGGCAAGGCAAGTGAAGTAATTGTACCGTGAACTAGGCTTGACTATTAAAGAAATACTGTGTACGCTGAAATAACGTCATATCACAACCATACTACGTAGGGACTAGCGTACAGCTAGATGTTCCTGACAGGGCCTGGAGGCGGGGAACCGGGCGTTAAATTCTTATTGATTAACTGATTGATTGATGTTACATTTTAAATTGTATATTACTTTAATCAGGGATAGACCTAGTATATTCTTTGTCAGTTTTAGTGTAAGGATTATTTAATTAGCTTCATAATAACAGATTCCAGAAGTATTCTCTTAAAGAGAGGAGCAAGTAATTAAACTGAAATGTATACGTTTTGAAATCGACCCACACTCTAGCTGGTATTTCTTAATTAAAATGGCATATTACTCAAAGCATGATGAAAGTAATATTTACTGCGTTTTGATATCGTGCCTATTCTATACACAGAATATTCTGTTCAATAACTCAGCAGGTGAATAAAAAATTCAATAAAAAATATGTGCTTTCTAATCCGTCGTACTAGTACAGTAACTGTATATTACAACTTTTAAACAGCAAACTAATTCAATTCCTGATGCAAACTAATGACGTTGCATAGTCGTTGCTGAGCAAATAAGAATATTTTGAATATTCTTAGGATAAATGAGTTATAGAATCAATATTAAAATGTAAAATATCTGATATATTGAGCCGGATTTTTATGCGTCTCTGAAGTAACGCCCTAACGCTGACGCCTTAACGGCATTTTTAGAATTCCTTAATAGTTACGCTAATTACAACTCTGCCATATGACGAGTATCAGTTTATGGAAAGTGTATCTTTTAATTATAATCGCAACGTCATATTTGTAATTCCTAAATATTGACGCTAATTACAGCGCTGTCATTTGTCCTCTATAAATTTCTCTGTCTAGTATTAAGTTCATCGCATCGTCATATTTATATTTTTAAGTGCCCATGTTCCTGAACTGAGTGCATTTTTGCACACGGGTACATCAATCATAGTTCTACTCTTTCATATCTGGCGTCTTTGGCTCAAATGGAACATTATTCAGTATATACTTACACAATCGTATAAACGGAAAGATATTATCGCCGATTGCAACCTCTACCATTTGACTTTATCCTCGAGATAACTACAAATCTGCTTCTTGCATCTTATGAAACTTTTCTATTCTCAACTTTATCTTGAGCCTGTTGTGTCATATTTCCAAGAATTCAAAACGTTTGCGCGGATTTCGCGCTCTCCTATTGGCTGGAGCCACCTGCGACGGTTGAAAGTCAGCCTCCTGGCGACGACTTTGTTTTAATCTAACGGTGACATTAACCGCCCGATCTCGACTAGATATAGTTCCGTCACATGTAGCCGAAATCAGCTCAGATGCCGAGCGACATCTCGTTCATAGTATGCAAAAGCGACTTTCGGCAACGATATCGTTCTGATTGAAGCTTCATAGGATTGCGTAGTTTTTTGCACTTATAATGATTTTCTTGTAGTAAGCATACTATCATGCTTGAATCGGCATCAGGTTGCATAGACGTTAGGTAAGGTAAGGGCTGAACCATTCAGTGGCTTGATCGATTAGGTGTAACCCTATGGATAGGCAGATGTAGACTTCTAATTCAGAGCTCAATCCGTCACTAATGTGCTTTACAGACATGAAACCGACGTCAAACTGGGAATTATATAATGGCTTTTAAAACTAGAATTATACTATTAATAAATGACAATGTTGAACAACTGCAGGTTATACAACTCAAATAATTGTAATGAAATTAAATAATTTTTTAACATTTAAGTTTACTTTGTCGCAGTAGCTCGTTGTACTTGTATAAAAAATTTTAAGTTATCGTCATCTGTTATCCTCGTTTTTTAATTGTACTTATTATTATTATTCGTAATTGCATTCGTAAATATTGATAATTAGTAATGCGATTTGTAAAAATCAAATTGCTCAAGATTATCATTGTTAAGCGTAATATTTTTGTTTTTATTTGTTAATTATTCTCATAATTCTAAATTATCAGAACAAATTCTAATTCTAATTTATTTTTTTATAATTTATTCTCGTTTGCTGCGCATGCGCATTTCTGCGATTATATTTCTATTTAGGTGTGCTTTTTGGACTAGGATGGAAAAGTAAAGAGTATTAGAAGTTTCACAATCAAAAACATTATTTAAAATTTATTTCTTTAAGTTAAAGTTTAGTCGATGTCAACGCTAAAATTATGCCCTAGGAATACCTATCAGATCAATATCTACGTTAGAAATTCTGTAATTTGGGAATCAGCTTTGTAGCTGCTCTTTAGAACCGAGAACAAGCAACAAGCTGCTCTTGATCAATAGACTCCAACAGTCTCGTTTTTACATCTGTTCTAACTGATAGAGAGACGAGATAGAAGATTTCACTATATATGCTCCTTATCAGACTAAGGAGCTTTAACTAAGGAACTTTAGTTATCTGTGTTCTAATGATATCAAGTCAAGATTTTAAATTCTATTCATCAGCTTGATTCTAAATGACTGATATTCTGTTTAATTTAAGATGTAAGAGCGAACGTGATATTGACTTTCGCTCAACATGAATGATATACTATACCCCGTCGAAGCAACTGCTTCCCTCTGAAGAGATGCGATAAATTTTCTTCTGCTACTTGAGTGTAACGGAAGAGGTGGACGAAAAGTGAATCGGCAGAAATCTGCAGCTTTATGTCGGCTCTCCGGCCATCTGCTATGTAGAACGTCAATTAAAGGACGTAAATGAAAGGACGTAAATTTCTGCATTAACTTACCGATCTCGCTCTTATGAGAAACCACAACTCTTTTAACTCTTCGAGATCGCTAATGCTCTGTCTCTCATAAACCGTTAATTAGATAATTAACTGATATCAGTTAATTTCCCGAGCATGTAGCTAGGGAAACATGTAGGCCTACTGTAACTCAGTTACAGTAGGCCTATATGTTTCCCTAGCTACATGTCTCCTTTCTTTGTATTCACAATTCAGTGTCGAACGCACAAATGTTGTTTTGTATTGAGTTGTCATTCTACTTGTTGTGTCCGAACTCTAGAAGAAGCTACCAACCGCAAACGACATGCAACGTAAAAGGTTTCTAAGCAAGATTTGAGGAAAGCACTGAGAACTGTCAGAACTTAGCATATTTGATAGATATGCCTCTTAAATAGGATATTTGATTTATCATTTCCTTCGGCAGCTTCTATTTAATGGTATTTTTGACATTCACAGTTTACCATTGACCTATTTTATGCTTTTATTGGGCTCTTATAGAGTTCTGTGTTAATTTCCTTTCTTTGTAGTCACAATTCAGTGTCGAACGCACAAATGTTGTTTTGTATTGAGTTGTCATTCTACTTGTTGTGTCCGAACTCAAGAAGAAGCTACCAACCGCAAACGACATGCAACGTAAAAGGTTTCTAAGCAAGATTTGAGGAAGGCACTGAGAAATCACAAAAGAAGCTGTATATCTCTAGAGCTACATGCTACATTAAGGTTTGGGATAGGCATAGCCTTCCAAAAGTAAAAACTAAGTTCTTTGTAGTACCTTACGCCTGCGGTATGGCAGAATATTAGAGAGAGAGAGAGAGAGGGAGAGGAGAGGGAGAAATTGTAGTCATTGTTATAATTTTCCAAAAGTGAGGAGGAGATTGATTGTATATTTCTTCTTATTCCATATTAAATTTTAACATTTTTTCCTTTTTTAACCTGGGATAGAAAATAGAGGCGGATCGATCCCCCAACCCCCGGTAACTCTAAAAACGGAGATGTTGAGACATGTTTGCTAATAAGTTGAAACTATGCATTACACATGTATATGTAACTATAGAGTATGGTGGTGCTGTAGTCACTATGCTACTATAGCAAACATGAAGTATTTCTGATACTGACGCGCCTGATGTCTGAACGCATCTCAGAGTTTGATAATCTGCTAGCACAGTCAGGCGTAATTACTTCCTGCTGTTACCAGCATTGTAACAGTAGAAAGGAACCCGGACACAACCTTTCTCGTGTAGTGTGCGGGTTCTCGTGTTGTGTCCTGGACATTGAAGAATAGACCAACCGTTAGCTGCACGTGTCATAAGAGGCGAGTAAGCGGAACTGATGACGGCAACGGGAAACCATCATAGAAGATATATTTTTGCAAGCTAAATAGGCTACTTAAGGGATGTATTAGGCATTGACTTTTGTACAGTGATTAACTTGTTGATCTATTGAGTGTTCTTTATGGAGCGTAAAAGCAGACTGAGTAGTTATATGTACCTTGGACCGGCAACTTGGCAGAACAATGGAGAAAGACGAGTTTTATAATGAAGTACTAATCATTGTTTACTTTGCACTCACCAAATAAGTTGATTAAATTACCGAGAGTGAGAGAGAACGAAATTAAGAGAATGAAAGATAGAAAGAGAGAGAGAGAGAGAGAGAGAGACAGAGAGAGCGAGAGAGAGAGAGAGACAGAGAGAGAGCGAGAAAGACGTCGAGAAAGAAAGTGAGACAGCCTGATAGAGAGAGTCTGTATTAAACATTCATTTCACATTAAAATACAATTTAGTTTGCCAAAATTTAGTTCAAACAGGCGTTTGGCAAGACTGACGTTACTCTTGAAAACTTCATTGTTCTTGTTCCATGTATCTACATGTATGATCCGTACGCTGCAGATTTTAATCTAAAAATTGGCACTTTGCTTCATTGATTGCTTAATCTAATGATTCATTGATTGCTTAATCTAATGATTCATTGATTGCTTAATCTATTGATTCATTGATTGCTTAATCTAATGATTCATTGATTGCTTAATCTAATGATTCATTGATTGCTTAATCTATTGATTCATTGATTGCTTAATCTATTGATTCATTGATTGCTTAATCTATTGATTCATTGATTGCTTAATCTATTGATTCATTGATTGCTTAATCTATTGATTCATTGATTGAATACTTGGTCCTAAGAGTTGAATCGTACTGCAAATTGTTTTATTGTAATATTTTATTATCATGGATCATAGTACATGGTATTGCATTAAATTGTAGGGTGTCATATTCCGTTGATTTATACTATATTATATTTTGCATTAAATATCAATCCTTATTTCGCCCAAAGGCAGTAAATTGTATATATCCTCTACATTTGCATTTTACTATATATTGTATGTGATGTGTGCAGAAATTACCAAATTTAAAATTATCAAATGTTCTAAATCGAATTGAAAAGTTTAAAATAATCCCGACCATAATTAGACTGAGAACCAAGGGATGGGATGATGATGATGATGATGATGATATCATAATCATCATCATCATCATCATAATCATCATCATCATCATCATCATCAACATCATCATCATCATCATCATCATGCTCGTCCTAGTCGTCGTAGTCATCATCATCATCATCATCATCATTATCATCATCATCATCATTTAATTAATTTTTCTCTTGTTTACAGGAGCAGTCACTGTACAGAGATCTTGTTCAAGAAGAATACATAGACACATACGAGAATCTCACGTACAAAACGCTCAGTGGTCTCAAATGGATCTCTCGCTATTGCTTGAACGCCCGTTACGTGCTCAAGGTAGACGATCACGTGTTCGTTAATATGCCTCGATTGATCGAGGAGCTCCTCTCTATGCCCTACCGCCAGTCCTACATCATCGGCAACGTACGATACGAGGACGAGGTCCACCGTGAGGGAAGGTATGGACTCAAAACTTTTATTTATCTCTCTGTTTCTCTGTTCCTCAGTGCACTACCAAGTGGCAGGTTTAAGGTACATATTCATACTAAAAGTCTGTTTTGAGGCTCCATAAGAGCACTCCTTAGATCAACAAGTTAATCCCTTCACAAGGGCTTTGCCTTATCCATACCTGTGTAGCCTATAGCTTTGGAAAAGTTTGGCTTCTGAAGTGGTTTCGCGTTGCATTCCTCAGATGGATGAATTACCATTTAATCCTGGGGAAAAATATTTCATGGTGAGGTGGGTCCCCTCTAGCCATCCTCAGCTCTTGCCTTAGTCGCCTCTTACGTACACGCAGCACACTGTTTGCGGTTGCCCTATTCTGCAGTGGTTCAACCACACCCGAGCACAACACGGAGATGATGTTTCTCTCTATCTAATATTATATTTCCAGTTGACCGCAGCTGTGAGATTGAAAGTAACTTTACTGAATTAGAATCAGTTTTGACTAGTATAGGTGCAAGAAAGTTACTAGAGTTTCAATTAGAAATGTATCGACTAACTCAGCTTGTTGAAATTTTGGTTATGTAGGCAGACTAGTTATATAGGTAGGCTACCCATAAATGTTAATTGTAACTTTCAGGTCAATTGCAGCTGCGATATTGAAGGTAGTGTAGCTATCTCGAATCAATATTTGTTGTGACTAATATTGATTCCAGAAAGTTTCAGGAATTTCTATTATCAGGGCTTTTAATCGACTAATTTAGCTTCATGATTTTTTTGACTCGGGTCACTGGGTATATACTTATAATTATGTAAGTTAATAGTGATATATATATATATATATATATATATATATATATATATATACAGTATATATATATATATATATATATATATATATATATATATATATATATATATATATATAATTTAAACTAAGGACTCTGTTAGTATTACATTTTACTTTGATATAATGATGTGTAAGACCAATTCACAATGTAGAGGGCAGAACAATCGTTGTGCCTGAAGGAATTCATTTAGATAAAGTAACATTATCAGTAGAACAATTAACTGTGCGAGCATTCTCAGAGCATTTGTTTAGTTAGTAAGGCGCTCGATTATGATGAATGGATTGCGGGGGGAGGGAGAAAAAACTCAACTGAGTTAGAACAGTATTATCTTGAATTAATTAAAGTAATCATAGTTTGCATGCAATGAGCAGGGAAGGCAAGGGCAAACATCTTCACGGGTCGTATATTTTAAATGTTGGTTTTGAAGGTAAACTAATGGTTTGCTAAATGCTTAGCGTGTGTTATTTTTTCAATATAATTATTTTGATCAATGAGTGTGCATCAAGGCTATCTCTAAAGTGACTCCGTGCATTGAATGTGTTTTATCTATTAATTTATTATAGACTACAGATTGAAATGAATCTAACTAGTCTGTCATTTAACTAGGCTACTCTGTATATATTGGTTTGAAAAAATAAAACAAAGTTTGCAGACGACGGATACTATGCCATTATTCTTAAACTTCAGTTAATTCTGCTTGTGTTTGAACTTTAGGCCTTTTCTATAATATGTTTAAGAATTTGAAGCCTTCGCTATGTTGTTGCTTATCATATTGTGTATGCTAGTTGAATAGTCTATGCTCTCAACAGAATTTCTAGGTTTAATGTATTCTTTCTCTATAATGGTATCCAATTATATACAATCTTTATTTTCACCAAATTCATGGCAGCAAGAAACACATACCATAGAAATTCAGCACAACATAAATCAATATGGACAATTTAGCTTTGAAATAAATCGCTCATTTTGTTCTGCCTCGTCATTGTATCGTCCTGGCCAGGCAGTTTCTTAGCGATACACTGTTCTCTGTGTTTTATTTTGCGTTAAATATTTTGATTCAAATACGTTGTATATTTTGTAAATACTTTAAATAGTATGTTTTTTTGTAAATACGTTAAATATTTTGCTTCATATTCGTTGTATTTGACAGATGGTCAGTGGAATACAACGAATGGCCGATGTATTTCTATCCAGTCTTCGTCGTCGGTCCCGCCTACATCATCTCAGTCCCACTAGCCGCCCAGCTATTCAATCTCTCCAGCCACGTCCCCTTCTTCCGCCTCGAGGACGTCTACACGACAGGATTCGTAGGACTCCTCGCCACGTCTCCCGCTCCGGACTTCGTCCAGTGGGACTCGCGCTATCACACCAACGATCTGGACTTCGTCGAGTCCTTCACCGGATCAGCGTACGGCAGATACTTCTTCTCTCATATCGAGGACACGGACTCCTATCCGTCGGTGTGGAGGTGGATAGAACGACATAAGCTGCGTAAAGTTCGGCCGGAATCAGATTTGAAGGATGGGAAGAGTGTTGGACAGCATTCTTTCTTTCAGAAGGACAAACCAACGTTTGGTAGCGCATACATTGAGAAATCAGTTGGAGATGGTCTGCTGCCACAGAAAGGTCATCAAGGTCAGACTATTAGATCTGCTGCTTCAGATAATGTAGCGCCAGGCGGTGACCTTTTGGCAAAAGATGATTTGAAAACGGCAGAAGAAGGACGACGAATTATGAACACATGGAATGCTGAGAAGGAAACCAAACTTCGGAATAAATTTTTACAGGCTTCGTCCCTTTCAGGATACAAGGATTCCAACAAAGCGAAGGATGATGAGGTGAAGGAAAAGGATATGTCGAAGAGTATGTTAGGAGTGGCGTTGAATGCGGCTTTCTGGTTAAAAAGGCGACAAAGGGATCAAGACACTAAGCAGTTAATAACTGCTGTTTCAACCATTGCTCCATTAAACTCAACTGCCGATGATTCGATCGACTCAGAAATCGTGAAATCTGAAACAGTCAACAAAGTTCCATCTGCCAATGAGGTTCGGTATAAGAGTAAACTTCAGAGTTTTGATATTCTAGGAAGTGATTTAGAATCAGGAGCGCGAGGAAAGAAACCGCAAAGACAAGAAGAACTGAAAACAGATGGGACAAGACTAGAAGTGCGAAGTGAAGATGAGCAGGAATCTTCAGCAAGAAGAAAGATTGATCATAAAACCTATGTACTGAATGCAAAAACACCAAAAGCAGAAATACAGAAATCTGTAATATACAAAAGTGAGAAATCAATTCCTCTAGGGGCAGAGGCAGAGGTAAATCAGCAGAGTTTAGGTTCGGAGAAGATCAGTGAGAGAGCCAGTGATTTAGAGGCTGACTCATCGAAAAACGTGATATCCTCGCAGCAGTATAAACCAGATACAAGCGGCTTAAAGTCGGCAAAACTAAGCAGAACATTTACTGACGATTACTACGTCGCAAATCGGAAACAGCAAAACTTCAGTAGAAGAGCTTCTACTTCTACTTCAAAGCTGAAAAATAAAGCGGCGTCAGATATAGAGTCTGACTCGGTGCATTCTCTCAACAGGACGTCTAGTTTTGTGCCTCATCGAATTAGGGCGAAGCAATCGACAAGCACAAGTAGATTTCCAACTGTTTCTAATAGCTCTAATGCTACTTCTAAAATTAAAAAATTCTCGAGCAATTTAAAATTATTAAAATTGTCTGAAAGAACTTACGATACGCTTGATATTTCGGGCAGTTCAAATAACACTCGTAAGACTAAGAAACGTGTCGCGCATAGAAATGAGACAAAGGTTGAAGAAATTGCTCAAGATTTAAGACAACCTGAACTTAGCAGTAAATATGTTAAAAGACCAAAGTCTTCCCGCTTTATAACAGATCTACAGTTTAATCACAATAATGCTTCTATTGGACACAGTATGAGTAAAAACTATAGCCCTGTGGGAATTACAAACGACTTACACGTAGAACAGCAGGATGCTGCTTCGTTAGATAGAATCGACTCTGTAAATGAAAGAAAACCGTCTCATAAATCATCGTTAGTTCGATCAGAGAGTCACCGTGCTGAGCTAGATCACAAAAGTGATGGAGACAGAGACGTGAGACGTTCTGAATTAGATATCAAGAAAAACGCAGACAAAGTAATAATTGATTAAGTGATAATTAATTACTTAGCATTTTCCAATGCAATTGCTCAAAATTCACATTCTGAACGAAGCAACCCGCAGGTCCAGTTCCTCTATTGTGCCAAATATTAGTAAATCGTGTTTAATGTCGCTTTCTGAAATCATTGACAGTTTAGTCTCTCTCTCTCTCTCTCTCTCTCTCTCTCTCTCTCTCTCTCTCGCTCTAAATCTCTAATGTTCTGTCGTGTTCTATCACATGGCAGGTCAAAGGTAAATATTCATACTCAAGAGTCTGCTTTCACGCTCATGAAAAGAGCACACCCTCGATCAACCCTTCACAAAGGGATTAGCTTGCCTCATCTATACCTTATATAGCCTATGACATGGGAAAACAGTTTGGTGTATATTCTGTTAACTTAGATAATAGACAAATAATATAACATAACAATTAGTGTGCTACTGTAATCCATGACAGCATCAAGCACTATTGAGACCCAAAACAGTGTAATGTTGAAGATCAGGATTCCAGTCCAATGATACAGCGAATTAAAGAAGAAGAGGTTTACGTACTGATAGGGTTTTAGTCTCTCGGTTTTTTGGCCAGGCAACCCAATTCCAAGAGCTATAGTTTTTAATAAACTTACATTAATTTTATTTGTATCTGGTTTTTATCCAATTGATATTTTATTTTAATATATTTATTTTTCCACTATGGTTTGTATAACCGATGCACCTAATTGTTTCTACTTTAAAGACGTGACGAGTGGACCGATATTCGTGGAATTGACAGGACTTTACCTGCAACATGTACTTTCAAAAACCGAGAAATTTCATTCGACTGTCGTTAATAACTGGAAATTTACAGATTTGCGAATGTAAGTTGCGTCAAATAAAAAAAAATCTGTTTAGAAACAGTCATGTTATAAGCTTAAAATATTCTTTATTAAAACAATAGAGAGCACCTCACATACATCTTCTGCTAATGTCATCTGGAAGTGCAATCAGTTCTTTTTCAAAAGGCGTAAAATATGTGCTAATATGTTCTTATTAGTTATTAAACTTTTAATGCCTGCGTCCTATTTATCATTAGACCTACGTGCACTGAACGAGTCAGCTACTGACTGTAATGTGTTCGATCGTTTATCGCGTGGTTATAATGATATACTTATATAGATTCTCTGCATGCACCATATGCATTAAAAGTCCAAAAAGTTGTCAACTAAGAACAGCAAGTATTTTGCATCGTATTCTAAAGAAATGAATGCACTGCCTGTTTGACAGAATTGGCTGGGGGTCAAGTTGTGAAATTTTAAAAAATATCGATCATTACGATTTTATACTTTAAAAACTGTTGGGGATATCGATTTAGTGCATTTTTGGAATCTTTATAATAACGCTGTATAATAACGCTGTTCAGTAATAACATAATTGTGAATATTTATTTGTAGCCGGTAATCTAATGCACGAATCTTGAGGGAAACTTAGTGGATATCCATGTACTAATTTCATGACTTTACCCTTCGCTCGATGTTGCGCTGAACTTTATTATCTTCCATAAATTGTACAGTATATTCTAATGGTATCTTCTACGTCTACTTATACTAAGTTTGTTTTAAATCATTCTAAATCTAAGGGAATTTTAAACGATGGAATAGCGATAATCCGTCAATGTTAAAACTACTGGAAAATCTATGTTTTCATCAGTTATTTCGTCGTAACGAAAGCTGGTGGCGAATATTACAGGCACATGTAATTTGTTTCATTGTTATAGCTGCGAATAATGCGCTTGTTGCTTATTAGGTTGACTAGTTTGCAATGTTTCACTACGGTTTTTGATATGCTCGTTTTGTACAATGTTTGTTTGTATACAAGTGAATTTAAGTCATGCTTATGATCATTCCAGTGACCAATCTGTTCAACTGATATAGTATTATATATGTTATGAGAATAAAAAAATAATGTGATAGTTGTTCTTTGTACCGCACTCTGCTAATAGTTGTAGCTGGTTGGATGGTAGAAGGGAGAGCAAGCTTGCCTGGCTAAGCAGAAGGCATGCTATTCTATTCCCTACTGAATTGTCTTTGACAGTATCTTGTGTGACGCGGAAACAGACGTAAAGCTTAGGTTTTAGTTTTATTTATTATCTTTTATTTTTTTCGCTTCTACCTGCTCTGCAGAGGAGTTTTCAATAGTAAAAAATCTAAATTTGAATTAATTTCAACTTAAATCTCGTAGAACATGGGTTGAACCAGTGTCTTATCGGCAAGTTAATCCTGTGGTCGCTCCGTCACTGAGTTATTTCCGAAACAGGAAACTGCCCTTAGTCGAATCTTTAGCCTAGTATACTTAATTAACACCAGGTATAAACTTTAACGTTAATATACAGTGGCAAATTTGAGCTTTGTTGAGGGGGGGGGGGGGTGTAACGTCGATGCCTATATATAAGACTTAGCCAAAATTGTCTCAGCAGTCGTCACATAGGTACAACATCGTATTTTGAGGATATTAAAAGAAGTCATAAATTATTTTATGGCAAAATAATGAGACCAAATATTTATATTATCATATAATTCTTTCGCGTTCAAATCCAGTAGTCATGTTAAACTTTAGTTGAGTTAAAAATCTGTCCCACAACGAGAAAACTATTTTAGTAATTTAATCGCATGAGACGAGTATTTCCAACAGCTGTGATATATTTCATGGGCTGAAAATTATTGTCGAGTTATAATGATAGTATTGATATTATACAGAAAAGTGATATTTAATAGTGCACAATTTAAGTTAAGTAACTTATAATTATCATTTACGCTTAATTTTCCAGTTTTTAACGATTATTACTTGATGTCTGTCGTTGTACGGACACTTTCTCTCTATGCAGAATACTTTATATATTTTTATGGTTATGATAAATACTTTAATTTTGTTTTCTTTCACTATTCCAGTTTAAATTAATTACAATAATACAAGTAAGCATTAGTAATAGTAAATAATAACTTTATTTCTATTATTATTATTTCAGTACTAATTAACAGTATGAGAATAATGTTAATATCAGCAGTGAAGTAAACTAAAAATAATAGCGATAATAAAGTAACATTATAAGTAAAATAGTAGCAATAGCAAAATAAAGGATTAACATCAAACTCTGCATTGGAAACTGAAGTAATAGTACTGACTGAAGTCATAGTGCTGACTAAAGTCATAGTACTGACTGAAGTCATAGTACTGACTGAAGTCATAGTGCTGACTGAAGTAATGGTACTGACATTAGTCATAGTGCTGACTGAAGCCACAGTACTGACTGAAGTCATAGTACTAATTGAAATCATAATACTGACTGAAGTCACACGTACTGATCTGACCGCGGACCAGTACGTGTGGGTTCAAATCCTCTGCTCGCCGTCACTGATATCGCTTTCAAGAGATGAAACTGACTTTAACATCAGCCTTAAAGCTCTTTACTGTAAGTTATAGTAACATAAGTCATAGTACTTAAGTCGTTTTACTTTAAGTTATAGCAATGCATGTCACAGTGCTGTAAGTTATAGCAAAGTAAGTTATAGTAATGTAATTAACAGTGCTGTAAGTTATAGTAATGTAAATTATAATAATGTAAGTTATACTAATGTAAGTTATAGTGCTGTAAGTTATAGTAATGTAAATTATAATAATGTAAGTTATAGTATTGCAAGTTATAGTAAAGTAAATTCTAGTAATGTAAGTTATAGTAATGTAAGTTATATATTATATATTCATTTCTTTATTCGTCAAAAACAGATAGGATCAAGATACATCACACATACATATATACATACACATACACACATACTCATACGATCATAGAGCAACAGTTATAGTAGTGTAAGTTTTATTACGCTACGTAATTGTAATATAAGTTATAGTAATATAAACTATAGTACTATAAGTCATACTATGTAACTCATAGTATTACTGCTGGTTCGGCCACAACTATTACAACCAATTAACGCGCAACAATTCAACACCAGTGAATTTAGAAAAGACTTAACATTTTAAAACTTAACAACTTTATCAATGCAAAGAAAAATTTAACTCAAACGAAATTATATCTGATTGTATTTTTGTATAATGTGTTCTGTGATAGGAAATGTGAATCTGTCAAATATGTGCAGTATGTGTTTACGTTAGTCGTTCATTAATGAATTTTGTAATGAAATAAAAAGCTCATCTTTAAATCTAAAACTGTGTTATTAGTTTAATTAATAAGATTTAAGATTTTACATCATCATTGTCAATTACAAAACATCCTGTTTGTTGCAACCATGGATTGTGAGATAAGATTGTGAGATTGTGAGATTGTGAGATTGTGAGATTGTGAGATTGTGAGATTGTGAGATTGTGAGATTGTGAGATATATATTGTGGCTCAGTAAGAATGTGCTTATAGTTAATCAGTTATTTTATCGATACTTTCCTTAAAATAAAACAAATTTACGTTAATAGCAAAATTGTAGAACGTGATCAATTGTCTACTAATGGTACAGATGCAGGAACACTAATGAATGAAGTTTAGAATCAAGAGAATGAAATCTTTTAGTTTCTTTTTTCAGTGGTTAAAGTGAGAATTTAAAGAGAGGGTAACTGTCAGAAATTTTAAGGTCCTCCTGTAATGCATTTACAGATATCCTAGTATATAATGTATATAATATGGGCCCCTAGCAGGAGAGCGCACCTCAGAAAAATCTGAGCTAGGGGAATGTAGTTCCCTGCGTCCCCCTCCCCACTTTAACCACTGTCCAATTTGTCTTAAAATGAGTACATCGGTGGCATAACTTATTCCCATTTGAGTAGTCTGAAACGATTCAGCTCACAAATGATAATTAACACTGCAAGAACTCCAGTCCTACTGCTTTATCAAGACTTTGCGTCTAATCTTCGGCTAACTTTGCAAGTTTTGAAGCAGCCGACAAAACATTAAGTTAAATTAATAATTACAATTAATTCTTAATCAACTGAGAAAGAGATAATACATTTTATTCTGAATCAAACGTCCCACTACAACTTCAATAGGCCATCACAGTCTGAACCGATCTGTAGTTTTGAGAATTGACTGACCTGCAACATTAAAAATATTAAAACCACTAAATATTTTAAGAAGCCATTTTACGAAAACTCCTGAAGCAAACAATCGTCTAAATTAACAAATAAAAAAGAACGGCTTCAACTTATCATTCTTCATTTCGTTTTTGCAAGTCATTACAACCAATTTTTAACAAATTATTATGATACAATTAATAATTATTACCAATTATTATTATGAAAATTCTGCAGAATCTTAGAAAACCTTCATAACTGTAGTGCATTGTGCCGTGTGCCGACATTTAACTGGCTTACAGATCAGAGATGACTTTAGTATTTGTCGACCGAAGAAGGGTTTCTATCTAGTAGTTCTATTTAAGAAATAGAACTACTGTAAAATTAAATAACTGTGAAGGAAATCGGACAGTATTGTCAATATCATAACATTTTGCAATATCATAACAGGCTCTTAATTATACATCAATAGCAGGCAAATATCATTTATCATGGCTGGATAGGCTAGATCAAAACATGAATACAAAGCGGTGACCTTTACTACACTGTAATCGAAAGTGCTATAAGAGGAAAGACTATTAGGTACAAAAGCAGATAAAATATTTGCTCGATAATGTAATATTTTAAAAATAAAGAATTAATTTTACTAGACCACTCTCAACTTAAGTTTCTCTACACAACCTCGTCTCCTGTACTTCTGAGCATTAGACTTCAACTAGAGATTCTCATTACCTGCTGATGTTTTGATGCAGAACGGAATTAACGGGAGTGGATTTAGTTCCAGCGGGCGGAACGAAAACTTTGCTGCTGGTTTTCTGAGTCTCAGACTTGCCACTGGTCTTGCGAAGCTTGTATGGCTCAGAGGAATATGGCGGGTACGGGTCAAAGGTTCCAGCCTTCATGCCGCCATCCTGTTAGAGAATAGTTCATGTTAAAATAGTCTTTACTTAGAAAGAAATACTTGCTCAGAACTAGGCTTTACTTTGAATATACCACTTACTCAGAACTGGGCTTTACTTTGAATGTACCACTTACTCAAAACTAGACATTACTTTGAATGTACAACTTACCCAGAACTGGGCTTTACTTTGAATGTACCACTTACCCAGAACTGGGCTTTACTCTGAATGTACCACTTACTCAGAACAATAGCAGAGCAACTTATTCGTTCTGTTGTCTTGTGTAACTAGACGAACAAAATTTAGTATGTACAGAATTTTGTTACAGAAGTATAAAGAAGCTTCAAGCAAAGCATAAAACACTTTGACTGTTTGTGAATGATCATAAATTCATGTCTATCAATCATAGCGTTGAATCGCCCAATATCGAGATTTACGATCTATAAACTTATGAGCTGCCATTAAATGCTTAAAAAATTCTCTTATTCTGCCAGATAACATGCCTATTTGTCGATATTCTTTATCATATTAGCGTATTGTATACGCGATCCTTTAATGTCTATCAAAACTGAAGCCAGTGGCGAAGTCGGTAAGATACTCGACCGCGGATCAGATGGTGCGGGGCTCAAATCCTAGGCTTGCCCGTCACTGACATCGCTTTCGAGTGAGGAAACTGACGTTAACCTTAGCTTTACCAGCTTTTCCAGCTTAGAGGGAGCAAGAATTTACCATCATACCAGTTTTGGGGGAGACGTTGGTTTGAAGGGTTTTGGTCTGGTCTCTGATCGATGAGAAGACTTGGACCTCTCAGACGGAGAAGGTTTATCAGACTTGTACGGATTCTCATCGAAATAGTCGCGTGGGGCAGCACTTAACCTGAATGCGCTGCCCTTCATTGATTTCTTGTGAGCCTCCGTCTCTGCCTAAAATAAAAGTATATTAATTAGTGATTTGCTTAACAGTAGCCTAAAATTTAGGCTACTGTCTAATAATTTGAATAATAATTTTATTATTATTATTATAAAAATGTATAAATAATTATTAAATTATTATTTACAACAATAATTTAGGCCCTAAATTATTAGCTCTGCGAGTCTTAGCTGTAAAATAGTCTTTCAGTTAACAGGGTTGTTTTCTCAGGGAATGACGCCCCTGCCCAGTAAATGTTAGTCGAAACTGAGAAAGACATAGGGGGCCGGGGGCCCAACTCGTCCTAAGCAGAATCCCCCAAGAATAATGGTATATCAAAAGGAATTTTATAGACGATTTAAATACCCAGTCGTATGTGGACATGAAGAGGAAAATGGAAGATACAGATGAGTGGAGGATGAGATGAGGCGTTATATAACATGGACTTGCCAGTAGGCAGTGTACTAAGAAAGAGAGAGTCTTTGCTGAATGAACCAAACGAGTGACTGGCTTAAACTGATTCAAGATCACGCTATATGCTACTCTAGCAGGTCATCCGTGACTTATAGTAGGCATATTATAATTATTATTAATATTATATTGACTTATTATTATTATTACAGACTTATTTATTATATTGACCAGACCTATTACCAGAATCTCAACTGAACGGGATAAGATTTCTTAAAGATTTCTTGCAAGTGGCAACAATATTATACAATAATATTTAATACGATAACCATAGGAGTGTTTTCCTGTTACATTAGTAGCCTACAAAATCTGCAGAAGCATTTTTATTAACAAATAATTTTTTCTAATTAGGCCTGTGTCAAGAACAGATTATGTCCTTGGTATTTTTCTCATCATCAACAACTAAACTTAACTTTTGAATATCTCTACAGTACACATTTAAAGACCTCTACAATATACATTTAAACACCTCTACAATACACTAATAATATTTGAATACCTCTAAAATACACATTTAAAACCCTCTACAATACACATTTAAATACAACTACAGTACACATTTAAAACCCTCTATAGTACACATTTAAATACCTCTACAATACACATTTAAATACCTCTACAATACACATTTAAATACCTCTACAATACACATTTAAATACCTCTACAATACACATTTAAATACCTCTACAAAACACATTTAAATACCTCTAAAATACACATTTAAAACCCCCTACAATACACATTTAAATATCTCTAAAATACACATTTAAAACCCTCTACAGTACACACTTTCAACTACTGAGGTTTAGGAATCAAGCTAACTTAATGTCTACCTGACTAATAAGAGAAGCTGAATTTTTAAAGGTAAATATGACAGGAAGGCAGGATTAACCTTGGTTATTTCACGACTCTGATCGTAGTTTTCAGAAGAGTAGTCGTTGTAGCGACTGAATGTAACTCCTACATATCTGAAAAAAAATTGAATTGATGAGTAATTTTAACACACAAAATCTAGTACAAATGTGTCACTAGATAGCAGAACAAGTTATTATTAAATTGCATCAGTATATGAATATCGCATCTTCGAAGGCTATCTAATCATTAAACGCTAATTGAAATAAAGATTTCACATACAGCATAATATGATAATTACGTTAAATGTATTACTAGTTAATTAATTTTAATCGAAGAAAAACTTACACAGTACATGGGCAAATTCACTTCAAAGAATACTACTAATATAAATAAAGACAAATCCATAATTATACACACAGACTGCTACTTATTTACACATAAAATGAATTAATTACAAGACGACTTTATTTTCGATAGATATCACACAGCTGGGTAAATAGGATTGTTTTCTCAGGGAATGACGCCCCTGCCTAGTAAATGTTAGTCGAAGCTGAGGAAGGCATAGGGGTCCACCTCTTCATAAGCAGAATCCCCCAAGAATAATGGTGTATAAAAAGGAATGTTATAGATGATTTAAAGATACACTCATACGTGGACATGAAGAGGAGAAGGGAAAATAGAGAAGAGTGGAGGCTTTATATACCATGGACCTGCCAGCAGGCAGTGTACTAAGAGAGAGAGATCACACAGCTACAGGCATTGAAACACAACACAAAAAGTGAAATTTACCTAAATGTGTCAAAGACATGTAGAGGATATAAATTTATAACAATCAAAACTATTACATTTTATTCCACTTGCTTAGCCTGGATTTAATCAGGAGGGGGGAGGGGGGGAGGGGGGTATTTTAGTTTTAGTAGTTAGGCTAAATAACAATTACTTTTAAATTATTATCTAAACTAGTAAAAATGTCTATATATGGGCGGAACTTTACACTATCCAGCAAAATTCATTCTTGTCTTCATATACAAAATACTTATAATAAACATGCATACTTTCATGCAGAAAAACTACGCGACAACAATTATGTTTTCACACATAATATATTTACCCATAGCCAGTTCCTTTCTTTCCCGGATTGGTATAAAGATTTTTCTTGGCAGCTTTGTATTCAGTTCCAGGCCTGTTGACTGGACTCAGCGCTTCCACAGGACCTGAAAAGCTCCCGTAGTAGCTTCCTACTCCTGACCTAGATATATACAGTTAGTATTAATTGTAAAAATAATGAAGAAAATGATCATGTTTTGTAAAAATAAGAGAAAAATCACTTATGAAATAAGATTATATTGCGAAATATTGTTTATTAAATACAGTTAATATCTAGTATAATATATCTTTGAACATCACCTTAGATTCAGGCAATATAAAACCAATGTTGTTGATATGACTTATTTCTTAAATTACATAATTAATCAAAATATTGTGGTTTTTGCATAGCAAAGTCTGGTCCCTCGGTATATTAGTAAATTGTATGTTTTAATATATCATTAAGACAGTTCAACATAGGTGAGCAAAGGATAGACTGATATGTCAGCTATGATACATCAAGGAGACCTCATTTACATCACTGACTAAATAACCATGCTATAACCATATTGATTGAATTTTAATGGGAAATTACAATGAATTTCTGACTCACATTTTCTTTTCTCCATTGGTTGGTACAAATCTACCGCCGATGTTTTTCTTTGATTCATTCTGTCGATACTGGGCCCTAATCTTCACCTGGTCGCTGTATGCTTCACCCTCCATTACTCTGTTGAACTTGTCGTTGAAGTATCCAGCCTGCAATCCTGACTTATTCTTGGGACCTTGAGACAGGATTTGACGTCCTTTACTAGCTGACTGATTAAAGTCACCTGGCATATAATTACATATAACATCATCATCATCATCATCATCTTCTTCCCTTGAATCCCAGTTTAACTAGGGTCTGGATAATAACCCATTATTATATATAACATATTAAAATAAATAAAATAAAATAATAAACATAAGTATAATCATAATATAATACACTATCCTTCATATTGCTATCTACCATTTCAATAAAACCTTTGCCACATTTGAAATTATAAAGCAGTTTTCTAGAGCATGTTCAAAATTTTACTGATTGTCTCGCATCTGTTATAACCACACATCATTTAAGGTGCTTGAGAATTTGTGATTTTAACCTTTATGATTCAATATGAATCAAAGGTGCAAAGAAGTTTGAAAGTGAGCAAAGTCAGAAATACATAAAAACTATCAAATATAATAATCGTATTATTAAGCTTTTGTTATGAAATTGCAAAGAAATTACATTTGTACTTGTGTATTTAAGATAAAGTGAGCAATTATTCTGTTTTTACAATGCTCTTTGCATCATGTAATAAATAATATCAAATCATATAATATACAAAATTACTAATAACAAGAAATGGTGTCACCACAAACTTGCAGTAGTAGAATATTTATCTCCAATGGAAATGTAACCCAGCTCCTTAAAGATTCCCACCCTTTCCATGTCGGTCTTTGTGAACCCTCTTCCGCCATCCTTATCTTCCTTTTCAGGCATGATAACTTTTTCAAGAAGCAACTGTAAATATTACAGGCCAACATCCATCAGATTATGCTACGGTTTAAGATTTTGGCTCAAAATAGAGCTTAGACAAGAAAACGATCTCAGACTAAGTGTCACAGCTGAATCCATTGCTCCTGAAGACATTTAAATTGAAATATTTTACAGTATATCTAATGCCTCTAGAAATTATTATTTTGTGCCATTAGCTAATAATTTCTGATTGATTAAAATAAAGAGCAAATAAATTTATTAGGACGTATTACTCCAATAAACTATCAGAGATGCAAGCAGTCCATTAATGATTACCAATCTAATGACACAATGCTCAAATGCCCAATGAGCTTAATTACATAGCTTAATTATTGATTTAAACCATAAATATGCCAGCTCATTCTTCCAGGGCTAAACCAAAAACTCTGAAGATTATAAAAGATTATTGTACTGAGTTTGATTTTTCTTAGCAAAGAAGTAGCAGCAAAAGTATAACACTGAATTTATCAAGTGCTGCATGTTGATTGTTAGGTCATAATCACCTATAGATCCGAACGTTCACAAAGTCCCTTGAATTGAAAATATTCGGGAATTACAATGCAAACTACTTTTAATTTGTTACTTTATATATATATATATATATATATATATATATATATATATATATATATATACATGTATATGTATATATAATATCGACCATGGTATATTATATACCATGGACCTGCCAATAGGTAGTGCACTGAGAGAGAGAGAGCGAGAGAGCGATATATATATATATATATATATATATATATATATATATATATATATATATATATATATATTATACATGTATAATATTATATATAATATCAATTATGTATAATATTAATTTGTTAAAATGTACTAACCACAAAACTTAGAATGCTGCTGTCGTCATATACAAATGCAGAGGATTGATTTTAAAGTTAAAATAAAATTAGACAAGTTTTTTCTTTATTAGCTAGTGAAACCACCTTGTGTTTCTATGGTGACAACTTAACAAGCACCTGCTTGACTGCGTTACCATATTCACAAAAAACATTGTGGTGGATGACAAGGTCTAAATGAGCTCCTCAAAATATTCTTGGACAACAATATAAAAAACCTTTCATCATTTTTTATTTATCAAACATGACATACCGCACGCGTTTCAGAGTTTACTTGATTAGTTGACTGATTTTTAACATTTCATACTCTCACGATGATCATTTATAATCATGCGCCTTTCTGAGCTCATCGATTTCAGCTGAAGCGGACTAAGAATAATCTTTCATCGATCTTAGAGGCGATGTTTTATGGTTTCTGATAGGTTTTAAGTTTGCGGATGGGCCTCAATAGTCTGAGTCGAATGATTTACCAATGCGCCAACTACGTATATTTTGAAGAACAATTTGATCTATATTAATTTATGAAAATTATAAAATTAATGTGCACGTCAAAGTGTGAACATTAATAAATTATAATCACTCCTTTTGTGTCCAGGTTACTGAATAATGGACACACTGTGGACTGCATGCGTCGTAAAAGCTAGGCTACAAAGCACTAAGATCAAAATCTACGTCAGAAATGGCATTCGAATGGTGAGTGCCCAGGCTCCTTAGATTGCTAAAAAAAATTTCTAACAGAAATGGAAAATGCCGACCTTACTTAAGCTGAGAATAAAGAGAAGAAGAAGAAGATGATGATGATGATGAATTAACAAATTACGATTAAATGTTATAGCCTTGTTGAGATATTATTGTAATGGGAAGCATTACACAAAATACACAATGATTTACAGTCACTACCATTTTATGCTAATGACAAAATTTCTAACAGATAAAACAAAGCCTAAAACTTTGATGAATTGTATCTAAAATACTTTTTATTAGAGACTCCGTTTTAGACAGCCTCCATTTTGTCGCAGGACTTACTTATGTAGGGTTATAAAGAACCAACTGATCTCTCATAGCCGTTCCTTGGACCTGTCTGTTTTCTCGTACAAAATTATGATGCCTTCTGCATCTATTATACTTTCACAGTGATTAAGAGGTAACTTGTTTCTGCGCACTTAGGATCTCGTTAGTGTGGTTATCAAATCACAATTTGCATTAAGATGAGCTAGAGTAATGGGATGCTAACTTACTGTATAATATAAGTGATATGATATCTTTACTTAATAGTTTAATATTTTTGGCTAGGTTATTTAAAAAATAAATTTTTGTTATTTTATGACACAGTAGACATGTATATTATATTCTATGCAATATTTTCATGTATTAAGTTAGAGCTCAAGTTTATTCATTGTACTGGCGTAGTTTAGCGTATATAATTTACTTAACCTACGTAGTGATTTAAATTTAGCTAACGAAGGCATTGGCAAACCACCTCAGAAGCCATATTATTCCCAAGCTATAGGCTATTAAGATTTGGATAAGGCATAGCCTTTTGTGAAGGGATTAACTCGTTAATTCATGGCGTGCTCTTTATGGAGCGTTAAAAGCAGCATGCGAGTAGGAATAGGTACCTTGAACCTGGAGCTTGGCACTACACTAGTGAGAGAGAGAGATATGTAGAAATTTATATTGGTAATTTACGTATTTACGTATATTCATTATTTACGTATATTCATGACACTGAAGTCTGTAAAGCTCAGTTAAGCAACACTTAGAGTTATTTCTTAAGAGTTGATTACTGCAGACGATATGAAAAGCGAAACCATAGGAAATCTGAATCTTACTCGATAAAGTTTCCTTTTGAAATAATACACAACCTTGCCCCAAGTATTTAAAAATTTGGTCCATGACGAGATCAACGAGCAAGACCTTGAGTGTGAATTTGATCCTTAAACCTGTTATCCGACAGAACAAGAGAGAGAGAGAGAGAGAGAGAGAGAGAGAGAGAGAGAGAGAGAGACAATGCAAAGAAAATTTCTCGCAATTCGCCTTCTTTAATTAATTCTTTGACAACATTGTATTGCATCAGAATTTTTATTTATTCGCTGATTACATGTATATAGCAACCTAAATTTGAATTTTTGCATTAACTTAATATTGTCATAGTAGAATACAAAAGACACGGTACAGCCGATAGCACAGGATAAAATGCATTGCTAAATCTTTCGAAGTAAGCTAATATAATATAAAAATTATATTGCACATACTACCGGTACCTCTTCTTAACTTGTGCACCTAATAGCCTATACATACAATGTAAGTGTAAGTAATTAGGCATACACAAATTAAAATTACAGTAATACAAACATAACAATTAACTCCTGAATTAGATAAACATACAAGTAAATCAGAAGCCTTCTTCGGGGGAGGGAAAGTATGCTAAACCCTTATCATTACATTATATGCTATAACTAATTATCACAATGCTTATAACAATATTTAATTAAAATTATAAAATTAAAGTGCCTAAAAGCCTGGAACGCTTGGTGGCGCATTGGTTGAACGTTCGTTTCTGGAACGAGAGGTTGCGAGTTCGAGTCTGCGTTGCGACATGATTTTATTCCTCTTGAGGGGGGAATAAAATCTCCGTTATACAGCTGATGGTGTCAGGTCTAAAGATAGCCGATATTGTGATTACATATCCTTCCGAGACCTCATTGTGTCTAACCCATAAAACGGGGCATAAAGGCACGTTAAAAAGGAAGTTGAAGTCCTTCCTAAGTTTCTAAATTAATTTATACGACCATCAGTAGTTGCATTGAAGACTCGGAGATAAAAATGATCAAGTACTAGAGTGCAAATAAAAGCAACAAATGTGAACTTTACATTAGATATATTTTAAATATCAATTTTCAATCAAGTCAATTTAGAAAATACTATGCTATGAAAGAATACGCAAGCTGTAAGAGATAAAATAAACTATAAGATACCACAAAAAATTAAAAGCACAAATATAAATTGTTATTTACAAGTCGTAAACAGCCTATAATGGTGGAATCCTCCGCAACGTATCATTGAAAAGCAGACAAATTTCTAATATAATATATATGAGTTTGCAATTCACACAATAGAACTATGCTCATTTACTCTAAACGAAAAACAATCAAATTTCCGATTACATAGCCTAAATATGGCAATGGATGGAAGGTAAGGTTATTATTTTCAACAGGGGGACAACACATACTAAACTCGAGGCTATAATTTGTCTCAGCTTTGAACAGTAGACCGAGTAGCTACGAGAGGACAGATATAGAATATACACATTATAGCAGATATAGAATATACACAGACCTTCATCCTACATGTCCTGGGTCTCCAGAAAAATTCTCCTAGGTATCAGCATATATACGCTTAATGAGACTTACTGTTAAAAATCTATAGTGAAGAAAATGTGCCCCAACTGCCTTATACAATTAAGAGATTTAAATATGACGTTACTAATAATCTAATAATATTAATAATTAAAAATACTAATTAAAAATAATAATAATTAAAAAGTAATAATTTTAGTTGTATACAGCAGACACAATAAGCCGGAATGTTTAAACTAAAGTATATCACAAAATTAGTTTTATTTTATAGCAACATAAAACTTCATAGTGAAGATAAGAACTAAAATATTAATTCATTTAAATGAACTACTAAATAAGGATAGACTTCTACTTCTTGCCTAAACGAAGAACTGTTCCGTCAGATGCAGCATAACTAAAGTAAAATACACGACAGCTGTGCACAATGTTAGAAAATTTAAAACTGAATAATACATTTTATCACATAAATCAAGTTTAAATACCTTCATTCACCCGTAAAGCTCCAAGCACAAGCAAACAATTTATTTACTATAAGAAAACAACAATTCTTGAAGCAGCTTACTAGAATACAAAGACTGGATAATGTATGTATATCACGACAAAAATAAATAGTAATTCTATACAGCCGATTATGGATAACAAAAACCAAATAATTTAGAAGCAGTCATTAATATATTTTCCAGTGATAATTAAATTAAATTGCAATAAATATAATCTGCTGCAGCATATAGAGTTGGATATCACAATATGATGAAACAACTGAAATCACAGTGGTAAAAATTTACTATAAGAGATCGGTGATCATGTTCGACATACATGTAGATATTAGCTTGCAATAATTCATAAATGAGCAAATAATAAATTATGAAGAATATAAATAAATAATTCTAAAATAATATTTTATAATTTCAATCCTAGTAATTATTCATAACCTCACTACATCTTCTAATCACAATTACTCCAACTGATGTGCACATACAATTATGTAACAGCTAAAACGTTGCCTTCAGATTTATTCATGTTAAAATATTAAAATCTCAGTAGTATAATAAATAGACAACAAATCTCCCATGTAATACGATATAAAATTTACACACGAGCAATAGAATATTTTCTTAAATACTAACTTATAGCATAACAGTGTGATTATACATTAGCTATTATTAGCATTATTCTTACAATGAATTTTAACAATTTCCCCAGATATTGGTGTATATTATTTTATTATTTTTATCATTACCATTAGCAAAGAAAGTTTCCATAGTAAGTGTCAAGGCCGAAAGTGGTCTTTAAGACTATCTCACGGAATCTGCAGTGACTGCTTCATAGAACAACATATACGAAGTAGCCTTTAAATAATTTCCATTAAAATTGATGTCATCACCTATATATTTATAAGTGTATCTTAGTCATCAATTTAACTAGTTGTTAAAATGACAATAAATCAAACAAATAACACTTTCAAATACCAAGAAAATTTTTCTCATGAATTCACAATCAAAAAATCTAAAAACCTAGAATTATAAAACCTGATATACATGTATATTTGTTTAAAAAACTTTTTAATTATATCAATGTGCATTCAATGCTCTTTCGTTACAAGTAACTGTCATTAGCATCACAAACCTTCTTAAGAATTTAAGTATTTAAAGTGGAATAAATGTTAGAACGTGGGAATGATATGAAAGAAAACTAACACTTGTAATTGGCAGAATATTTAGAATACACTTGAATAGAAAAGAGAAGAGAACAAAAGATAAAGACATCTGAATGAATATTACGCCTTGACCTTGACGCTAAGAAGTACACGGTGGGGGAGATAAATAGGGAGAGAGAGAGAGAGAGAGTGAGAAAGAGAGAGACAGACAGACAGAAAATGAGAGAAAACTACTTGAAACAGCAATTGCAATGCATAGGAAACCACATAAAAATCTTTTAAGTACAGCAGTGCAATTAATTCACTAAATTAATACATTAGATAATTTTACACTAAACAGACACATTAGTTGCGTTAACACAATACATGTTTTAAAAATATTAACAAAAGAAAAGTAAGAGCAGGCAAAGCTCAGTGTTTGAAAAATAAATCAATGAAATATAATCTTACATTAAAATCAGTGATACATTCAATGAATTATCAAGGTATTACCCATACAGAAATCAAAATATTTACAGAAAAAATATATATCATTACAGACAACACAGATATTGCAATTGCAATTTTCAATCGACCACAAAAATTTATTTTTGTTCGCTAAGTGAAAATTTAGTCGTTCAAATCAGTTAAATTAATAAAATACAATTTAACGTTGTATAAGCGCTTTAAATGAAGTCACAAATAATTTCATGAAATATATGTATATATAACTTCTACTATACTTTTAATGAATGCATAACTTCTTAGAATACTTACCCACAATAATACTATAGTTGGACTTTGTAATACTTATCACCACGAATACTTTATAGCAGATTTCAAAATACTCGGTTGCTATGACTCCTTAAGCGAGTTCCTGAAAGTTCAGCAACTGTGCCTTCTCATTGAACGTTGACTTCTGCTTGAGCCCAGGCATAGCTGCAGGCTGACTAGCCTCACTGTGAGCAGCTGATTGGCTAGCAGAAGTGGCGTGCGAGACAGCAGCTGCAGCAGCTGATGACTGAGGAGACGGTACAACAAGCTGCTGCTGCTGGTAGCTGCTTACCACTCCGTTCTGCGCAGCTAGACGAGAGAGGTACTCTCTGTGCTGATAGTAGGCTTCTAACTCTTCTCTCGTTACCTGATTAGTCAATAAACCAATAATAAATTACCAATCGACTAGCAATCAAAGGCTTCTAACTCTTCTCTCGTTACCTGATTAGTCAATAAACCAATAACTAATTACCAATCGGCTAGCCAATAAAAGGCTTCTAAGTCTTCTCGCGTTACCTGATTGGTCAATAAATCAATAATTAATTACCCATCGGCTACCCAATCAAAGGCTTCTAACTCTTCTCTCGTTACCTGATTAGTCAATAAATCAATAATTAATTACCCACCGGCTACCCAATCAAAGGCTTCTAACTCTTCTCTCGTTACCTGATTAGTCAATAAATCAATAATTAATTACCCACCGGTTAGCCAATCAAAGGTTTCTAACTCTTCTCTCATTACCTGATTAGTCAATAAATCAATAACTGATTACCCATCGGCTAGCCAATCAAAGGCTTCTAACTCTTCTCTCGTTACCTGATTGGTCAATAAATCAATAATTAAATTACCCATGAGCTAGCCAATCAAAGTCTACTAGTTAGCCAAATAAATCAGAGCTCTATCAATAAGCTGTTGTAGGCACTTACTACAATTAAGTCCTTTATGTTCTCATGTAAGAACTAGCTAAGTACTCCTAAAACTTATCTAAAGTAATCTACCACTAATTAATCTCAAGGATAGTAAGAAACGGAATCAATTAATTATAGACTATATATTATATGACTACTATGTTATTCACAGCTGGGATGTTATATAGTACTAGAAACCTTGCAGTCATGTTTGGTGTATTGCTGATAGCTGGGATGGAAGTTATGCACAGCGTCAACCATCATGTCCCGTGGGTTCATCGTCTCCTTCAGATTACTAGAGATGCTCTGCAGCGTAGCCCCACCTGATGCCCCCCTACAACCCCTCGAGGCCCCATCTGTGGCCCCGCGACCCCCGTAGTCACGCTCAGCCTTGTGAGCAGGGACGTAACGACGATGGGTGAAGGCAAAGAACATGGCGATGGCAGCGACAAACATCTCAATACAGATGAGGAAGTTCTGGTATCCAGCGGCCACCGTGCCCGTGCCTATACTCACCTGACCGTCGTCTATATACACGGGACTTATCACTCCCACCTTCTCCAGTATGGCCAGTGTTACTCCTTAGACATATACCAATCAATCAATCAATCAATCCATCAATCAATCAATCAATCGATTAATCAGTCAATCAATAGAGTTCAGTAAATAAACAACCAGAGAAAAATTACAATACCAGAATTTAAAAAATACATATGACTATAATTCTAACTTAGGCAGTAGTAAATTTATAAATATTCTTGTTGTACGTGTAAAACGGATATACATGTATCATACACATAGAGCAGGTTTTTTACCTTCAATCTTTTTATTTGCTTAATCTCTTCCTGATAGGTTTAGTACAGAGTTTTATTACCACAAGAACGACTTGATATAAAACCCAATTCATTTAAATTTGTAACTTCAATTCAGTATTAAACCAATAACTAATACAAACCAAACCTGCTCACCACTTGACAAGTACTTTGACATGGACTAGGTTTTAGATACTAGATAGATAGTAAGGTTCTCTCTCTCTCTCTCTCTCTCTCTCTCTGTCTTTCTCTCTCTCTCTCTATCTCTCTGTCTTTCTCTCTCTATCTCTCTGTCTCTGTCTCTCTCTCTCTCTCTCTCTCTGACAGTTTCTCTAAAGAAAGAGAGAGAGAGAGAGAAATTTTCTCTCTCTCTAAAACATTTGTTAAGAAAGTAATAATAATAATTTTAATACAATAAAATTAAAGTAAAAATAAACTAATAAAAAGATGAAGTAATAATAAACTGCTAACAATGACGTTAAGACTCCTACCCTGCCAGAAGGAGAGGAAGATGATGGATTTGACTGAGAGGAACTTGAGTACAGGATCGTACGGACGCAGCATTTCCTTCGTTGAGAAGTAGAACAAGAAGAGCCCGTAGAGAGCAAGACTGATGCTGATGTTGTAGATGATTGTGATGTACAAATATCCTCCATACACACTGCGTACACAACCCAACAAAATACAAATTTTAGAGGTCAGGTTATTATTAAAGCTATCCAGCTAAGCTTTTACAGCTATCCAGGTAAGCTTATATTACTATCCAGTAAGTTTATATAGATTACAAGACAAGACATGTCTATCCTCAAGAGAGTCCAGAATAAGTATTTTACTATCTAGGTCTTGAGAGTCACTGTCTCTCTCTATCTCTCTCCCTTTCTCGCTGAGAGAGAGAGAGAGAGAGAGAGAGAGAGAGAGAGAGAGAGAGATAGAGCCAGAGATAGACGCAGAGAGAGATATTTATAACAATTACTGAATAGGAAGAATTTCGGAAGAAATTATTCTAAAGCAGGAATTTAATGAAATCACTTCCCAGTCAGGTCTATACATAGAAATAATTATCCAAAGTCACTCCAACTCTGTCATTGATCAGTCGACATCTCTAACCAGTTACAATAAAGTACAGCGAGAATTTAACGTTCGGTTCCTCATCCTAAGACGACGTATGCTAGAAAATCCTATATTTATAAAGCAGTGTGTATTTTCTCTAATATCCTAGCTATCCTGGGTAAGTATCACGGGCTGCTACAAGTAAACAAGCAATGGTAACAAGAAAAGCAGCTACATACGTAAAGTCTCCATCCTTGTACAGGCCGAGTGGCTGGAGAATCAGCGTGATAACTGCCATCACTGGTTTTACCACGCAGAACTGAAGCGTTGCCTGAATGTAATCAGGAAATTGATTTTAATTCCTCAGATGGAGATAAAGAACATATTAAATCAGAGTTTCTAATTGAAATATACAAAATTTAGCAATATATTCTCAATCAATCATAGGGTACGATTAATATCTAAAAATGTCACATAATTAACCTAGATGCTAAGTAAATCTCCTTATTTCATGTACTTATGCAGTATGATGAAACTTAAAACAGGATTTTATATATAATTGCTGACTGCTGATCCACGGAGAAGAAAACCGCCAACAATTTTATAAATACTGTCTTTAGAAACACTCGTCCATATTTCATAAAACACTTGACAAATTTTAAACCAATATCTACAAATTTAGTTAATGTTATGTAACATAAGAGAATAGATGTACATTTTATTTATCATGCGCATATCGCAATAATCATTTACAATGAGCAGTTTGAGTTTACAATAAGCAGTTTAAATGACTTAAAACTCAACAGACTTGTTTACAGAAGCGCAGAACACCGATGGTGTACTGATGACCAGCGAGACAGCAAGTGGCGTAGAACCAACTCGATCTAAATCAATCAATAGATCAATAAACATATCAATTTGAAGCTTTCAATAGTTGAATAAAACCTATCAATTAGAAGTTTTCAATAGATCAATAAACAAATCAATAAGACGTTTTTATGTATACAAGCACCGCACAATTAATCTTAATTAAGTCTCAAAAGCCTATAGTAATAGGGAAGAGAATGTAGCCAAGCTGCTAAAAATCCCACAAGGTATCTAACAAATCTCATAACTAACAACTCCTTTCTATATCTGTAACATTGGCGACGGTTCAAGCACACAGAAATCCTATTGCAGTTCACTTTCCTTTACAGTGAAACATCTATCAATCCATCAGTAGTTATTTCTTCATTCCATGCAACATCAGCTAGTAATGTTCCAGAATTAGTAAAATGCAGCGACAGCTAATAGATAGCCAAGGGTCAAGTACAAGCCAAACACTGAAACTAATTACAGCCGCTGAAGCTTCTCTTGATTGAGCTGAGAGTTGTCAGAGGTCCTCTGTCATAAGTATCACACCATGACGATCAAATTACTTAATTAACTGACCAATAACATGTTATAAGTTAGGACACAGTCTTAATTATATTATCTTTTTCTATTTTATTATGCTTAGTTTTACGGATAAACATTCTTCGAATTATTGGCATAATATCCTATCGTAGTTAATTTTCCATACCTATGATATTTGCAATATTAGAGTTATTTTTATCACAGGGGAATGACGCCCCTGCCCAGTAAATGTTATTCTAAGCTGAGGAAGGAATGGGGGGCTAACCTTGTCAAAAGCAGAATCCCCCAAGCATAATGATATATTAAAAGGAATGTTAGATGATTTAAAGATCCACTCGTATGCGAACATGACGAGCAAAACAAAAGAAAGAGATGAGTGAGGGCGTTAAATACCATGGAACTGTCAGTAGGCAGTGCACTAAGAGAGAGAGAGAGAGAAAGAGAGTTTTTTACATTAGGTTAAAATTCACCACCCTATACTTACTTGATAGGTTTGCCCTGTAGCTCGGCCATTATGGTGCTCTCACCTCCCAGATACTCATAGCACAGGCTGAGAAAGTTGTAGATAACAAATGCTACAACACCGCAAATATATTATATATATAATATATATTAATAATATAAATAAATAAATAAATATCTAATACTCTATATTAAATAATAATAAATAAATAAATAAATAAATAATAAATAAATAAATAAATACTAAATAAATATTAGTTGGAGGTTTATAAAATATTGTAGGGGCTTACCGAATTAAAAGCAACGGATTTTTTCAATTTCTCCACTAATGATTTAAGAGGTTATAGTTATAAGTAGCTTAAACCTAGTCTAAGGACAGCTTTCGGAAAGTTTTCTCTTTCTCATACGCGGAACTCTTTGAGTGAGGAGGTTGTGAATGGGTGTCGGTGAATAGTTTAAAAAAACAAGCTGGATGTTGTAATCATGTATGACTGAGGATTGAAATAAGCCCTTGGCTTTCTTCTCAAGGAATGTAATAACGAAAGATGATAGCTGTTCTGGTAAATTCTAATAAATGTTACGCTACTTCGTTACTTAATTTATTTGAGAAAGCAAATATAGAGCTACACATACTCTATGTTATGTAATACATGGCGGTACAATGTTATCCTATAGAGCGTAAAACTCTGCACGGTACATCTTAAGAAAAGATTTTGCAGTACCTTTCACTATAAGATGGATAATACATTAAGAATATTACTGACTTGAAAATATACAATACTGGTATATATTTAAATTCACGTTACATTAAAATATTAACAAATGAAGCTTTAAAATTGTTCAAGAAGAAAGACTATAAACAATAAAATAGATTAGGCGATAGTATCAACATTAACGCCAGCAATAGAAATCTAAATCAACAAAAAATAATAAAAAATATGAACAAGTACAACGCCAAGAAAAGAATATATAACAGAACTAGTAATATATAAATAATCATTATAATAGTAGCAGTCTGAGCTACACACAATAATTATTGACTGACAGACTTATTAATTGACTAATTCATTAACTCATTGATTATCTACCTGACAGGTGCACTGACAAAATTACCAATCTGATCGACAAATTGATTAACTGATTGATTGACGGACTGAACATACCCTCGTAGCAGTCTCTGACGGTGTTGAAGTAGACGTAGTAGCTGTCAGAGAAAAACATGAGAGAGAGCCAAGAGTCGAACGAGTAGATGGGCACGATGAAGAGGATGCGCACGATCCATCTCTGCTCAGCGGGGCAAGTATACCATCTCAAGTGCTCGTAGATCTGTAGCACAACACAACAACAACATGTCTGTCTGTCTGTCTGTCTATCTATCTATCTATCTCTATCTATCTATCTATCTATCTATATATATATATATATATATATATATATATATATATATATATATATAATATATACTATTACTATGTATATATATATATATATATACATAGTAATAGTAGGCCTATATGTATAGTATATGTTCCCCGTGTTGTGCTCGGGTGTGGTTGGACCACTGGAGAATAGGGCAACCCCAAACAATCTGCTGCGTGTACGTAAAAGGCGACTAAGGTAGGAGCTGAGGATGACAATAGGGGACCCACCTCACCATGAAATATCTTCCCCCAGGGTTAAAATAATCCATCTAACTGAGGAAGGCAACGGGAAACCACCTCCGAAGCCATACTTTTCTCAAGCTATAGTTTACATAAGGTATAGATAAGGCATTGACTTTGTGCAGGGATTAACTTATTGATCTAAGGAGTGCTTTTTTGGAGCGAGAAAGCAGACTTTGAGCATGAGTATACCTTGAACCTGACACTTGGCAGTGCACTGAAGAGAGAGAGAGAGAGAGAGAGAGAGAGAGAGAGAGAGAGTATATGTAAATATACCAATTCTGCAATAGGCCTGAATTATTTTTTCCGCGCACGTGACACTACAGAATAGAGCAACATTTAAGCTAGTGTCGTAATAGGCGACTAATCAGAAACAGAGGAAAGCATTACAAATTACCCCAGACGCCATATTTTTGCAAAAGAAAAAAATGCAGTACAGTCTTGGTAAAGGTTTAGCCATGGTCATTCCTAGGATCAATATAAAGGTCTGGAGAGAGTTATATCTGGGATCTTACAGAGTGTGACAGTAGTATAATAAAGGAATGTTATATGGAATCGTCAGCAATGCAACAAAAAATGTATATCAAAAGATTTCAATCGCTGCACTATCATAGTTACAGAAATGTAATTCTATACTTATTACTTATGCTTATTTACTAAATTCTAAAGCTTTTAACCTGACCCTAGCTAAACTGGGTTTTAAGGGACATTGATAATGATATTACAGGCTAAGTTATTCTCCTATTAGGAGTTTACTTATCGTACTAAGTAAAATACTGTGGATGAGACATTTCTTTAACAAAGATTGTCCTGCGCAGTAAGTTTGGTCAGCTACAAAGTGAGAATGAGCTCCAGTACTTTGTATACCTCTCTATTTAGGTAGTAACGTATATTTATTGCACACAGACTTATATAATTGGACGTGACTCAACATATCACTGCTCTAGGTAAAGAGGAAGTACCACTAACTACCCGCTTACTATTTAATAACCAAGGAGCATAGAGTTACACAAGGCAAGAAACACACATATACGCACAAGTACACACAAATAAACAAATAAACATACACACACACACTATATATATGTTGTGTCCAAGTTCTCATGTATAGGCCAATTGTAGGCTGCACTTCTCATAAAAGGTGATAAAGCACTAAGATCCAAAATCAAAGTTAGAAAGGGGCGTTCGGTTGGCGAGCGCCTAAGCTCCAGATATTGTCAAAATTTTCTAAAACCGGACCCCGGTTTAACTGTGATTCAAGGAAGAAGATGATGATAATGTGAGTAATAGCCCACGTTAACTTCCCTGTTTACCAAAGTAAAATTTTTCAACTAGTTAACATTTCTGAAAATATTCCTCATTGCAGGATTTTACATTCATCATAATAATTTGTTTTCATATGACGGTAAAGATTTTAACACCTATACTAAAAATATTTTATTATACAATCACACTAGGTAATGATTGCTTACAATACGAATGAAAAAGTCAAATCATCAAACTAACAAACACTGACACCTAAACCTGTTAACCTGTCGAGTGATTCGAACAGATTTACAATCCCCCATTTCAAGTCTAAAATTTCCAACATTTCAGTGTGTACAGGTGAGTTCATTCAAAAGTTTTCAAAAGAATAAACTAGAAAGAATCACTTTATATTTTCTAATAATTTGTAATGCTTCTCACAATCCTGGGAATGCCTACGACCAGAGCCTGACTCTAAGTGATTGTCCACAGCTTACCGTCAAGCTCGAACTTCAGCAGTCAACAGATTCTGTCCTTCTAGGAGTTCTCTTTCATCACTTTGAGGTTTTTATTTATACCTATACCTATCAGCACTTCATCCGAGGAGTTGCCATCTAAATAACAGGACCCTACGTTTCTTAATTCGTTTCGTTGATGATGAATCAAGTGTGCAGACCCTAGCCACCCCCCCCCCCCCCCTAGAGGCCTACTGATATATTAAAGGGAAAATATATTAAAGTTAGTAAACTTAGTCTCTCTCTCTCTCTCTTTCCCTCTCTCTCACTCTCTTTCTCTCTCCAGTGTCCTGACAAGTGGCAGATCAAATGTACGCCTACATATTCTTACTCACAATCAGATGTCACTCTCCATAAAGAGCATTCCATTGATTTATTTAGGAGTTAATCCATTCACAATTGGTATAGAGATGGGAATCGAACCAAACCCGAACCGAATCGAACCCTAAAATCTAGAATTTTGACCGAACCGAACCGAACTCGAACCCAGACTCTGACCGAACCCGAACAGAACACGAACCCAGACTCTGGTGGCCGAACCCGAACCCAGACTTCGTCCAAACTGAACTGAACCAAACTCTGGGAGTTCCTCTCTTCTTCACCAGCCTGACATTAAATAAAGATAGTAAGAACAATACAAATATATATTAGTTTTTGCATTTACATGTCTTACAGTATCTATCAGCATATATACATGTAAGGCTGGTTCCGACACAAATTGTTAAATGGTAGCGGTAGAAAGGAATGGTAGCGGGAAGCGAGACGGGCCTACAAAAGATAATGGATAGTCTGAATGATACGGCATTGAAATATGGAATGAAGATTAACATCAAAGAGACAAAAGTGATGAGAGTATCCCATAAAAATCTGAAAATGCTTGACTCAATCCAGGTGGATTTGTTCTTGTTAAATTCAAATAATGATTTTTTTAAATTTTAGTGTGCTACCTTAATATTTTTGCAGCCAGATTTACAAATAATTACATATGACATTCTATATGTGCTAAGGCAATCTGGAGTAAATAATTTTGCACCGTAACAATGCAATAATTTCATAACTATTTTTGTAACTTCATAATTGATCTGAGAGTTTCAAATTTGAAACCCTAAGGTAAATTATGAAGCTTATTACTGGTCAGTTGATAACAAACGGTGTATATTATGATCATATTTCTATGGAAGTACACGTGTTTACCAAATCATCTTTATTTGACATTTTTATGTTACTACATTGCACTTTGTCTCTGAAATATTGGATCAAATTTTAGCAAAGACATTTCCACTTAATTATAAACATATCTAATATATAGGCCTATAGAGACAATAAAAATTTTAAAATTGATGAAGCATTCTATTTGCTCGTTATAATCAAGGAAAATATTTCAGATACAATAATAAAGCTAATTATCTATATTATTAACATTTGTTGGTAAACTAATAATATTTTAAGAAATGTACAGGAATAAATACCACTTCTCTCCTTTTTTCATTGTCATATTTTTACCCAGGTGAAAAAATGTGGCAGCTATTATGACTTATTAAATTTGTAAGCATATTTACCATAAACCATTGTAAACATTTTTGTCATAACCATGATTATTATAAGTATAGTTAAACAATTGCAACATTATCCAAACCAAACCATTTCGAATTCGAATCGAACTCTTGCGAGTTGGAAAGCAAGCCGAACCCGAACCCTTGTTAGAACCCAACCCGAACCGAACCGAACTTACATTTTCAAGGGACCGAACCGAACCGAACTCTCAAATTGTCAACTGCTAACCGAACCCTAACCGAACTTTCATTTTCAACGAACCGAACCTAACCCGAACTCTGGAAATTCCTATCTCTAAATTGGTTATTTATTATCCAAACGGTCATGTAGCCTTTAGCTTGTGAAAAAATATGGCTTTATAAGCTGGTTTATCTTGGCGTTCAATATCAATAATTGTTAATAGTTACCTTCACAGAGTCCACAAAAATCCCATTTTTCTAATTAGTATACTGCACTATATAACTAATCAAATCTCAAGTATCAATAATTGATAATTAAATCGTTATTTTCGAACAGTCCACACAAATCCGATTTTTCTATTTAGTATATGGAGCACTATATAATCATCTCAAGGGACCTTTAAGCTCAATTCATAAACTAACCACTGGTTATAATCAGAACTAAATAATGCTTAAGTAATAATCTCAAGAGATGCTACATAGCAAAGATAGCCTTCTGTTCATAGCTTAATAATACTACAACAAACAACTTGCACAAGATTTTACAAGTGGAAAATTATTATGTAGTATTATACTACAGTCTTAATAAGGAGAGATCATAGCAAATACTGGACATAGAATTATTCGACAAAGAGATTGATTTCCCTTTAGTGTAATCATTAAGGAAGTTTCTAGAAAAAATTGTACATCAAACAGAGAAAAGGCATGACTGTATAACGAGAGAATTTCAGTACGGCTAGCAACACGCATTTTAGACTATTAATTTGGACACTGATATGCAAAAAGTTATGAATAAATTTTAAATTTTTTGGCACAGCTAGAAACTAGCAAATAAATTCAGTCAAATTTGAAAACATCCATTTTGGGGGACTATACTATTTAATATGACAAGATATGATCAAATTAAATGAAAAGAAAAAAGACGTTAATGCTGAAGCAAAAAACTGAAAAGTTGTGAAGGAAGATCAAGATTTTGTGCTTGGATGTCGATGAAATTAGAATTCACACAAAGAAAAATCATTCTAGATTGCCTTCAACTGCTTGCAACAAGCAAGGAGTCTGAAAAAAGTGAATATTTAACAGACATATAGGTTAAGGTGAATTCTTTTTAATAAATATTATCAACAAAAAACATTACCCTAATTGATTAAGATGTATTGCATAAAAAATCACGCATTCATAAACTTAACTTTCATTTTAGAATATAGGACTACACCCATGTTTAAAGGAGCCACAGGTTCAAAACCCAACAACGGCACTAACTAACAACTCGACTGCAAAGATTCAAAACCCTGTAATGTTCATCATATTACGATTCAAAGATGCCTCTGTCGTATACCTAGCTATATACCTAGCTATATATAACATATAGAGTCCTTTTGATATAGTATATCATTTATATTATACAGTATTATCTCGTTAAAATTATTGGAGAGGATATGGATTGGTATTTATTATTTATGTTTATTGTTTATGGATTAGTGAGGAGATATGGATTAGTGTTTATTATTTATGTTTATTGTTTATGGATTGTTTATGGAATAGTGAGAGGATATGGATTAGTGTTTATTATTTATGTTTATTGTTTATGGATTGCTTATGGATTAGTGAGGGGATATGGATTAGTGTAGTAATGGTTAGTATTTTCCTCGGAAACAATTATCCTGGGTTCTAAGCCCCGGTAACACAAACCCACTCCAATGATCGTATTCACTAGCGATATAATCCAGCAACTTAAACTTCAACAGTAGTGTAAACTGCCAATTAGTCACAATTTGGTATTCTATAAACTTGAATCACGGATAAAAGTAATGCGTAGCTCCGCCTCTCTCTTTGTAAGTTTACATCGTGGATTAGTTAAACTATCTATTAAAAAAATAAATTCTCTTTTTGTTTGTTTAGGAAGTATGCTGATTGGCCAATTAACCTGAAAGACAGTGCTGTTATTGGCTGAGCATCATAATTATGATGGTTGACCTTGTAGTTAATAACCATGCAACATTTCTTCCTAAATACTGATTCCTACTCTGCACAATAACTCTTAAATCGAGCTCTAAGTTATCTGCTGTTTAAGGCGAGTTTAGTAATACCAGTATAAGTTCAATGTACATAACTTCAGGACAAGCTCAGCCGAAAAATTTCAATTCACAAACATGAATATTGTTGAATAATTCTTAACATGAATATCGTTGGCAGAATAGAACTGTAAACAAAGCTAAGATTTTTCTTCTTAAAACTCGAATTAATTAATTTGAAAATTAACCTGGGAATTGAGAAGAACAACTACTTAAATTTGAGAATTAAGTTATTCTGCAGTTTAAACCATTGATAAGGTTCCACCTGCGATATATTTATTCCTTAAATGCGAGAATTCTGAGAATTGGATCATCATTCAGCCTAGTCTGAATGTAGGTTTGATTGATCGGTCAGTTGGTCAACCACGGTAAAGATTGGGTTTCAGGGGTACAATCATTCACCGTCGTACCCCTGATAAGAACACTTCAGGCTTCTGATCTTGAGGTTGTACCCACATCAAAAAAGTTTAAAAGTAGTTTACCTGAAAGCATGTGATGATGATAGAAGCAAAAGCAAAGCATCCAGCAATGGCTCTAGCGGTGTTTGTTTGCAGGAAGATCTGATTGATCGATTCCACAGAAACAACAGTGAGATTCTCCATCACACTAGCATTACGTGTAACAGATTCCAGAGAAGTTGTATTGACCAATGTATCTGAACTGTCTAGAGTAAACCCGGCTATTAACGAACTATTACGATCAGGTAGTGAGTTCATAATCACTAGAAATATTATATTTAGTAATAGAAGTTTATTCTTCAAAATTTGCCTAAGTCAATCTAATAAGTATAAGCCTATAATACAGCGTTGCGTCGTGTTGTTTCTGAAATAAATTATGTAAATGTAAACAAAAATGTTTTAAGACTCCAGATTTTAGCAGAAGATGATTCATGCAGATGATGACCCAAGCAGTCAATGACTCAAGCAGAGGATGACTCAAACAGAGGATGACTCAAATAGAGGATGACACAAACAGAGGATGACTCAAACAGAGGATAACTCAAGCAGAGGTTGACTCAAGCAATCGATGACTCAAGCTCATATATATATATATATATATATATATATAATATATACATATATATATATATTATATATATATAAATATATATATATATATATATATACTATATATATATATTATATACATATATCTATATATATATATATATATATATATATATATATATAAGAAATATAAAATGGCATATCAATGCAACAACACAAATAGTTTACAAATAACATTACAAATAGTTACAGTTTAGTCAATGCTTTGCTGATATTTTGAAAGCTTTCGACAGGGTAAACTAATAGTCCAGTAGGATACAAATCAATTTTGTCAAACCGGGACCAAAATAACAGTTCAAATTGGAGAAAAAAATAAGACCCCTTTGTGGGATCAAAATAACAGCCACAACTCTGCAACCGATCAACCGATTAGCTTGAAATTTTAAATCTAGCCCAGAGATATAGTTTACTTTATACTGTTAAAGTATCTTTTAGATCTGAGAGGGTCACATGAGAAAAATAGGCCAGTTGACATGGAATGACCCAATTTCGTAACATATTTTTTAAATAATTATTTTCCCAAAGCCCAATTGCAGGGGTATTTTAGCAGCTTAATCTATGAAAAATTCCGCTTTCAATGATACCAATATCATCTAGTACCTAATTTTGTCCCACTTTTTTAGTATTCTACCGGACTATAAGTGAAAATATTAAAATGTTGAGAGAACTGGGGTGGACTTTTTACCACAATATCACTTATGATGGATGTTATGATCATCATGAAGGGTAGCAAAAGGTAAAATCTAAACAATCACACAGCTGAGCCACATAGCTTATCACTGAACTGACTTAAAGGTTATTTTATTATTTAATTTGTGCATCCCAAAATATTAAAAAATTACATTAAAAAAATTAACATTTATGATTTTTATACAGACACATTTGAAAATAGTTAACGACGACAATTGTTAACGAAGACATTATTCTCATTGTTTGTGATTTTTGTTAACTTTTAAGTAACAAATATTGCAGTTTTCTTGCGCAATTCATAAATTTTAGGAAATTTAAATTTATTCTCAGTTTTTCTAACGAAATACAATTTTCAGCCAAAGCAAGACCTATCAAATGTCCTAGAACTCAAAATTCAGAGAACAGACAATACATTAGTTATAAACAACAATAGTAATTAATAAACCTTATTTATTAATTTTTATTTATTTATTTATTTAATTCTATTTATCAACCATCACCTGTTGGATTTCAGTCATTAATTCTCGACCCTTTCCTGCGTGATAAAGAGACTTACACTTTGATTTAACAATTTAACTTAGGAATAGAGGTAGATCCGAATTTGATTTCCTAGTTCATAAGACCAACTTTATGTCATGGCAGGATGATGATTGGACTAAGATAAAGAGAGTTATGTTGATGTAAGTCTAGCAGACTTTATGTGTAGTGACGAGATACAACATATACTGGTAATTTTTTAGTGACGAACATAAATGAGGAGAGATGTGAGAAATGCTACATTACAATTGTACATAAGTATGCAGAATTACGCAATATTTAATATAATATCACACAATATAGAGGGTTCTACACTTGAACAGCTTTAAAATTCAATAATAAAAATTGTAAATCCCTCTCCGTCTTTGTAAAATCATTTATCGTTAAAATTATTAATTTTTGAATCAATTCCTCATAAAAGTGGGGCGATTCATTGTCAAGGTTGAATGTCATGGCCAATAGGCAACAAGCAAACATACACTAGAAGGTGAAGGCTGGTCGCAGTTTGTTGACACACAAATGCTGTTTTTGTATTGTCGATCCTAGCAGTTTAATCTTAAAAGCAAAAAAGTATCGTTTTCAATTTGTTTCTTTCTTATTAATTAGAGTAACACACACATTGTAGTGAAATGATCAACTACGTTGATATCAATCACTTTTAATATCAAATGTTAAATCCGTTAGGCAATTTTGCCCATTTTCCGTATAACCAGTCCAGTGAATGTCCGAGGTTTTACTCTCAGATCAGCGCGGCCGGCAATCGAACCCACAAGAGTTCCATTCACTTCATGGTCTGTCATTTAAAATTTCATGACATCATCTACACCTCAAACGATTGCGCTTATGGGACATTCTAACAGAAGATAGGAAATAGTAAAATGCTTTGCAGCCGTATGGTATCAATATCTTCTATGGGATAAATACCAACATACGTAAATGTCATTTAAGGAACATTTTATAATTTTTCCTGTATTTATCATTGTGTTAAAAGCGTTGTCAACAAACGACTGTCAGCTGTTGCGTCGTGTTTTACTTAAGTACCTTTATGTTATTCGAAATAATGTTGACTGCTGTGCTGTGTGATATGTGAACAAATAAACATATCTCTCTCGTGTAACGTAATGATTTTAATGCCTAATTAATGTTTGGAACACGCCATATTGTATATAATTATATTTACTATTGCATAGGCCTACTCATGGATAGTTATTGTATAATTATGTGCAAGTATAGTACAACTACGTATAATTAGCATTTCTCACATCTCCCTTCACATACGATTATGTACAAATATAGGTAAATTTCTAATCAAGTGCAAAGTGAGGCCATAGAAACCAATTTCTTCTTAATTAGATTAATAATCAACCACAAAGCTATTCAATGGTTATTTTGGCTGGATCAAGAGTCTAAAACTAATTTAGTAATCTCATGAGTATAGTGACTGCAGTGTAATTAGAAAGCTCATCCATAATAGGCCTACGAGTCTGTATTGGAGAGTGAGGAATAGTTTTATGACTTATGAGCTGGAATGATAGGTGCTCTAAGATTACTTGTCTCACAGGTAAATTAAGTCACTGGAAAATTTTGGAATATTAATTTCTCGAGCATCGACTCAACAGGAGTAGAAGGAAGAGAACGAGAAATAATAACACTTAGACCCTATAGCATTACACTTTAAAACTTTCCAATATATCGTCTATTGGTCATATATTTTATATTTGCATATTAATTAGCACTATTGAGAAAATTCTCGCAAGCCTGTGAGCGAAAAGATTGTCTAAAACGATGCAAATTCTAAAATCCAAAAAATCATCCAAAGACATCATGCCATATTTATGTAATTTGTGGGGTACATAGCCTTTTGTGAAGGGTTTAACTTGTTGTACATGTATAGAGTGATCCATATGGAGCGTGAAAGCAGACTCGAGAGTGTGAATATAGGCCGCATTTATCATGGACCTACCGCTTAGCAGAGCACTTTAGATCGAGAGTTATAAACCTACATGTATAATCAAAACTAAACCAACATATAGACCTGATATTTAATAAATAGAATAAAATTAATACAAATCGCTTATGAGAATGAATTGATCACTAACGGTTATTACTAGGGCTACATTTATACGTAATATAATATTAATATAATATTAATTCGTGATGTAATATAATATGTAAGTTTCATCAGAAAATCTTAATATTTGAATATGATCTATATTCTACCCGAATTTGGTGTGCAATGTGCAAGAGGATGACGCATATTCTTAATAACGATATCGTTAAATTTGGCAAGATGTTTACATAAAGAAAGAAATTCAACTCATTTTTTACAATTTAAAATCGTTTTATGCAAAATTCTACAGTTCGACGAAAAGTCCAGGACTATTGGGATGTAAATAGCAAATTTCTATTTCATAGACGGACAGAAACTAGCTGTCTATTTATATGCAGGCCTATTTCAATAAGTGAAGAAATAACTAATGGAAAGTGGTAAGCTGAACTAAAGTTATCAAATGTACTTGCTGCAAATGTATTTATTTTTTTTATTAAAATGAGTTTCCCATGTAGACATTCTCAAATGATCCAAATACATTACAGACTAGTCTAACTGTATTACACACCTAGGGCCTACACTGAATGATTAGCAAGTAGACACTTCATCTATGTCATTCGAATACAGTCTAAAATTGCCGAAAGCTATAATGCCAAATTGACGTCAGTAATTAAAATCTAATTAGACATGTATTATTAGTCCAAATTAATTAGGCCTACACAAACCGCAACCACACTAGCTAACTTCAAGCTATCTACAAGCTATCAGCTGAGTCTTATTCTACTTATTAAATGTACAGCACTCTAGCTTGAACACACATTTGATGAAACATCGGGCACAGAATAAATTACAATAAATTCGAAATAAGTTTGTTAAGAACCAACTGTTCCTCATTTTAATTTGCCTGGCAGTGGCTTAGTCGGCTTTAATTGATCTTTGAAAGCAGCTGGAGTTGAGAGTTTTTGAACTTTTTGCACTCCCGGCTTCTCTTGAACTTCGCCAGTCTTAGCCTGAGTAGTATCTCCATTTCCAACTATACCCGCAATCTTGCCTGCACCACTCGCCTCGGCTTTCCCATTCTTAGAAACTGCCGTATTGCCTGCCGCAGCTTGTTGTGCTGCAGTTGCGGGTGATGATTGGGAGGGTTGCTGCTTGGCTTCAGACACCTTGCCACTCTGAGGAGCTGTCAGCTGCTTGGGTTGCGCGGCCGGTAACTGTTGGACTGCTTCTTTACCTGGGCCTGTCACAGGTTTCGGAGTGCTGGCAGATGAGGCCACTTGCGAAGGTACCTGTGTTGCCGCGATCGGCTTAACAGTCGCTCCATCTGCCCCATTAATAACATAGAAATCAACAAACCCTCCAGACTGAGTCTTTCCACTAGTTACTGCTGAAGGTGGAGATGGTTTGACAGAAGACGATAAAGCCATGCCTTCTGGTATAACGTAAAAATCTACAAAGCCACCAGATCTGGTTAATGCATTGCTTGTATCAGATCTATTCTGTTGCACCGATGACTTTGCCACAGCAGCTGGAACAGTAGCAGGGGACGAGCTAGGAGCAGGAGCACTTCCTTGTGGTAAAATATAAAAGTCGATGAAAGCTCCCGAGTAAGTTTTACCAGCAGAAACATTTGAAGTGGCTGTCGTGCCAGACACTGCAGGAGAAGTACGTGGAGCGACAGGCTGCCGCACTTCGACAGTCGCCTGCTGGGGATTTTCATTTGACTTTCCTTGAATACCCTGCGAAGAGCGATCAGCAACCACATAGAAGTCAACAAATCCACCTTGATGTTGACCAGGGTTTGCTGTGGAGATTTGAGCCTTAACTTCTCCAGCTGAGCGAGCTGGAACTCTGGGTTCCAGGACGTAAAAGTCAACAAAAGCGTTGAATTGCGCGGGAACAGCAGCTACAGCAGCTGCTTGTGAAGGTTTAGCTTGAGATAAGCTGGACTGGGACGTAGTAGCTTGAGGTGCTGATGCTGGAGGTAGAGTAGGCTGAGTTATATCAGCTTGCGGTATGGTATTTATAGCTGGAGATACGCCCGCTTGTGGTGCAGCATATGCGGCTTGTTGTGCAGTATATGCTACTTGCGCTTGTGGCGCTGCATAAGCAGCTTGTGGTGCAGCATAAGCAGCTTGAGGCGCAGCATAAGCAGTTTGAGGTGCAGCATAAGCAGCTTGAGGCGCAGCATAAGCAGCTTGAGGTGCAGCATAAGCTGCTTGAGGTGCACGATAAGCAGCTTGGGTTGTAGCATAAGCGGCTTGAGGCACAACATGTGCAGTTTGCGGTGCAGCTGCTCTTAACCCAGCAGCTGCCTGATTCCCACTGGCAGCTGTTGAAATTTGCCCTATCGGCTGTCTATATTGCTGACCCATTGCTGGAGCAAACTGTTGTGGAGCCTGACTTTGCTTGATCTGCTGCACTTGCTGACCTGCCTGAAGTTGAGGTCTTTGTGTTTGTGGAGTTAGGGACCTCACCTGTTGACCTTTCAGAGGTAATCTTTGCTGGGCAGGCCCAGATACCTGCGTAGGCACGTAGGGGACTTGAATAGCTCCCGCCATGCTTTGAGCTGGGGACAAAATCGTCTGCTGCTGACCTGAAGGCCGTGGCACACTCATCGGCTGCGCTGCAGGTGGTGCCTGCTGCCCTGCAGGTGAAGTCCAGGCCTGGTTTGAGAGCTGGATGTTCTGAATCTGAGACACGAATCTTTCCTGACTGCCAGACGGCTGAGCCTGACTCCTGTGTGGAGTCTTCTTGGGGTACGATGTCCAGTGAGGCTCGTTGTTATAAGTCTCACCCAGCTGACGTTGTTGTTGTTGACCCACCGACAGTTGACCACGTACTGGAGATTGATGTGGCAGAGAGGAAAACTGAGCTGCCGGTGACTGAACAGGTCGTTGGTTCAATCCCTGGGGAGTCCACCCAAATTCGTTGCTCCTGGAGACGTTCGCAGAGATTTTCTTGTCAACAGTTCCACCAGAGCGTAGTGAGTTGAACCATGCAGGCATCGTCTGCAATAAATCACGTAAACTGATACACATAAACGCAACCAAGGGGAACCGGTAAAACAATTCTGAACCCATGTATACTTTTTGAATTAAGTTTAAATTAGTAATTATAAAGGGATACATTGATAAGGAATTTAAGCTGTTTCTAAATCATATTGATATCTTAAACAGGCGAAAAGGTAATAAATTTAGCGGAAAGGTCAAACCAATTTCAATTATAATTAGCTTAAAACTATCATTTATTATAGCTAGCCATGTCATAGCGTATGAAGTGAATTTTGATGCACGAATAGCCAAAAAAAAGAAATTACGCATACCTATTACCTATTTAGAAGTGATAGATATCATAATCGGTGCTCAATTTTATGATATGTGTGAGTTTGTGTGTGTTTGTGTGTATGCCTGTGTATGTGTTGTGTATGTTTTTAAAAATCACAAGGGACCCGTCCGCAAATTTTTGTTCAGCTACACCGATATCTCACCGTGATAGAGATCTTGTTTCGTTTTTCTTAATCATGTACATGTATATTTGTATTTCATCTTCATTGATACTTTGCTGTGCTGTTATTATATTTATATTTGTTACTTAGGCCTATTACATTTCCGAAACCGACCTACTGTTTTATTACGGAGGATTATTACTTCTTAATGTTACTATTACTAGAGTGCTATTACTTCTTAATGTTACTATTACTAGAGTGCTATTACTTCTTAATGTTACTATTACTAGAGTGCTATTACTTCTTAATGTTACTATTACTAGAGTGCTATTACTTCTTAATGTTACTATTACTAGAGTGCTATTACTTCTTAATGTTACTATTACTAGAGTGCTATTACTTCTTAATGCTAATATTTCTTGAGTGCTATTATTTCAGAATGGCACTATTTTTGAGTGCTACTATTTCCCATTTCCATTATGCCTATTTCTGTGATAATGCAAGCATAACATAGGCGACAGGGTAAATAATAATAATAATAATAAAGGTTTAACGTCCGTTTCCTCATACAAGGATGATGTCAGGGACGTCCCCACATCACATGTCACTACAAATCGATTCACCCCAAACGATCTGAAAAAACAAGTGCTGAAGAGAAATAAAAGATCCTAAATAGTGCCGATCCGGTGATAAAAAAACAGTCAGGCAAGATGAAATAAAATCTATGGTGGGAAGAGATGTGTTTTCAACTTACAACGAAAAGTGGAAGTAGTAGAACATGAGCGAAGATCAGGAGGCAGAGAGGAGCAAACAGTAGGAGCGGAGAAATAAAATGAACGTCTACCTACGAAGTGAGAATATTAGGAATTTTGAGCAGTTTGGTATCGGAAGGACGAAGCTTACGAGAAGGTTGATATTGGATTAGGAGATCAGAAAGGTAAGAAGGTTTACCAAAAAGGAGTGTTTTGAAAGTTAAAAGAGCAATTTTATACTTAATTCTTTGAGCTACAGGAAGCCAATGAAGACTATTAAGCAAGGAACTAGAAGTGGCCTGAAGCCTTGAGGATCGACAGACAACACGCGCTAGAGTATTTTGAACACGTTGCAAACGCATGAGAGAAGAAGGTAAACCATATAGCAATGAATTGCAGTAGTCAAGTTTAGAATGAACTATTGAATTGGCAATTGAACTGGTAAAGCGCAAGAGTTTTGAATTAATATTAATTAACAAAGAATCACAGTACTTAAAATTAAAATTAATTGCAGTGTTAAAATCCATTGCATTTAATGTACTTATAATAATATTTACAGCGAAATTATTTTGCGTAGCAGCTGGCTCGGCTCTTGCGCTCTGAACGTTTGGCTGATGAGAAGCAAAGCTTGGTTCCTCCTGTAGCTCGTCTTGATAAAAATCATCTATATCTGAAATTTAAACAAATTAAATTATATATAATATACATATACATGTATATATATATATATATATATATATATATATGTATATATATACACACAGTTATATATATATATATATATATATATATATATATATATATATAATAAATCATCTTCCTCCTCAGAATCCCAGTATAACTATATTATATATATATATATATATATATATATATATATATATATATATATATATATTATATTATTTATCATCATTATATTCATCATCTTCATCATCATCATCATCATCATCATCATCATCATCATTATCATCATCATCATAATCATCATCATCTTCCCTTAAATCCCAGTTTATATAGGGTAGGGATACGAATAGATAATTTTCAATCCTCTCTGTCTCACACCATATCGTTAGTTAATCTCCTTTTTATACGTATAAAAAGTAAGTTAAATATAATAAATGAAATAAAATAAAGTGAAAGCTAGGCATTTATTAACAAGCTTTTGACTTGTAACACATATTTAGCCGTTGCGAGGTCAAGAAGGAGTGGTGAAAAATTTATTCTTATGAATACTACACAAAATGTGGTTTTTTGAGAATAAGAACAATGAAATATGATTGAAACATTGTAAACCTAACAATTAGTAAACTTAATATAAGATTTTAATATTCTATTTAATTAAGACAAAAATTTAATACCATGCAGATTAAACTAAGGGCCATGACATTCTGATATAATTAAATATTATTTATATTAAGTCAGATCAACGGCTGACCTTGATCTAAATTACATTCAGGTCAAATAGAAATTGAAAAAGAAAACTAAGTCAAACTTCTGTTTTTAAAATAAGTCCATACTACCAAGCAGGATCCCACGAGGATTCGAACCTATAGCATCAAATGATCAGAAGTCTGCATTCCTTAACCCTTTATATCCCGGACCATGAAGGGATGCACGAAACTCTTTGAATTTTACAACATTAACTCCTTATAGTCAATTGTACTTAACTACAAAAATGTTTAAATGTATCTTTAAAAATGTCAGAGATATTGGCATGTTCCACAAGTGGAACAATGGGATAATAAGGCTAATCGGCCGATCCTAGTTAATAAAGGAAATTAAAATCAAAATGTTTTCGTTTAATTGAACTTTTCATGGGGAGTCTATCGTTTTAGAAGGAACAGTATAGTTTTAATAAGTTAATTAACTGTTTATTACGTAGAACTTAGTCGATAAGATGATAGCAAACATCCATCAGATCTACTCCACCCATGCCCGTGATCTAGTTTGCAATCATATTTGGCTGGATCACATGTACCTTGTCTCCTTTATCCTTTACATGCCTTAGCACCTTCATCCCTGGTAAGACATAGTCGAAGAGGCTAGCACATCTTACAAGATTGTTATCACTCCAGCGCACACTACAAACACTTCCATCACACTTGTACTCGATTGTTCCTCTTTCGTGCTTACAGATATCCTTCTTTCTTGGTAGAACTGCACCTCCCAATCTACCATCTCTTACTCCTCGACTGGATCGTAGGCCTAATGCTCTTAGTTTACACAAAAGAACATGAGATGTAAAGAAATTATCGAAAAACAATTTATTTTGAGTTTTGAGTTTTCAATGAAATTTACAAAACTTAGGACTACATGCTTTCCAAGTCCAACATTCTGAGGTCCATCCCCTGCACCACAGCATATCGACGACTGATAAGGTTAGCAGGCTGAGCACAACATTCATATCTTGTACCAAAATCTGATGAGCTTTCCTTTGATAAACATCTTAGCTCCATGGTGGCCATAATAGAGCACCATGGATTCATCGATGCTTAGAACTCATCAAATATCATAAAATACATAATGGATTTATTCAGTCCATCATTCAGTACGTGGTTGTACTTTTGCTACTTTGACCCTGATAGTGACTGGTTGTCAGCCAAATAGCAATACTTTTTCAGCTCTTGAAATCTATTTCGTGACATAGTTTTAGCTATGACTGGACAGCCCAAGCCCTCGGCTGTGCTCCAGTAATGTCATTATTTTTGTGGAAAGCTCTGGACATGAATCAGCTACAGAAGCATGAAGACTACCCTGAAGTGCATTCTCGTATTTATCCGTTAACTCCAAGACTGAGATGGAACTATTGCAGGGCCTTGTTTAGTGATTTTGGTTCTCTTGCGTTGGCCGACTTTTGACGAGTTTGAACTCGTGGCAACGGTTTCAGTGGTGGATTCTTCGGTTCTGTCTGGAGATATATCTCCTGTCATAACTTCCAATATTGTAATTACATTATATTCAAAGCAAAAAACGAAAATTTTCTCATACTGGCCTCCTTTAATATACCTAGTATCAATTTAAAAGTAGTATGCCATAATTTAATATTCGTTAACCAGATCATCCCATTGTTCAGTTATGGAACATGAATTTAAATCTTGGCCTATATGGGTGAATTTACACTTTTTATTATATTTATGTTGCTGGCCCTTGACAATAGCATATTATAATTGATTATTTTCAGATATAGTCATATTAAAGCTCACCGATAAAAATTAGAAGTAAAAAGTAACTGGCTTCTTGAAAATCAACCAAAATTTGAAAAAGTCAACACTTTTGAAAGCCCTTACTAGCATTAACATGAAAGTAAAAAAGGCAACTAACTATCTATGTTTTTTGGTATTCCTCTTTATTGCAAAATTGAAATTTTTATAGATTTGGGCTTTATGGGTCCTCCAAAACTGATAATAAAATTTATGTTCCACTTCTGGAACAATGGGATAAGAAAGGTTAATAACTCAAGTAAGTATACTGTTCAGGAATTAATTCTCTTAAGCACCAATGAATTATCCAATAATGACCTGATATATGATATAATAAATGATCTAATAAATGACCTGATATAGAATATAATGACTTATCTAAGAACTGACCTGGTGATTGCAGAGAGTTGACATTAGTTGTCGACACAGATAGCGGCTTAGACTTCACTTTGGGTGCCCAACCCATTTCATTCAGCGACGGGTTGCTAGCATGGGCTAGTGGTGCAGTGGTGCGTGGTTTAGGTGTCCAACCCATGTCGGATTCCCTTGGTTTAGGCGACCAACCCATCTCGGTCATTGAGGGATACACAGGAGACTTGGGCTTTGGTTTGGGTTTAGGGGTCCAGCCATGCCCCGACAAGGCCCCCTGTGAAACTGATCGACTAGATTGCGACATGGGCTTAGATTTCGGTGTCCAACCAAATTCCATCAAATTTGGAGGGGGCGGGTTAAATTTCACGTTTTGTCTACCGCGGCTTGGGGGTCCAGCAGAACTCGATCTGAGCCCGTTGAAATCTTGAGCATCAGATCTTGGGGGTTCTCTTGAGCGAGATAGTCGCTCCGTTGCTTCGTATTCGTCATGCTCCAGTTGCTCATATTCCAGTTGTCGCTGTTGTTCATCAAGTTGTTGCTGCAAGAGCTGTTGCTGATGCAACTGTTGCTGCTGTTTAAGAGCTTGCTGTTGCTGTTGCTGTTGTTGCAGATGCAGTTGTTGGTGAAACAATTTCTCCTGTTGCTGTTGCTGTTGTTGTTGATGTTGTTGTTGTTGCAGATGCAGTTGTTGGTGAAACAATTTATCCTGTTGTTGTTGTTGCTGTTGTTGCTGAAGCTGAGGCTTTGCCTGGTGAACGTCCTGGCGTTTGAATTGCTGTTTACACAAAACAAGGAAAACATGCTGAATGTGTTTACCTGGTTGCGGAAAAATAATGATGTCTTCCTACAAACGTCTGCAAGCAACTGTTGTTTCAATAATGAGCAACGTTGAGCAGTGAAACACAAGATAACATGTGAACCACACGCTTGTAAAGTAAATCAACGTAAATAGGCCTGATTTTGTAATTTTGTCAGCTCTGGTATTGGGGTTGTGGTTGGATCCATCGCGAAGATCGTTGATGGAATAGAACATGATGCTATTAATCAATAAATCGATGAATAAATAAATTGCTAAGCTAATTAATAAATCAGACAATTAATCAAGCAGTCAGACAATCAGTCAGTCAATCATTTTTAACTAAGCATTCAAACAACCAATCAATTATTCATTCATATTTTAAATCGTTCATTCATCATCAGTTAATAATCACTCACTAAATCAATCAACAAATCGATTGATTATTCAATGCATCAGTCAATTTCGATTACTAAAAGTGTAAGCTAATTTAGTTACAAATGCTATGTTAAGTGTAACAACTAGAGATTATTATTGCATTTCTGCAAATGTTAATTAATAAATAGATAGAGAGTATAATATCGGGCGTAATATTTGATAAAGTAGTAATTTCTGATTTTTTTTTTCTATAAATGATTCTGATACTTTTCTTTAGAAGGCACTGTAGATTTTTCATAGGAGTGATTTATTAGCATTCTTGTTTGAGACGAAATATTATAAGTTGTAAAATTTAAATTTAAAAGGTTCTCTGTTGAAACTACAACTCCACCAATAACATACACTAAAACGACTTCTGCAGGTGACTAACGGAAAGCAAATTCTAATAGACACTGCAATAATTCGATTCACTAAAATTTAGTTTCAGGAAATTATTTTTTGTTAAACAATACGAGAGTTTTCAGGACGTATGGAAGAGAATTGTGTGAAATGCAGACGTTTGTGAATGGGAGATATTTAGCGCAGGATTTCCATTTCACCTCTACGCGATGATGACTTTCAGCGTTTATCTGTTATCACATCTGCCGTTAGATGGGCGTTAGGATATCGCATTTCAATGAACGGTTTCGTGAGTCTTTACATCTTTATTATGCTTTCATTGACGAAAATCTCCCAACTCACAGTCTCACAAAGTTTCGTATATCAATAGATAAATAGGCAATAGAGAGTAATCAGGTTTGTCGCTATAGTTATAGCTTAATGCTACTTATGATGTAATTGGTTTCCTGTTTAGTCATTTTGACTTCCTTCTGAACATGGAAAATCAAACGTCTATTGATTAGAAACTGTCTTATAAGTGTAAATGTAAGTATCTTCTGACGTAGTAAAAAGCTGGTAAAGCTAAGGTTAACGTCAGTTTCCTCACTCGAAAGCGATGTCAGTGACGGGCGGTCCCATGATTTGAACCCGAACATACTGATCCGCGGTCGAGTGTCTTACCGACTTCGACACTGGCTCCAGCCAGTAAAACTTGATTGCTATTACACCTGCAAGCTGCAGGGCCAATAATCAGTTTAGAAATGGCAATATAAGTGTTGCTTACAGCTCGGGGTCCACGAACCAGTTGCTTAAAATGTGGCAGGTCCAACAAGAAATTAAAATCCATGTTTAGAAACGGCACTCTCAATATTCAAGTCTGGCTAGATATCGACACTGTTCATTTGCATAGGGCGAATAGGAATTTATTTTTCATGCCTATTAGTATTATGAAAATAAATTTTGAAGTGATTTTCCACTGTCTTCCTATAGTATCTGTGAAAGGCGTCACGTACGAATCACGTTCCGTTTCTGATAAGACCCTTCTCGAATATCTGAGATTCTATCTGATCAGATGAATAAATTTTACACTTACATCATGAAGTTGAATCATCCGATCTTTCATTAGCCCACCGAATAACGATAAGAAATCTCTACATAATAGATTATATATCCAGAAATATAAATTCTACTCCCGACTACCACAGTTCTGTCGATTCTCTATGGTAAGGGCGTTCCAGAAATTTTTTATTGTGGAAAGGCAAAACCACTGCAATTGGAGAGTTTATTAAAAAAGACTCCTATACAAATTTCCATTATAAAAATAAAATCGCACAATTTATAGCGTTCACCATTTTGGATGACCACGGGATATCATTGGGTGACCACAAAAGAGACATCAAAATTCAGAAATTCAGAAGATAATAAAAATGTGCCACATATCTAATTTTAGATAGAAAATAGTATTATAGTCATTGAATTATATGCAGAATAAAATGAGGAAAATCATTGTGTATTTTGAAGTACACAGGTCATCTGCATTTTTCATGGTCTTGTACTTTACAACAACACCCAGCTAAAGGTCATGAATAGAGCTGAGGCGAGCGCAATAAGCACACTTTAGAAAAATTAAAAGTTCGTTAATATTAAATGATAATACCTTCTATTTTTATAGGAATGCTTTAGAGCAAAATGAAGGGCGCGGAGAGAAAAATGAAGGGCCGACATTGGAGTATAAAAGAGGGCTTCAGAGGCAGAAGAGAGCGAAATCCCCTTTACCCTCCAGTCACAGCCCATAAATTGATGGGCCTTATAGCTAGCACTCAATATCTTCATATATGTTCCTATTATTGCGATGATATCAAATTGTAACGAAAATGGACCTCTGAATTGGGGATAGTATCCTAATCCCAACTTGACGCAATTCGATCGTTAAGCCCCAGGTTTCATACTTTGCTGAAGCAGCAACCTTGGCGGTAAGACATAAACAACATAGAGATAAAATGAAACTTGGATGCTTAATTAGCCTGGAATACTTTAAAAATGTAAAAATTATAAAAAGCATTTTATATTACTCCATTAATATGACACTGCAGATAACAATTTGACCATCGTCAAATTATGTTTACCACTACAAAATATAAATTTAATTTTTTCAAGGTTTAAACCACAAGTAAATATACCCATTTAAATGTCTTATCAATGCATTTTCATCAGGAACTAGCTGATCATTGCTAACCCATCACTGTTTGGAGCCAGTGGCGACGTCGGTAAGATACTCGACCGCGGATCAGTATTTGCGGGTTCAAATCCTGGGCTAGCTCGTCACTGATATCGCTTCGAGTGAGGAAACTGACGTTAACCTTATCTTTATCTGCTTTACCTGCATTAGTCAGTTTTTAAGTATCACATGCAGTTTTATACTTGAACTATTCTTAAATTAATAAAAACAATGATGATCCGCAAAACTTAAGCATGGCAATTCTCTAAACATGGACGACATTTTGTTCTCCAGTTTATCATCACTCCAAGAAGTTGCAGTCGTATAGGACTACAAGAAAGTGGGATGTAAGGTCTGGACTCGATTGATCCGGGCCGGGGACTCGGAGTCGGCCCGGATCAGAGATTGTTTACCTGCGGATATAAGCTTCCACCGCTCCGGCTAACTGCGATTTCAGCGGGAACCGGATAGCTTGGATAGATTGCAGAAGGCAAAAAAACTAGAAGCTCACCTGCAGGCGCTACGCTAGGCTACAGACGTCGTGGAATCAGAGCGAATATGACTTCTCTGAGAGACTTGACGTATATAACACTGAATGAAAATATATTTCTCTCCGCTGAATGAACGATCATCGAACGTCGTTTTCTTCTTCGAGCCAGTGGCGAGGTCGGCAAGATACTCAACCGCGGATCAGTATGTGCGGGGTTCAAATTCTGGGCTCGCCCATCACTGACATCGCTTTCGAGTGAGGAAATTGACGTTAACCTTAGCTTTACCAGCTTTTTAACAATAGCATTTTTATGTCAAACTTTTTTACTTTACAAATCTTCTGTAGGCCTATTGTATTAAAACTAAATTAGTATAGTTCGAGTGATTGCTTATCCATAAATTATTCTTTTAGATATATCTTTCCCGTATTGTGTCCGGGACGTTGCAGAATAGACCAACCGTAAACTGCACGTGTCAAAAGAGGTGACAGAGCAAGAACTGAGTAATGGAACAAGAAGGTCACCTCAGAAATCTTATTATTCCCAAGCTATACATGTAGATTACATTAAGGTGCGGAAAAGATATATCCATAGTGAAGGGATTAAATTGTTGATCTAAAAACTAAAATTAAAATGTTGTTTTAAAAATTGTAATGTAAATTTTTAAAAATTATTAGAATTTCTGTACTACTGTGGATATTTTAATAATATGGTTTCCTATGAATACTGTATCAGGCGCACTACTATTTCTTAACAATTATTTATAATTTTATGCCTATTAAATTAAGAGTGGCTCTTACTTATATTTTTTTCGTAACTAAACTTTAGTAAGTTTTAGTAGTTAGATATATTTAAAATCATTTGCCGATAGGTTATATTCTTAGCTCCTGAACCGACCTGAGTACAGATGGTACATTCTGTGTTCCAGCTAGGTGCTTTTTCGCATTAAGCCCATACATATAGTCCATACAAGTCATTAAATCACTGTTCACGTGACAACGCTACAGCTGAGTCTTTTGTTTTCAAACAATGCATTGGACATACTGATTAATGTAAGAAATATTATAAAATGTTCCTTAAATTTACATTACAGTGGAATTTATCTCGTAGAAGTTGATGAAATAAACACGTTGAAAACGATTATTTTGTGTATTTTAAATATCATATGCGGAGGATCAGCAATGAAAAAACCACATTTATTTACCAACAAACCGCGTCCAATATTCACCTTTTGGGTCTATGTACTTATTTTTTATCGACTATATCGTCTGTTCACTTATTTGCTATTGGCTATACCGTTCGACCTTGGCCAATAGGTCGTTACACTTTTATAGTGGCTACAGTGATTATATGAGAGGTGTCTGTTATTCGAACTCATAAACATTCGTTGAACGTTCAATATTACGTTAAAAGCTCTATTGAGGTAGTCCAGAGTAAGAAGAAATAGATGATGATGCTTGTAATGCGTTGGTTCACAGTTATAGCACATAATGCAGGATAAGACGTTCATTATTCAATCTCTGCTCATTGGCAGAGTAACAACAATCTGTCATTCCAATACCAAGAAAACAAAACTGTTTCACTGAAGCTACCAAAGTTTCTTATAGAGTTCAAGTCAATATATCAAGAGAGTGAAAATGTTAAGATTGAAATTAACAAAAGCAATAAATATTTCGATTTTAGTAGGAAATTATTTTAATTTTTGTTCCAAAAAACCAAAGAGAGCAAGAGAGAGAGAGAGAGAGAGAAAGAGAGAGAGAGAGAGTGATAGAGATAGAGAGAGAGCCGACACAGAGAGAGAGAGAGAGAGACGTCTCTTTCTCTCTACTATTTATTTTTCTCTCTGTCTTCCTCTCTCTCTCTCTCTCTCTCTCTCTCTCTCACACACACACACACACACTCTGTCTCTAACTCTCTCTCTCTCTCTCTCTTTTTCTCGCTCGATCATTTAAGTCATTGAAAGAGATGAAAGAGAGATAAAGTGGAAAGTAATAGCGTGAGAGACAAAGGTTAGACTTTATAAAATATATGATGTTATAAATGTGCTAAATTTAAATAAAAGAATCAAAAGCCAGACAATGGTAATCGCGAGGATGATTTTCGTTTTCTATTAAATACTACATCCGATATTTCTGACGATTGAAGCTTTCGCTAGAGAAGACGAAACGACGTAAGTCTCAGTGTAACCTGTGAAGGGTTTCGTGAGAAAACTAATAATAATTAAAATTTTATCAATCAGCTTGATTTATCTCTAGATGGCTTATATTAAAGATTTTTAGAGGTCAATTTTGTCAGACCCCTGGTGGCCACAGCTATTCCTTGATAATTCTAATAAAGCCATTTTGAAACTTTCCTAAGAATGCGCTGTCAAAGATTTTTGATTGATTTCCGAAAATCGATATCAGCCAAAAATTTTAGATAAAAAGCGAATGTCGATGCTGAAATAGTAACCCGTTTTTCAAGGGCGTCTCTATTCCACTGGTTCACTGGCAACTTCTAATCTTTTCCAATTCGAGTGAGTCGCTCGGTCTGAATACTGTTTTGGGCGTAGATATGATATCAGACCAAGACAAATAAATAATGGAGCTGAGATAAGTAAAGAAACAATGGAGTTCACTGCTTGGGAGTGTGAAGCTGATGGAATTATAACTCTGTGTTTCAACACACCTCATACTGATAGATAATCAGGCTTCCTTTAACGTCTTAGGAAATATACACTGGCGTCCGAAGACCCAGAAAGGGACGAGAACTAACAAATTAAATGTGCTTGGGGACCACTATGCTCTATGCACTATGTTTGTTGGTGATGTACCTTGCATAGTGGTCCCCAGGCACATTTAATTCGTTAGTTCTCGTCCCTTTCTGGGTCTTCGGACGCCAGTGTATATTTCCTAATTCTGCTTCTCTTCTTGACTTGTGGAATTGAATTTGCCTTCGTTAGCAGAGTAGTTGAAATTCAATTGAAAAAGGAATATCGCAAAAATTTTAGTACAAATATCGACAGTGTCCAAAAGCTCTGATAAATGGTTCACACCAGTGAAGTTCGCTACAGAATAAACAAGTCATTAATAAAATCTGCCATTTAATTAGTTGACTTCTATTTTAAGTGACACCCGATCAGCAATGAAGCTATAAAGATAAGTTTAACGTCTGTTTCGGTATCACAGGGGATAATATCAGAGACTATCCGGCTGAGATTCGAATCGATGGTCTCCTGCTTCTCAAGCTAGCTAACAGCTGACGCTCTACCAAATTGAATTTATTTCAAATTAAATCAAAGCTAAACTTCAGAAACATGTATTTAAGTTTTATTTACTGATTCAAATAAATTACTCATTCTTACATTTTATCTCATTTTACATTTTTCTTTTTTTAGTCTCCAATCTACAGATTCAGCAATATGTGTTATTTAATCCAATAATGACTTATAATTTCGGCTAGATCATTAATCTGTTCGGTTAAATGGAAGTTAGTGATGACGTTGCTGAGTTTCTACATACGGAACATGTATATTATCTTTCTTACATTTAAGATAAAAACAAGACTCTGGAAGGTTTCTCGTGAACTGGGCGTACGTCAATATCAGCGAGCTATCAAACATACATGTATATTTGAAGGCAAACAGCTAAAATCCATCAAAGCATACTGAAATTTTCATAACACGAAGGTATAAATTCTTTCAAACAATTACGCATATTTATAATTTAAATAAAGTTATATTATTTATTAAGATATAATTTATAGTATATTACTTATAGTTATAATTGTAGTTTCAATTGTTACAGATGTACATGTATATAGGTCTAGTATATACCCTATTAAATTCGATTCTAAAACTGTAACTCAAATTAGAGAAATTATATTTGTTAAATGAATTATTTAACGCTATAAATCCAGTCCAAACATGTAGGCTCATTGAAGAGGTTACAATTAAGTATTATAATAATGATTTAATCGAGTATTGGGTAGCAAAAAAATTAAATCATGGCAAATATCTACCGATTCCATGACAGAAAGGATTTCGAATATACAAGAATCCAAAAGTACTAATATGTCGAATCTAAGTCCAAATTCTCATCTGGGGACTAAAGAATTGCAGCAGTCACCGCGAGGGTGCGACAGCCCCCAACTTTTAATGATCAGATCGGAAATTTCTAAGACAATTCGAGGAGTATTTTAAGACGATGGTATTGGTTGGCTCCAAAACGACGTTCAAATAAAAGTTGTTTCAACCGTAACCCTAATCTACTGTACAATCTTTGCCTATATAACTTTCTTAACTCTAAATGGACTATGGGGTCACCTACAGTAGAATAGTAGAAAATTGATCAGTACATGTACGTCGTGGATACCTCAACCTTTGGTTGTAATTGTTATGTAGCATTCTATAATTCGATATAGGGGCATAGTGTAACCGAAGTCCTGATGAGAATACTGATGACATTAATAAAGGATAATGTATTTGTTAACAGATGCATAAAATAAATTCGATAGACACTTAAGTGCACTTGCACTCAAATGAATATATTTAGTCTAATCAACTGTCGTTCCGCCCGATAGATTACTAGATTAAATTAAAATTAAAAATTGAATAGAACTTGAGATTTTTTAAAAATCCAAGTATATTGAACATAGTAAATGTGCATTATTATGATTATCGAATGAGACTTAGAGGCATAATATCTATTTCAGTAGTGAAGATATGACGCGTATTAAAGGATGCATTTGTAACTTATATTTTCATTTACCAAGTTGACGAATTGGCAAACCGTTGACCAACACACGTTTATAGCATCACATAGTATTAGTAAGTAGTAACGACAATTTTCTTTACCAAAAAGCTATAGCTTCAAAATATGAAATTTCCCTGCTTAAAAATAATACTAAATAAAATTTTATACTTCAAAATAATATGGTCATAAAGATTTATCCTCCATTTCTCATACAAGTATGAGAAATACTTAATATACTAAGTGCATTAAAAGCTGTCGAACCGTATCTGGAGAACGCATGCCTTTAATTAATATGCCTCTAATAAGCTTAAAATCTGAATCCCACGAGAAAATGGTATTTAACGACAAGAATGAGAGCCGATTGCTAGAGGATTTAAAGTTCCAATCATATGTAAACACGAAGAGAAAAATGGAAGACAGAGAATAGTAGAAGCGTAATGTACCATGGACCTGCCAGTAAAGTAGAAATAAATATTCGGTGATCGTGTTGCACAGTTCTTGGATCTTGCAAGGCATATTCCCGAGAATCTTGTGTGAAGTAATATTAGAGTTACTCCACAAGATGAGGGAGAAAAAAGAATCCGTACCTGCTGCGGGACCTGAACCGGTTGCGAGTCGATTGTTAGCACTAGTTCTAGATCAGCCTGATTGATCAACTCCAGTGCTTCTGAGTATGTTAAGTACGCAACGTCACTTCCGTTAACAGCGACTATGACGTCACCCCTCATTAGCTGTTGATTGTCCGCAGCTGTTCCTCCAAAAACCTAAAGTAGCGACAAGAGAAGCGTAACGTGTATGTAGGAGAACAAATTTGTAACAGTAACAGGCAACAGTAACAGGTAACAGTGACAGGTAACAGTAACAGGTAACGTAACAGTAACATTAATCAATCACTTGATCGGTAACTTAATATAATTCGGTTAGAAAGCGCAGTTATGTAAACAAATGCCAGCCATAGCGTGTTAAATAACGATGTTGAAAGAGTCGATCAATTGTTATGATATCCAACTATCTTCAAAAATACTTCACTTTTAAATTATTAAACAGCCTGCATTTGTGATGAGATAAAAATACGGGTTTCAACAATTCTATTCTTGAATTGTTAGTGCACGAAGATGCATTAATGCATTTTTCAATGTAATCTTAACTTGATTTCTCAGATGGTCTCGGCAGCTATTGGTTAGTCGAATCTAACAATACGAACACTGAACGGTCGGTCTATTCTGCTCTGCTCCTGACACCACAACGATACTTACAAAAACTGATACAATAGAGAGTATTGAAAATAGCTCAGTTGATTCTGACATACTTCTACGAAAACTAAAGACACATAAATTTAAGTATTTCCTCGTTTTTTTCCCGGTTTTATTTAATTTTTCTTGTTGTTTTTGCTCTGGATAATGAGCTGTTCTACTATTGGTAACCTCCAATCTTCGCTACATACATTCACTAGTATAGCATTTACAACTCTGATAGTAATAACTGCCCGTAGTTGTGTGATGGCTGGAGCCAGTGGTGATGTCGGTAAGATACTCGACAGCGGATCACTGTGTGCGGGGTTCAAATCCTGGGCTCGCTCGTCACTGTCATCGCTTTCGAATGAGGAAACTGCCGTTAACATGAGCTTTATCCACTTAAGACGTCCCTGACATCGCCCTAGGGTGAAGAGCCGACCGTTAAATGTTCATTGTATCATTGCAATACCCACCCTCTGAACCAGTAGAGTGGATTCTGTGCCTGGGACTCTCTCCACGGCGAAGCCCCAGGGTTCATCGATACTCTGCCTGATCAGTTGGACGTCAATCCGGCCGCCTGGCACGAGATCTTCAAGATCATCTAGTGCCACGACCTGTCCAGCTCTATGCTGGGCCCCCCTGTACTGGGCCTGGGATGGAGCAGATCCCCACATTTCGTATATTTTAAAGTTTTTCTAGTAAATCTGTGTCTAAAGTATATTTAATTTCAGACAAGTCTCAGAATAGTACTCTTACTGAAAGTAAAGTAAAATTCCTCAAATCATCAGATTTGTTAATCTTATCTACATCTGTATCATGCTAGCCCATCCAAGACTGCACAATCAGTCCTGACTGATTATAGAAATAAGAGGGATAATATAGAGATTATAGAGATAAGAGGGATAATATAGGGATTATAGAGATAAGAGGGATAATATAGGGATTATAGAGATAAGAGGGATAATATAGAGATTATAGAGATAAGAGGGATAATATAGGGATTATAGAGATAAGAGGGATAATATAGAGATTATAGAGATAAGAGGGATAATATAGAGATTATAGAGATAAGAGGGATAATATAGAGATTATAGAGATAAGAGGGATAATATAGAGATTATAGAGATAAGAGGGATAATATAGAGATTATAGAGATAAGAGGGATAATATAGAGATTATAGAGATAAGAGGGATAATATAGAGATTATAGAGATAAGAGGGATAATATAGAGATTATAGAGACAATTATTGTACATGTACATTATCCTTTTAAAAATAATCGCTTGCTAATCCTGGATTGTAAATTATTTCTGTGAGAATTACAATAACTTAATAAAAATTCTATTAGGTGATCTATAACTTAATAAATTTATATTGCGTATTATAAGGTGATCGTAGTGAATAACTGATGCATTAAACTATTCGATTCATGGATTCGAGTCTGAGACGTATAATGAATAAAAGGAAACTTCGCAAGTAAAGCCAAATTAATTAATTACTGATAACCGGAATGGAAAATCACTTCAGATGCATTTTTAGTAATACGAAATCCCTATTGAGTTTTGAAAAGCTTCAAGATTTAAACCAACTCGCTTAATTGGATGTCGCTAAAATGTGATAATTTGACAATTGTGATAGATTTTTATATTTAACGATTGACAGTGCACTCGATGAATAGCTATTTACTGGATTAATAGTTATTTAATAAAGCAATAATTATTAGATAAATAGTTATTTTCTTGACATTTGAAATAATGAATGATTGAATTAATTGGTGAGAGTCAGCGATCGTACGTACATAGTCATAATTAAGTAGATTAAATAGTAGTATGAAAAAGTTCGAGTGACTCTGTCGTTCATGATGACAGCGAGCACAAAATAAAGATATGGACGCTTTCAAACGAATGCAGGGAAATGATATATGAAGATTTGATAAAACTACATTAAATGTAGTTTTATCAAATCTTCATATATCATTTCCCTGCATCTGGTGAAAGTTTTAATCTTACCGGCTTTAATAAATTTTATTAAAGCCGGTAAGATTAAAACTTTCACCAGATGCACTAAAAACTCATGTATAAAATATGAATAGGCTAGTTGAGTTGCTGGAATGATGGTATCGTTACTTCGTATTGAAGACTTAAATAGACAATTTAATGACTTATTCACTAGACGTTATTAGACCAAAATCGTTTACACACAACAAAAATTTAGACATCTTTACATAAGTAATGTGGATTGATAAAAAGTTACCTGTACTTTAGATACTATCAATTATTTTCTTTTACCAGCATATGATGCGCACATTGCATTTAAGAACTAAACATACGTAAAATACAGTGCATTTGAATAGAATCAGACGAAATGTAACTGGCTATTCGATTCGGATGCTATTTAAGTCTACATTTGAATAGCATCTGACGTAGGCCTAATGTACTTTAACAACCTAGCTATAGTATGCGTAGTTGTAAAAATCGTTCAGTTTACATGAGGTTGTTGATTCAGAAACTCCTGCTACGAAAGAAAGTAGGCCACTACAAAAATTTTCCCTACTCCAGTGTTTTCCAAACTTTCTCATCGGTTAGCCTAGAATAGTTTTATTCGTATTTTAGACGCACTGTACAAGTAGATCTAACATCAGAGCAAAATTAATGTCAGCGAGAGGGACTAATTAGCCAATAAACTTTAAATTTAGTTTTGTTGATAGGATCATATGGACATTATGTCTTTGGATTGATAATTTCCGTACTGTTTGAAGTGTGCGGATAGATGAAACCATTAATAAATGAGAACGTTCAAAAAATGCTTCTTACAATTTACAGTTTCAAACATGTCTAAGAGAGTCATTACTAGCAAAAAGCTATTCACTCAACTGTTATCTACAAGCAATGAGATATTCACTCAACTGTTATCTACAAGCAATGAGATATTCACTCAACTGTTATCTACAAGCAATGAGATATTCCCTCAACTATTATCAATAGCGATTACTTAAGTGAATTACTAGTTAATTCACTCAACTGCTATCTACATGTAGCCTTGCAATTTACAGCCGTAAATATTACCCGTCAGATATTAGCCCTAATATAATTGTAGAATTTTTAAACCAATCAAATTTTATCTACTAAAAGTCTACAAATTCATTAAAAGCCTTTTGGTCCAAAACTGATGGCGCAGCTGTTAAGACTTTTAAGTATTAAATTGGCTAGGCCCCACTTTGAATTTCGATTAAAATATGCTTTATACGATTCTAATTTAAAGTTTCAGTAAAGGGTAAAATCTAAAGTAGGCTAATCTAAGAAAGCTTTTGGTCCAAAATGGTTTCGGCTCCATTTAAATTAGCCTAGTTTCTATTTTGTTCAATTATTACCAACAGTTAGATGCTCGTTTAAGTTACTAAAATTATAGCATAAATTACGTAATGCAAATTAATTTATGATGTTACGCGAAACAGAGTTAATACAATCGAAAGTAGAATGGCTGTGGAATACAACACAAACAGGATCAATTCTGGAGTCGTTAGAGCTATGGATGTCAGATGAGGAGAGAGAGAGAGAGAGAGAGAGATAGAAAGAGAAGAAGAAGAAAAGGAGCTACAGTGGGATGGAATAGATAAAGTTAGAGTAAGAAAATTGGCAATCTTAACAACAACAGATAGCGGAGTGAGGAAAATCTGCGATGGAATACAAACAGGAACAAATAATAAACTGGATGGAACGGATTTGCGGAAAGTGGAGAATATTAAAAGCAGTAGAAACTAGAAAATGTTAGAAATTCTGAGAATGAAAATAATGCCTCTAAGGTCCACACAGTAACATTATACTTTCATGTTTGAAGTAGACGTTAAAATTCTTGAGTTGTTGGGGTTTAAAAGTAATTTTGACATTGAAAATTCGAGAGAACTTGCCGATTGTCACAACTTCAGATAAACTTCTGCCTGAATATCTAATCTGGGGTCTACTTTCACAACACCAGGAAAGTTGAGATAAATCTGAAATTTCACAATTGAGGGATTTTGAGTCTTTTAAATGCTAAATATTCATTAACTAAATTTGTCATTATGGCGTTACAATATGGTCAACGAAACACGTTTTGGGTTAGTTGTTTTTAGAATTCAAAGCATGTAGCATGAGGAAGGAAACAGGAAACCACTTCAGAAGCCATACTTTTCCTAAGCTATAGGCTATATAAGGTATGGATAAAGCATAGACTTTGTGAAGGGATTAACTAGTTGATCTAAGGAGTGCTCTTATGGAGCGAGAAAGCAGACTTTGAGTATGAATATGTACCTTGAACCTGCCACTTGGCAGTGCACTGAAGAAGAAGTATGTAGCAACGATTATATATTTTAGGGTCTATTAAAACTAGCAAATCTCTGACGAGGGGTATAAGATTGCTCGCCCCTCGGTTCAGCCCCTATCAGCACATATAAGATAAGAGAAAAAATATCACCACGACCCTGTGTAGTTGTAGCACAAGCCTACGTAGAAGTGTTACGTATTCGACATCCTATAACATCAATCATCGTCCGAGCCAACTACCATTGACGTATTATATTTCTAAATGTAAGTCCTTGGAGTTTGGAACTTCTGTTGTGCTTCTCATTAGAATGAAAAAACCCATTTAAATTGCAATTGTAATTTATGCTTTTGTGCCTTATATATTTTTAATACCATAATACTTATAAGTACAATTTTTCATTTTTCGTTATACACCTAATTTGCAAGAAATTGCAAGTGGTGCCATTTAAAATGTTTCATTTACAATCAACAATTTTTCCTGTAGATTTTCAATATAACTAAAAATATTGCGGGATGATTTGATCCATATAATGAATCTCTAATGATAGGCACAAAGATAAAACTAGTGAACATCTTGGTTTGGACCACGTTATTATATGGAAGTGAACAATAGGCCTTAAGGAAGGAAGATATCAGAAAATTTGAGGCATTGGAAATGTGGATAAGGAGTAGAATGGAGAGGATTAGCTGGACTCAAAAGGTAACAAATGAGGAAGTTCTGTAGAGACTTGATACAGAGAGACAGTTGGTAAATGTATTAAGAAATAGGAAGAAGAGATGAATAGGACACATTCTAAGGGGAAGGTCTATTAAAAGAGGTCATAGAAGGCAGAATGGAAGGAAATATAGGCAGAGGCAGGCCGAGATTAGGAATGTTAGATGATTTAAAGCTCCACTCATATGTGGAAAAGAAGGGGGAAACCGGAAAGACAGAGAAGAGTGGAGCGTTCTATATCATGGACCTGCCAGTAGGCAGTGCACTAAGAAAGAGAGAATGAATCTTTTAGATTAAATAAATGTTAGATTGAATCCACCTCTAGTCGTTCACAGCACGCAAGTGACAATTATCATGAATCCTCTGGAAAGGTCGCCAGAGCCGGATCAATTTGGCCAAAAGATCATTAGATGTCACGTGATCGAACCTCAAGACGTCCTTATCGGCCTATCATCATCTGCAGGTGTAGAAACTGTCGCTATAACCGCACAGAACTCTCTATCTCTGGCTTTCCAGAACAATATGTTCCATTGGATTCCTCTGCATTTGCTAAACCGCATCTCTCTATAACCTTGAACAGTCTAGAGGCCTACGCTGTATTGTGCCACAGAGATGAGGCTCGCAAAGCAGTAGAGGCTGAGAGAAGATCATAAGCTGAACGTATGGCAGCAGTAAATGTCTATGGACCTCCTGTGAAGTGATCGACAACTGTTTATATCATTCTATACACAAATCTCGATTCTACAAGCAGTTAACAACTACAGAAAATACTATCCGTACACCGTCTTCATTAATACACTAGAGCTCAAGACTTGAATATCTGGCAACATAGAGGATATAGCAAGTCAGCTATAGACTTTAGTGTCTTCATCCAACTTACTACTCCACCTTGTCAATGCTTCCAATCAGAATTAGTCTGGGTTTCAAGAGAAGTATTCTAAGTTTCTAAGTGTGCATATGTGCCCTGGACCTGCTATTAAGCAGAACACTAGAGAGAGAGAGGTTTAGAGTTAGGATGTCTGAGCATTTATGTATTCTTATGAGTTAGGTATAAGCATAGGTTTCGGGTTAGAGTTCAGGTGAGATAATCCCCACCTTTACTTGTAAAAAGGAAATAATAATAATAATAATAATAATAATAATAATAATAGTAATAATAGCAATAATAATAATTAAGGTTTAACGTCCGTCGTGTCCTCAACCAATGATGTCAGGGACGTATCCACAGCACACATCAGCAATAGAGAGCAAGATAGACAACCACTGACACATTTTAGATAGGATATAGTGAAGTCTGGAGAGTTGTACTGGTTGGATGGCTAAATGGATAACAAATATTACGGTGTTACAAATATTACGTCAATGCTGAGGATTCCAGCCTTACCGTTTCTGGTAGCATTAAGCGGACGATAGCTAATCGGCATAAGCTTTTATAAGACGAATAGAGAAGTTAAACTAGGAGTGACTTTTTGGCAATACGAAATAGAATAATCATATAATTATTTCATCACATTGACAACACTTTTATTAAATTTTCATAAGTAACCACTTTCAAACTAAACAATTTGGCATGACGAAATACATATTGTATAAAAACTAGTGGATATATATAACAATTAGTAATATTATAATAGTATTTCATTAAAATCTTATAGCTCCATTTAGTTACAATATATGAAATAGTGCATATTACAATACAAAACACTTCATAGATCAAAAACAATATAAGAATTAATTACATATTATAAGATCCAAACCAGCGTCAGAAAGGGCATTCGGTTGATTAGCGCCTAGGCTCCAGAAATAGCCACAAAATTTTCTAAAGCGAATGGAAGAGATTTTGATATGGTATGGGACAAAGAAGAGTGGAGAAGGTCCACTCGTATCCCGACCGCAAAATGCGTCAATAGTAGTCACAACTGATTTGAATTAACACAATATAAACAGTCATTAGTAATTTAACAGCTTTGCCTAAACTCACTCAGGAGTAATAATTCAACTTATATTGATAGTTTTCTCTTTACATCCCAAAAATATATGAGAATTCTATTACTGGATTGTCCATAAGAATCATGACATGAATTTTTAACATGTCGTCTAAAAGAATTCAACAAACTAGCTTAATGGCCATAGAAATAAATATATGAGCAACTCGAGCTACTGTCAACGTCAAGTCTTGATTAAAAGTGCAAAGCCTAGAGATAACAACAATCAATTATTGTCAGCATAATACTATGATTTACCCATACCAGACTGGACACTTCAGAGGAGAGACAGGTGAATATTTACAAATTATTAAACAATTCCAATATATCAACAAAATATAAGTTTTTATTTATAAAGGGCAGTATGACGTATTTTTCAATCAAAATAAAACGGCGAATGTAAAATTTTTCTAATAAAGCTGAACAGGCTAAAAATGACTCGATGCTATAATCTGTTGCTGCTGTCCGCCAATGGAACAGAAGAGCTCGATGTTATAATGGTCGTTTGTGTAGCAGACGAATGTGATTGGTTGATTGGTGAGAGAGAGTCTACGCTAGAGCTAATCTGAGGAGGAGAATAAATAAAGAGAATGTCTTCATCTGTTCCATGAGAGCGTCGAGATCTGTTGAAAACCTCATAGGTGCAGCAGCAGAGAGCTAAACAAATCAATCAATCAATCAATCGATCAATCAATCAATCAATCGATCTGTTGAACACCTCATAGGTGCAGCAACAGAGAGCTAAACAAATCAATCAATCAATCGCTCGATCTGTTGAACACCTCATACGTGCAGCAGCACAGCGCTAAACAAATCAATCAATCGATCAACTGATTAATCAATCAATCAATCAACAAATAACAGTATAGATTTACATTAATGAAAAAAATTAATGAACATATTAAGAGTTAATTAATGGGTCAAAGACGGACTGAAATGTAAAGACAGCCATTAAAGCTCTCAACAACAGCAACAACAACAACAACAACAAGCAGTTTACAACAACAACAGCAGCATAGTTAATAAATACTCTAACTGATTTTTAAAAATATCACATTACTGGAAATAATATACAGTGAATTTGAAGTATATTTAGTGTCAAAATTTTTCAAAGCTATGAAAGCTTTTAAATCTACACAACCTACACTAGTAAATATAATATTTGATATAATATATAAGTAAATATAATAATTGATATAATATATAAGTAAATATAATAATTGATATAATATATAAGTAAATATAATATTTAATATAATATATAAGTAAATATAATATTTAATATAATATATAAAAAGCTGGTAAAGCTAATGTTAACGTCAGTTTCCTCACTCGAAAGCAATGTCAGTGACGGGTGAGCCCAGGATTTGAACCCCGCACATACTGATCCGCGGTCGAGTGTCTTACCGACTTCACCACTGGCTCCAGCCAAATTATGTAAGTAAATATAATATAGTTACTTAAAGAAGTACTTCTTTATTATATCTTATCCTTGAAATTGTTGTACTGCAGACTGAAAATGCTCACACTATATAGCACGCTAAACCCAGAAACAACTTGTACCAGATTAATGAATAAACAGAAGAAAGGTTATTACATTTATTTTTCAGATTGGGATTTTTGAAATAGATGACTTTCTTAGAAGAGTTGTAGCCAGAAATGACAATGAAGTGACCTACACATTCAAAACAACACAGTCAAAATCAAAGTATCTGAATTTTAAAATTATGGAAGCATAGCCATTGAAATTCATTTCAGTATATTATGTAAGTTGCTAGATCTTAGTGTAAAACTATTTTAAAAGATTTCAAGATTTTAAAAATTTAAAGCAGATTTAGCAGAAAAGAAGACTTCAGCAAAGACATATAATTTATAGCGTTTGTAGCAACCGTAGATGTTCTTCTTTATCTTTATCATGTAAACACTATAGGCTTTTATTTTCCTTTCCCATTTGACAAATTACTAGTAAGAAACACAGAGAGCAACACAAAGAAGTACACAGAGTGATCAGAATCTTTGCCTAAGGCACTCTAGTACCTTAAATAAAGAATAATACACGGAAAGTTAGCATGGACCATTGGTTAAAATGCGATGATCGGTTAATAACATTTCACCAGAGGTTTATGCTTTAGTACCAGACATTGCCTTTAGGCAAGGAACCGGAAGTTAAATTCTCATTGATTGATTGCTTGAGTGAGTCAGTCAGAAAGTAATGCCTTAGACACGAAGTAGGACAATTAATTATTAAAGTCCTGCATCGTATCATTGTATGGGTCGATTAGTTTTAGACTCGAAAAAATATGCAATCACTACATAATAGGCTTCCCATGTCAGGCAACAGAAGAATAGACCAACCATAAACTGCAGGTATCATAAAAAACTACTAACCATGAACTGAGGAAGGTATTTATTCCAATTAAGAGGCTTTATTACAGCATGAATAAGCCAGTTTTTATTAAAAGATTAGATTGCTTCTTGATTAATTTCTAAATACGGAGCGTGACAACAGTAGGAAGGAATATGTACCTTGGATCTGCCCCTTAGCAGAACACGAGAGAGAAGCAATAGCTGAGTGCTAATGAAGGTTGTAAAGTCAATAACAAGCCTAGCATAAAATTCCAATTTATAGCGGAAGAGAACAGAAAAAACCAACAGAAAATTGTCAACAGGCTCAGCTCTAACATATATCATATCTATCATAGATCATATCATATAAATATAATTATAGCAATAAAAATATATATATAAGTAAATAAATGAATAAATAAGTAATTACCTTGATAGCCGCCCATGCGACCTAGACAATGACCAAAACAATTGCACGTCGTCTGTAGAAAACAAAACATACCAGACTTACTACAAGTAGAATTATTTAACATTAGCCTCGATTATATAATTAATCATTCTCAGTAGTATTCTGTTAGTAGAAGGTTTAAGGTACATATTCTTACTCATTCTGCTGTCCCACTCCATTATGAGCACTCCTTAGATCAACGTATGAATCACTTCGTAGAAGGTTATCCATACTTTAAATAGCCTATAACTTGAAAATGTATGACTTCACAGACAGTTTATCTTTGCATTCCTTATTTATTGTTTAATCGCCTTTTAAGCCAAGACTACTGTACGGTTGGTCTATTTTACAATTAGTTTCTCCGACACAATAAGGACATAATATTAACTGAATCTAAAAAAATTACAAGGCACACTGCATAATGATCAAGATGACTCAATTACAAGTTGATAATGCACTGATTTCAAATTAGAAAGAACTGATAACTGCCTCAACTCAGACGGCTCCAGTTAAAATAATCTTAGACAATTTTTTAAAATTACCTTAGACAATGTTTTAAAACTATCTTAGAAAATTTTCTTTTGCTAACTGATTGCTTGTTAAAACAACTGATTGATACAGGATACGAAGTCTCAGGCGAGTTTAGCATCAGTTTCGTCACTAAATTAAAAGTGATAGCCTTGCCCAGGATTAAACCCAAACATACTGGTCGGCAGTCAGAAGTCTCGTTAATCATACTATCAACTGACTTAATCTGCATACGTACAGAGCCGATGTGAGGAGAGCACCAGAGGCATGAGAGCAGATTCCAATCAATCAATACAATCACAGGCTGCCTCTCAGTCTTCAAATGCCTCTCTATTTCTTCTATATCAACAGATCTACACAAAATCAATCAATCAACCAGTCAGTCAATAAATCAGTTAACCAGTCAATCAATTAGTCAGTCAATCAATCAATCAGTCAGCCAGTCAATCAATCAATAGAAGTTATCTCTCAATCATGTGATTTAAGTGTTCCTAGTATAAGATTCACATAAAAAATCACTAAATAAAGAAATCTTTAAAATAAATATTAAAAAAGAGTTATCTATACATATTCTATTGATCATTCGTTTATTCTAAGCCAGCATTTTGTTTTGTAGCCTCAAATTTAAAACCAAACATAACCATATCAGAAAATCAAACAAAAAATAATAGCATTTATACATATAACAGTACAAAATTACTTTATAATAATTTATTGAATGTGTAACAAATATAAACTCAGTATCTTTGTTTCTTACAAATGTTGAACACATTTCCTCCTAATACAGGGTGAGTAAAAAATGATTACACCTGCAAATAGTCTGAATATCTCAGGCTATTGTTAATATTTTCAAATAAAACTTTTACCAATTACTAAAGGACTAATTTCTGATGAGGTGGCTAATTTTCACCCATTTTAGTACATAGATTGGCAAGTTATGCAAGTTTCAGCAGAGCAACCCCCTATTTTTACCTACAAATGGCGTTTGCTACAACGGTAAGGGCAGACTGCACTTCACTGATGAGAAGGTAAAGGTGAACTCTCAGTATTACGTCAACACATTGCTTCCGGAGCTGTTTGATGACTGCTATGCTCTTCTACCAAATGGTTTCATCTCTCAGCAGAATGGTGCTCCGGCTCATGCATCTGGCCATGAACAAGAATGGCTCAGCGAGAGAAACCCGGATTTCATTAAGAAGAATGAATGGCCTCCAAACTCTCCTGATCTAAATCCTCTGGATTACTATGTCTGGAGAACCATGCTGCATCTCTATCAGAAACGCCAGCCGAAGCCTAAAAACAAGACAGAACTGCAGGAAGTGCTACAATCGAGCTGGGAGAGAGTGCCCCAAGCTGGAATCAACAAGGCTGTCCTAGCGTTCCGAAAGCGATTGCAGTCCTGCGTAGCAGCGGGAGGAAAGCATATCGAATAGTCTGTAATGCTAGCAGATACAACTGGTTCATTCTGAACCACTACAACAGCCCTTTTCAGGGCCAAAATAAAAATAACATAAAATATAATTTACATTTACAGTACATTAAAAAATGGGGGGTTGCTCTGCTGAAACTAGCATAACTGGCCAATATATGCACCAAAATGAAAGAAAAATAGCCACCCCATCAGAAATTAGTCCTTTAGTAATTGGTAAAAGTTTTATTGGAAAATATTAACAATAGCCTGAGATATTAAAACTTTTTGCAGGCGTAATCATTTTTTTACTCACCCTGTAATATAGGACAGTTGAACAAAATTTCTCATTGTTAATTAAATTAGTGTCTAAAGTAATCATCAGACACTTTCTAGACTTCTATGCTCCCTCACTTTGCCAGGATTTTAAGTTTTGGTTTTGATTCTTTAGTCCATGCTGCAGAATATTACAGATTGGAAACTTTCAAGCAACATACTAAAACGAAAGATTTTAAGTTTAAACTGCCTAGAATTCATAGAATTATATAATATAGAATTCCTCTTCCATGATCTTTAATCTTCAGCTGCCCCAGTCCCTTTATAGGCAAGATTTCCGACGGCAAATCAGCGGGTACTGAATTTAAGTTTTACGATTGCTCTTCACTAATTTCCTTTTGATAGATGTGACTGATGCAAAACTAAGCTTTGGCTTTATGAAGTAAGTAAATTACATTAACCGTTGTTCAACACGCAGACCTAGACTGCTGGCTTCTTTAAACAGAGTGTCAACTCTATTCTGATCAACTGAAAATCTCGTCTTGTAGAAATTCTACACAGCAAAACACAGGATCATTGCAACACTCTCAGCAATTCAAGATGAGCATTTATGATGTAGCCTAATATCATTATAAAATGATACTAGGCTAATTAACAAGCTAATTAAATAAAATGGGCAGAGCCGGTAGCTTTTTGATCAATACGTGCAGAATTCAAATTCAGTGCTCTCTTGTCACTGATACATTGTAGAACAAGAAAATGACGTTAAACCTGGTTTAAGCTTGCACTAAAAAATATCACAAAAATAATAGCATCATAAATTAAACGTTTTGCAGTTCTCAGAGAGAATTAAGAAAGAAATATGGATTTACTTTTGGTTATAACTTTTGTTACGATACTTCACTCATACATTTCTAGTTACCCAGTACAAATAGTCAGTTCTATAAGCAATAGCAATATGGCATTTAATTGACTTTCGAGTTTTTCCTTTAGCATATATTTATATATAATATTATATCTAGATTAAATATTTGTGTGATAAAAATTAGAAAAACACAAAGATTCAAACACGATATTAGTTAGCATTTTTCTCACAAAGCGGCTTTTAAGAAGTTCTGTATTTTTAACTAGTTCCTAATTGTATTCGATATAAATTTATTTCACAGTTAACTACTTGATTGTATTATCTAGTACTATGTGTTAAAGTCGAATTAGTGTTTCAGTAGTGGAGAAAATTATTACAGTATTACCTTGGTATAGCAGAAAAGTTCAATAAAGAGAAAGCCATACCTTTTTAGAATAATCTTTATCTACTCCTATGGTTATAGTCGTAAGACATGTTGTTATATTGTATTTATATAGCAGATTTGCCAGGTCTATTGTCCATACACTAAACAGACAAAAATTTAAAAAACATGTTTAATATGTTTTGGGATGACGTAAGGGACATCCCTGAATGTTAAATATAACCAATTTTCATCAGATGTAAGAAAATATATATATATATACTATAAATAGAAAACATCAAGTCAAAGTGCCAATGCCAAGACTCCATTAATATTAAACTGTTTCTGGCAGATATTTTTCTAACTACAATATACGCAACTTTAAACTGTTCTATTACAATTAGTCATCATCATCTTCTTTCCTTGAATCCCAGTTTAGCTAGAGAACTTTTCTCTATCCATTTGTTTAAGAAAATTCTGTATTAATTTCTGTGGCCTAGGTGCACACCAACCCAATCCAACGTTCCCTTTCTGACATTGGTTTGGTCCTTAGAGCTTTGTAGCCTTTTATGAATAGGTAGCTCTACTATAATTAATAGATACTTAAAAAGCATATTTTATTCTAAAATTGTGGACAATTTGTTATTAGAAATATACCTCCATTAAGTAATAGCAATTGATGATAGTAATAAATTAAAACATGTTCGTTCGTCAGAAGATCGGATAATTCCTGCATCATATCTCACTAGAAACTCATTCATCAAAAGGGATGAGAAAAACATGTTTAAGATTTTGCAAAAAATTACAGATATCATAATATTATACAAATTTCATTACCTACAGTTTTAAAAAATGACTTCTAGGGACAAATTATACCTTTCACCAAATCCACACTGTAAAACCATCTTATTGAAGTCTTCGAGGCTTTTCTCAAAATAGCTGAAAAAATACAAAAAATGAAATTCTGATAAAATGAGATGCACAGTTTTTCTTATTTTCTTAGCAAAATCAATTTAATAGAACACTGGCATACAAAATTATCGTTAATAAAAGGAAGTCAGTGACAAACTTCAGTATAGCAGCCAACAATCATTAAAAAAGATTTTCTCACTACAGACAACTTAATATGTTATGAAGCATTAAAAAAATTCATCTATTTGAAATTTTATAGAGTTATAATTTTACAGCTATTGAGTGCAAGTTTTGGATAATTCTTAAATGGTTTTTAAATTAAAAAAGTCCTAATACACATATAATCCTTCGAAGAACATGTATTTTAATACTACATTATATTGAAACAATTCCTATCTGATACAATTCTCTCTTTCTCTCTCTTTTAGTGCACTGCCTACTGGCAGGTCCACGGTAAATAACGCCTCCACTCTTCTCTTTCTTCCATTTTCCTCTTCATGTTCACATATGAGGGGATCTTTAAATCATCTAACACTCCTAATCGCGGCCAGCCTCTACCAATATTTCCTTCCATTCTGCCTTTTATGACCTCTGATACAACATGCAGGCTAAGAATTCCAATTACTCCATCGCTGATGTTGTTTACAACAGGATTTCATAACGATGCTAAATTAATATTATATTTTTTAAAGTACAGCCTTTATCATTAAATAGTTTTAAATATTTACCCTAGAACCATCTTGGCGCAGGCTAGACCACAATCCCAGTATGTAGATTGAGCAATATGAGGAACTTGTATCTGAATCTCTTCTTCTTCTTCTTTAGTATACTCTCTGTTCTCCATCATGCCTCGGTCATAGATGATGCTAAATCTTTAATTACTTATTATATATCTACAATTGGAAAACGAACTGAAGTTACATGGAAGTGAGGAAAACAACGCATGTTTTATTTACGGAAAATTTACAAATGAAGAAGTGCGTAACATAGTTTCCACAGGTAGGCAACTGATAAATATGATCATCATCATCTTCCCTTAAATCTCAGTTTAACCAGGGTTGGGATACGAATAGACAATGAAGTTTATCCATTTGTTTAAGTTTTTGTGGCGATTACTGGAGCCTAGGCGCTCACCAACCGAATGCCCTTTCTGACGTTGGTATGGATCTTAGTGCTTTAGTCGCCTTCTACGACACATGCAGTCACCAGTTGGTCAATTCTTCAAACGACCCGGACACAACATGGGGAGCAACTAATAAATAGGATAAGGAGTAGTAAGAATTAATATATTGCTCATGTTCTGGGTAGGGATCGCTTTAAAAAGAGGCACTAGAAGGAGGGGAAGAAAGTTAGGGAAGAGCAAGACTTCGGATGCTAGATGATATAATTTGTATTTGTAACTAAATACAAAAATGAAAGCTGAGGTTCCATGTGCCTGAGGTGCCATACTACTCAAAGTCTAGACCCTATGTTCTCTCTCTCTCTCTCTCTCTCTCTCTCTCTCTCTCTCTATATATATATATATATATATATATCAGTGTCCATGAGTGGTGACCAGCGACTAAGCCTCCTTTTCTGTAATTCCCTTTAATTTGGACTGATTTTCTGAATTTTGGAATTTGCACCGTTTATGGACTTTCTTTTTGCTCGCGGGCTTGATTATGACTCAATAGTGCTCGATGTTGTCATTGATGAGTGTAGCACTCTAATTTATGTTAATATATATATATATATATATATATATATATATATATATATATTATATATATATATATATATATAGGTTTATAAAATAAGTGCGGCCCTCCTTTAAGTCGATGACCATCAAGTTTTCAATGTGGCCCTCCTTACTAAAAGTTTGCTAATCCCTGCTTTAATGTATAATTGTTCTATATTATATATTAGAATAATATATTGTTTGTTTACCAAACAATCATTGTTTACATTTGCAAACTGTATCTAAGTTCACGTCTGGTTACCACTCCCAGGATTCCCAAATCCAACACCGCTATCGATATAAAAATTCTAAGCGAGTATAGGCCCGCTTCCGATACTGATACAGAATACCGATACCAGCTTTTATGAATCATGTGATTTTACAATTTAATTCCACAGAATAAAGAAAAACCATAGAAGTGTCAAAGGCAATCTCAACCATTGTAAACATTGAGTTCAAGAATTACACAGATGCCAACAACTAATTTTGGTAGCCGGAGGTAAACAATATCAGCTGATCGTTATTTAAAGGGCATAAAATACTGTAGTTTTTGAACATTTTAAAATCTTTGAACGATAATTAAACACTTTAGGAGCACATTTATCGTCACATCTATCCAAAATATCGTCATGACAAAAAATTATTTGAAACGAATTCTTACTAATTGGATATATATTTTTATAATACAAAATGCAAACAAATTTTATTTAAAATCTCTTAAAGTATATTCCTCGTTCTTTAGTTTCCGAATTTCTGGAATTTGTATACCCAAATGCGCAACAACACATCATCTTAAACCCGTTTAAAGACCGATTATCATGAAATAAATCTGAAATTACAGATATTACTATTAAATTCACATATGTCAAAGGGGCTTTGTTTACCCTTTCGCTTAAATGGAGAATGCTGGAAATCAAGTCGCTCTTGTTGCAAAACTGGTATCGCTGAAACAACAGTCATGCCATATCTACCTATTTTAAAGATCTTTGCTTAATTCTAATATTTAAATTGTAATTATGGTAAAGATACAATCTCAATAGTGTTCGATGTTGTCATTGATGACTGTAGCACTCTAATAGTTGTTATCAAAGATTTATACTGCTTCCATAAAATATTTTTTCAGCTATGGATCGTAGTACTTGCATATAAGTAGTTATTATTTAGTAGTTGTTATTATTAGTTATTCATATAAGTAGTTGTTATTCAATTATTTAGAAGTTATTGTTCTTGCTTCTATGATATAGCCTTGTGGAAGGTTTTTAAATTAGCTGCTCTTAGTCGTATGAAATCCTGCTATACATGTATAAAATGCGTTAAATCATTTTTTAACTTCCCAAAATATAGTAGTGTCACTGAAATGTTTTTATCTACTGGGTTGCCGATATTTGACACAGTGTTATGTAACTCTCGGTTTAGTTTGTTAAAACGTATCAAACAGTCTCGTAATGCTCTTATTTCCTCCATGTCAAGGTTCTGTCTAAGCTGATCATTGTTTTATACTTAGCTTTTTTATATTTACATGTGGATTACGTAATTCTCTGTCTTTTTCTCTTGTTTCTGTCATTGTATCGTGCAATGTCTTATGGACTGTTGTCTGAAATAAACGAGTGATGATGATGATTAAATAACTAGCCATAAAATTTTATTTAAGATGTTGGTCTCGACTAGAGACCCAATGATCAAGAAATTATTTTTGGTCTTGAGTTCTATATATTGGCCAAGTATCTGTCTTGAGTCTAAATGAAACTACGTAACTAAAACGTCTTGCTAACAAAATTGACATGAAGAATTAAGGTTAAAGCAACAGTGCAGACTGACGTTCGAAGGGTATGCCAGTGAGATCATTGTAACAGAAGAAAGTGGAGCATACAGCTTCGCCGGTGACCAAAGTGTACGAAGGTACCTTCAACGCGGTGTCTATAAGAATATGATGGCTTCATTGAAGTCATCTCCGTAAAGTGCATAAAATTATATAAATCTACAGCCTCATGCAGTTGAATCCAGCGCCAACAAAAAGACAACGGAAACAGCATAGCGTAATCCGATAGGCTATATTATCCAAAGGTATTCATATGAACCCCTTGATCGTAGCTATAGATGCCACATTAAAGGGAACGAAATTAATAAATTTAAAGCCAAACCATAAGAGGCAATTATATATAGGGCCTATACACGAAACGCTTCCAGACTCTAAGGCTATCAGTGAGCTGGTCGACACGTCAGCCTCAGGACGTTTTAAAGTTAATATGTTAAACATGCACTATAGTATAACGATTTTGATAGATATCACTTTTAACACAAATAGGAAATTTAAACCATTTTTAGTATAACCAGTCCAGACTGTGAATTAATGTTTGAGATTTTACTTTCAGATCAGCGCGGTTGGGATTCGAACTCAGGAGAGTTCCATTCAGCTCACGATCTGTCATTTAAAACTTCATGACGTTACCACTACGCTATTGAGACATTCTAAAATATCCCGATAATCATATAATATTATAATAATCAGAGGCCTATATCATATAATAATAATATACCAATATCACAAATGAAGTCGGTTGGGAGGGCTATGTCCCGCTATCAGAAGCCGCACTACACCCATAATTGATAGTTTACATATTATGCACATCAAATCAATGGCTCACTAACCTGGTATCCAATGATCCTGAACAGCCCACGTGCATCAATCCTGTTAATGGATCAACTGATCTTCTGGACTACGCCATTATCTAAAGATCTTCTTAGTGAATTAAACTTGAGTTTCACCGGAGATGACTCAGGTAGCGACCACTTGTTCCTGGTTCTTCTTTTAGGCTTTGCCTCACAGCCTCAACCTTTGCCTCATAGCCTAAACCTTTGCCTCATAGCCTAACCTTTGCCTAATAGCCTCAACCTTTGCCTCATAGCCTCAACAATTGCCTCACAGCCTCAACCTTTGTCTCATAGCCTCAACCTTTGTCTCACAGCCTCAACCTTTGCCTCATAGCCTAACCTTTGCCTAATAGCCTCAAACTTTGCCTCATAGCCTCAACCTTTGCCTCATAGCCTCAACCTTTGCCTCCAACCTCAACCTTTGCCTCACAGCCTTATAGACTCAACCTTTGTCTCATATCCTCAACCGGCTTCCACCACCAAACATAGGACGGCGAAAACTGCGACTGGAATAAATCCAGGACATACCAAGTCACAATCCAGTCTCAGGGATTATCCGCCTGTCGTCAATCAATGAGACATCCATTGATGAGAAGACAGCAGAGTTTGAGGCTACTGCTAGGAGAGCTTTCCAATCAGCATGCCCGCTGAATGAGGTTAAGGCGTACCAAAAGAGGATCCATAAACGATGCAAAATCTAAATGTCAGAAAGCCATATAAAAGAAAGCCAGTAAAATCGATCAAAGTACACATTGCATGCAATGAATATATTGACAATATAATATAATATTAATAATATTGTAAGCAATATATATTTTATTCAGCTTTAACCTTAATAGTTTAATGCTTGTTTAGATTCACGAAAATATGATGCACTGATACTGATAGGAATCGAATCCGTGGCCTTCAAGTCATAATCGCCATCTAGGATATTGTACAAATCTACTGATTATGTCATACACAGGTTACTCAGGGCAGTTCTATCCAATGTGAGCAAATACATTTTTTACTTGTATGAAATTCAGAACATAAATTATGTGTCATGTTCCAGTTGTTAAGCGCAGTAAAGGCCGTCATTGACATGTGTTATAATAAACTTTTTAATGGATTTATTTCGTACATCAGCAGCTAGTGTAATGACCCTATTGCAGTCTATACATCTTTCGTCTGAACAAAAGTTGATAAACGATGACACACATTTTGTATTGTGACGACGTTACGAGGAGGTATGTTTAAAAAGTGACCTGCTGAACCCATTCTTGCAATGTCAGGGGAAACAGTGAGGCATTACCTCTTTCCTTCGTCTTGATTACATACTGCATTAGTTAAAATCAAATTAAATTTCCCAATTTTCTTAGTTGATTCCGATTCCTAATTGCTTTTTTCTCGTCTCTACTATAATAATTATATAACTTTATAGGCTGCTGGAATTAGCATTGATGGAAGAACAGAAGGAAGAAAAAGAATGAACATCGTGGAAATGGCAAAGAATAGAGTTTTGTGGATGAACATCATAGAGAAGTCTTTGGCTGGAACTAGCCCCAGGATGATCACATGACATGACGTGACATGACTATAATAATTACCTTTTTGCAGTAAGAACGCTTCTGCAGACATTGCAGATCTATTAATTTTTGCCTTTTTTGACAGCAATGCACTCAAGAAAGGTTCAGAGAGACACAGCTTAGGTTGCGCACGACTCCTATAGAATGAATGGGAGTATACCATAAACATACCAGATCCATTAATCAAAGAAGTATAAAAGATTTGCATCAAATATCTGATTATAATAAGCTCTATAGGGTTCCATTTATTAAACATTTTTTCTAAAATGAACGTTAATAATTTAACACCCCTTACTGTTAGCTATAAAATCATAAAAGTCTAAATTATATCTGGCGCATTTACGATATTCCAATGCTGGTCTAAGACTTCAAGACTTCAAGTACAGAAATACATGTAAATACATCTTTATCTTCAATACTAAATTATTTAGTAAATAAAATAAAAAGTAATACAATTATGCATTAATATTAGTGCAGATAAATACGTAGTAAGCCACACATACCGTAATAAAATATAAAACATCATTTCTCTCGGTCTACCAATCTCTGACTATTTTAATAAAACTACACGCGAAATATTTTATTAAATACAATAATTCAAATCTTATGATATAATTTGCTACAATGCTTTTTAGTTTAGTTAATAAATTTTGTGTTAGTTTATTTTGTCAGATTTTATAGTTGAGATATGCTAGAGTGATAGAGACAGAGAGGTAGACAGACAGACAGACAGAGAGAGAGAGAGAGAGAGAGAAGGAGAGAGAGAGAGAGACAGAGACAGGGAGAGAGAAAGAAAAGAATGACTTCAGATAAACTTGCTCCGAGGTATAGATTAATCCGAGGTGAAGTATTTCATGATGATTTGTTGATTGTCTATTAAGTTTACTGTGATTTAAACCAACCAGATATGCAGTATACCGAGATATCGGCACAGAATATTGGCCATGACGATTAAACCTATACATGTAAATGCAAATTCTTGATTCAGCTGATCACTTACATGCGTCAGAGTCTATACGATAAAGTAAGAGATTAGGTTTACAGAGTTGGAGTCTAGGTTATTAAAGTAGGGTATACTAGGTAATACAGCCTATATATACTAGGTAATACAGCCTATATATATACTAGGTAATACAGCCCATCTAAATAATCTCAGTTTCCTGTCTAAAAAGCATTAAGTGACAGGGTGAGCACTTGAATTGTTTTGGTGCTCTCATGGTTTTGCACTGCCATGGCTTTCGCACGTCGGCTTGGATCTAATTCTAAAGTGCTTGTCGTTGTCTTAGACGATAGTGGCACTCTAATTGTTGTTGTTAGTGTCGCTGCTGATATGATCACTCAGCACCTACTGATTTTCATTTGAACAACTTATCAACTCAGCTACCCTTAGGTCATCTTCTAATTAGAGTGCTTACTATATAGCCATTTTAGGATTATTAACAAGCATTAAATTTTTATTTCAGCAAGATTTACTGATTCGAATTAATTTTGTAAGAGGTTTAAGTCTGAAGAATACAATCAAGTAGATTTTAATGCGAAATAAATTATTCGAGGTAATTCACATGATATCGTAGAAAATAATTAAGACACTGTTAAATATGCATGTATTAAACATTTTTATGACTATGCAAAGAAATGAAAGTTATGCAGCGAAATTCATTATAATTAGTTCTCGGTAATTACCCAAAATGAAGACACATGAATACAATACTAGTTACACGGCAATCAAACAAACTAAAATACGTCTATAATTATTTTAATATTTACAGTATATATAAAATATAATTCTTCACAAATTGATATTAGAGAATAAAATGATTGTAGCTTAATTACTTATGATTAAAAGAATGCATTTATATAGCAAATTGTCACACAGTATTTCTAAATATATGACTGGCAATACAAATAACAAAAGAAATTAAAAGAGTTTGTTAATTTCAATCGATAAATATCACGCATAATTTGAAATGGAGTAAAATACAAATTTCTTAACAAACGAAGTATAAGCAGTAATTAGCTTTTACAGTTGCCAGTGATACTAATTGAACTATTTGTTAAGCCTATTTTTAGATTAGTCCTTTAGCGAGGCCATTCTGTAATAAAATCTACTAGAACGCCCTATTCGTATTTTTTCAGGGTTGAAAATGATTTGGCCAACATAATTGACAAAATTTAATTGAGAGGTTTTTTAAATCGTTAAATCCAGATATAACATATGTTATATTTTCAACTTTAAATTGACTAGATAACGGTTCTAATACTTAGTTTTAACACAATACAACATCAGTAATTTATGACAAACATTTTAACATAACTTTAATATAACTTGCATGAAATTAAATACATCTCATAATTGATTAGATTTTTTTAAAAATTGGCAGTTTGTTTGAAGGTTAGAGAAAATGCTTATAAAATTAACAAGAAAAGTTAATCTAAATTACCTTTTTTCTATATTCAACATAAATAGGTAACAAGTTAAAATTAGTCAAGACATAGGCCTGATTTATGTGGATCAATACTGCAAGTCTGTGAAAAATACTCTGACGTTGTGATATCATTTGAGAAACGCCAATGCATAAATTCCTATGATCTAAACAGTTCGACATGGAGCGAGGTTTACTCATTTAATGAAGTTAAAACTAATAATTTGATTTCATTTTTTCATTTTAAATATACCAAGATTATTTATTTCTAACACACAGTATATATTAATCTTCTTTTAGGTACGATGCAAATATATCTTCAGTCACTTTTCATTTGCGCTGTTTCATTTTAGCACTTATACTATAATTCCTAACGTACTACGATATAATGATAAGTATCACAAAGCGGTATCACAGAATAATATAATTATTATATCACTGAGCAACTGTTCTTACATCTTACGATTACGTCGAGTAAATAACTAAATTTACTAATTTCTTCGCAAGTGTCTACACTAATGTCCTATATCATCTTACGATGTCGTCGCTTAAATAACTAGAAACACTCATTTATTCGCTAGTGTTCAAAATTCCGTAATCAATTAAAATGTGCTTCAACATTTCATGGTTGTATACCAATCATTCACTTCGAAGTAAATTGAATTCGAATTCTCTTTTCTTCAGCAGACGATGTTACGACCTGGAGGGATCATCTCGCTCTTATTCTCGTCAGCTCTCTTCTCTTCGCTGGCCTGTAGTGTTAGCTGACGAGCGACAACGCATAGCGATGCAACAAGTTGTAGTTGTTGCTGTTGTTGGGGTAGTGCAAGTGGTTGTCTGGACGGTGGCTGCTGTAGTTCGACTACGAGTAGCAGAGACGATGTCACCCGATGAGCTGTGAACCAAGGAGCTCTGAACCGATGTGCTCGGAACCGATGAGCTCATCAGCTCATCATTTTGGTTCAGAGCTCATCGGTTCAGAGCACATCGGTTCATAGCTCATCAGCTCTGAACCGATGAGCTGTGAACCGATGTGCTCTGAACCGATGAGCTCTGAACCGATGAGCTATGAACCGATGTGCTCTGAACCAAAGAGCTCTGAACCGATGTGCTCTGAACCGATGTGCTCTGAACCAAAGAGCTCTGAACCGATTAGCTCTGAACCGATGAGCTATGAACCGATGTGCTCTGAACCGATGTGCTCTGAACCGATTAGCTCTGAACCGATGAGCTATGAGCCGATGTGCTCTGAACCGATGTGCTCTGAACCAAAGAGCTCTGAATCGATGAGCTCTGAACCGATGAGCTATGAGCCGATGTGCTCTGAACTGATGTGCTCTGAACCAATGAGCTCTGAACCGACTTGTCCTGTTATAATTTCCTAGGTATCCATTCGAGGGTTGAACGGATGATGTCTCACTTATATATGAGATCAGATATCGGCATCGGAATGTCTGCAACGATAGACAACACAAAAAATATAATAATCTTATAGTTAAGTCTCATAATATTTATTGACAATTCCAATATTGAACTCTTTATTGCAAGCAGGACATACTTGGACAAAGAAGTTAATATTAAATGTGTACTATCAATCTCATTTGTTCTAAAGGAGATAAAAAATAATATGAGATAAAAAAGTACTTTGACAAAAATACGATCTGTGCTTTAATTAATTAATGACATCAATAAATCATCCACAGCTTATAGGTTTCGCTTCAGTTAAGACACGACGTTAAAGTAAAAAGATGCTCAAATAAGAATGTACTTGACTTCTTTGTTGAAAATATAATTTATATTTTAGAAAATTATTCGCCATTCTGTAAAGAACTTTGCTATACTTTCACTTCAAAGAACTTTTGACACCTTACTTTGAAAGAAATTGAACTTTGGGGTAAAATATAAAAATCGCTTAAAATAAAAAATCAGACATTTCAACTTTAACCCAAAATTCGGGTTAAAGGTCAAATAATTCATAAATTAGAAAAAGAACAACAACTATAAATATTCTTACAACTGCCGCTAATATTATAAGCAGCCCAGTAAGATAATTCCAGTGCGATGATTTCGAGCAAAGTTTGCTTCGACTTGAAAGATTATGCGCAATAAATAGCGGTTATATTGTATGGAGTCTTGAAATGAGAACACAAGGGCATAAGGGCATGTTGATCAACAAACCACATGAATCAGCCGCCGCGTGCTATCAATGAATCGTTTTACCAAGGCTAGAGAAATTGTTTAGGTACAAACCCAACACTACGAATATTTAGAACCAGAATTGTTGAGAATATATATTACTACCTAATTTTTTGTACACCATTAACTTACTAAATAAAAACCACGAAATATGATTCCACTTTTTGTAATGGTTTACTAATGGAAAATTCAAAATAGATGCATTTTCAATATCCTTCTTATTCTACAAGCATAAACTTATATTTTTATTTTCAATTTTCACAGCTATAGCTTGGTATGCGATTGTAATAGGAAGAGATTTTTATATCTCCATATTTTAATTTGTTAAATAATTTATAGTAAATTTGACGAACGCTATAATGAGAAGAGTGTGACCATTACTGATATCGAGCTTGATAAATAATTATTATAAATTCTAATTTTCAAGTAATTTATTTTGAAACTATTTAAACATAGACTCGTCTAACTCAGAGTGCTAGCAATTAACTGTTGGCGATATTGTTACAGATTTTCATCAGAAATATTATAAATTATCAGAGAATATCTTCAAGTGTAAAATATGCAATATATAAAGATAAAAATATGGCTAATTTTGTTTCGGTCCTACCAGTGTTTCATCAGGGACGGCCAAGTAAAAAAAGTTCAAACAAAGAATTTAATTTTAAATTAACAATATAAATCATCCAGAACTTTTACTAATAGAGTACTGAAAATTATTATTTAAATTTTTTTTTGTAAGTATAGATGCATATAAAGTGAATTTATTTGCGACGATATACCTGTACACGATATAGACTGTTATATCAGTTACGGCTTTAGAACAAATTTTTGTCTCATTGCTAAAAGTTGACTTGAAGAAAACCTTTGCACTTCTGAACCTTGACGTTAAGCTCATTACATCTCACCTAGAGCTACGGCATCATTTGGTATTTTCAAAAAGCCAAACATTAGACAACGCATTTAATATTGAAAAAATAGAAAAATAGAAGAAAATTAAATGCAACTGTAAAAGAGTTAGCAAAGTAAAGTATAGGCCTAACCACTACTGATGCTATGAAATAAATTGTATAAAGTATATCACGTGAAATGAAAAAAGCAATATATATACGAAAGACTTTTAGTAAAGTTGTGCATACCTCCATCTGGAACGACGATGATGATGCCAAAGTAGGATGAAACTCCGACTGAGCTAGCACTTGAACCTTCACTTGTTGCGTCACTTCTGATTTCAAACATCTTTTCCATTGTTTGAGTCTTGATGGTGTTAATCCTCTGGTTTGCGTTTACTTTAAATTAAGTTATAATTGTAGAAATCGCGTATGTTCAACTAAACTTGTTTCTTTTTATTCTTCGTATTTTGTGTTAACTGAAGAAACTTGGTTAGCGCAGCTCTATTTATACGGCAGACATGTAGCCTGGTACAAAGAATAGAACTGCCAGTCAGCAGTATAGTGGGTCGATTCAAACAGTGTAGATAACCAAACAAAATCTCGTTCACTACGTGCTTCGCCTCCTGTCATCCAGTCAAGGTTGCCAGTGCTCTGTAGTGTCTGTAGGTATGATTCATGAAATAAAGTAGATAACTGGTCCGCGTTGAATCAATCAATTAATCGGAAACTATTGCAACTGCAATTGTAACTAATTAAATTATTTTAAAGTTTCTATTTCGCCGAGCGCTGAGTTCAAGGTCAACAACTTGCAAATGTTAAATATTGATGTTTATCCACGCAATTAAATTAAACTATTATCGTTTATAATATATGTTACTTTTCAATAGTTTGCGGTATTTGTTGTTTATTATGACAAGGAAAACAAATAAAAAGGCTGAATGAAAAATATATACATGTATATGCTACAATAGTAAAACATTGATTTCAATTTTTCATTTCACTCCTGTGTCCTATTATTAGTGCGCTGTTAATATTCTCAACATTTTTATACTCACATTGGCTGCTCTGGGATTCTATTCCACGGTATTTTATTTCATGTATAGGTCCGCCTTAATCATACAAATCTTTTTCCGAGACTCTACACTACAAGTCAATGCTATTTAGTAAAGCATACCAAGATGAAAGACCGAAAGATATAATGCAACATTGAACTACACGATGGAACACTGCCACTAGTACAGATAATTTTAGAACTTAAGCGATTTGTTGATGTTTCCAGTAATTTTAATTCCAAACTCACGACCTAAGCATATACAAAACTTAGCTTATCGTCTACTTAATACCACACATAAGTTACCACTCCAAATAGAGTTACTTTCACAAACCTTCCCGCTAGGATTCCAACCGATAACCTATTGTTTTTCAGGTAAGAATGATGTACATTCGGCCATCCAACCTATACATTGGACAATTTTGTCAATTACAATGGAGTATATGCATGTCCTCTAGCTTAGTATACTCTATATAATGTGCACAATTATTAGAATTTGTCATAATTTTTATATATGCTGCATAAAATTTTTCTGCGAATGCTATCTATTTAGTTAATTAATTCTAAAAAATGGCATATTTTGAACATCTATTCTTTTAAGTGGCCTTAAAAATGATGTTTTTATTCTTATTTTACTGCCAGTTTCTAGCTGTTATGTTAGGCGGTCATGTAGTTCGAGCGCCTGTACTTGATCATTAGCACGTCCAGTGGTTTAATATTTCAATGCCGATAAACGAAATGCGAGATCATCTTAACTAAGCTATGACTGCTGAACCAGCTCACGTATACTTCTCGCAATCAATCAATCAAGATTACTGATACTTATCGACATGCACTCTCAAGTATGTGCTTATTCCCTTGTAACTGTAGTAATAAATGTATTATTTATAGAGCTCCAATCTCGAGTGCCCGTATTGAGTACGGGGCTATACAGAATAGACTACTCGTAATAGGAAAGTGTCGTACGAGGCGACAAAGCTGAATCTTACAAAGACAATATGATTTTTTTCTGAGCTAAAGATTAAATTACCATTTGGTAAAGGCTTATCCTTTGGACCGATATTAACTGGTTGATCGCAGCTCATTGTGAACTTTACTAGAACTTTATATAGAAATGTACAACTTGAACCTGCCACTTGGCAGAACACAGGGGAAGGAGAGACAGAGAGAGAGAGATAGATAGAGAGAGACAGAGAGAAAGAGAGAGAGAGAGAGAGAGAGAGAGGGCGAAAGTTCCAAAATATCTCCTGACAATCCTGGTTACCTAAAATTTCCCCGTAATAAGAATTAATTGGAAGTAAACAACGTCATTTTGCAGTGTAGGCTATCATAAATTGCAAGTTATATCGAAAAGTGGCATAAATCTATTAAAAATATGCAAAAGCAACCTTAATAGCGAAATGATAAATAATGTCAAACAATTAATATTCCTCTTTTTATTTATTTAGTAGTTTACTTGATCATTTAGGAACAGTTAATTCGTTAATATGCAATTAATGGTTTAGCGTGTGAGTCGCCACCGTTATTAAATAACTATTTAGGTCGCCTTCAGCTTAATACTTGGTCGCCGAAGTACAAAAATTAATATTTTTGCTGACTCCGATTGAACTGCAGACTGGCTATCGCAACGACTAAAGTTCAATGGAAATCTACTTATAAGTTAAAGAATGTTTAGTAGAAATATTTTAAAGTAATTTATTCAGTAACAGTAGCCCAAAAGCTCTTAGTACATTAGCATGCATCGGAAGAATTAATTCAACAAATTTTAATGTCTGTAGACTGTATGCTTTAATTAGCATCCTACCTTTTATTTTAAGCATTATCGCTTTGATACTTCATCGGTCGAATGGTAGATTTGATTGCATAACTGATGTATCATAGAGAGCATGACATGTAATTGACTTACAATTGAGCTAAAAATAATTAAGAGACCATCCTTGCTATAGAGAAACTGACTAATTGTTAAGCGTAGCTTTATGCAGAACGCGTATTCTTTGCGTTTTCCCTGTTGTACAACAATAAAAGACCGAGTAGACAACAAGTTTTTGTTTTTAAAGGGGTGAAGGGGGTCATCACTGCCGAGTTAGGAAATACTCCACCCTCTCTACCCTGAAGAGCATGTCTAGGCATGTTTTTGGGCATGTCTGGGCATGTTTAAAACCCTAAATTTATCAGAATGAAACATAATTTAAACAGAAAGGTGATCGTCTTGTTATGATTGATGCTCTTAGCTGACATCAGATTGCGCAGCTGCTGAGCAATGTGTAGCCAAAACATGCATCGTCATCGTTAGCGAAGAGAACAGGCCTGATGCACATGTATGTTAATGCACTCACACACTAGGTCACACAGCTGTTAAGTTTTACTGAATGAATTGCTGATGCAACAGTTCTGTCCATTGCTTAAAGCGATGTCTATACGTCAGAGGGGCCTCAAAGCTCTCAAATATAGACATAGGCCTACATCAGCCTCTGAGCCTATGAGGAGGGGCCTAATGGACGGGCCTAGGCCAGCATCCAGACTGGTTGACAAATAATATGCAATGTTTAATGCGCAGTGGACGATGCTAAAATTAGGATTTCTGATTAAATAGGCGAGCAAATATTGGCTGGCCTAAATATAGACTACGATGGCTTATCTAGTTAATGTTTGCCGCTATATCTGGACAGTTTCTAATCCTGCACTTATTTAAAATCATCCATGATCCATTCAGTCTAATCCTACCGTTTCCATATGCACCATGAGCTGACCAATAGATAAATCACGAAAAGGTTGTATTTATATATTGGCTTCATTATATCATGCAGGCCTGCAGATAATGTAACAATTCTTATAAAAGAGCTGTCATCAACACACAAACACACACACACACACACACATATATATATATATATATATAAATTATACATGTATATATATGTATGTATATATATATATATATTTATATTAGTGCGGTGCCTATTGGCAGGTCCATGGCGTATAACGCCTTTACTTTTCTATATCGTATGTGTATGTATAATGTAGTATACGGAATGATTAACAATAGCTCTGAGTAGCTGTATCAAGACCGAAACAAAATTAGTTCAAACTTTATTCATTTACTATTTTAAGGAAAGGGGGCCTGGATATACTTTTATTATATTCAACTGTTTAGCATCTAGATAAGAACCTATCGGGCAAAGCAGCATTAAGACCTTGACTTATCTCTTGATGGTAACACGCGAATGTAGTGCATATTTAGACCTATGTTCTATAACTGGGCGTGATTGCATGCATGCACAGCTATTCTGCTCTTTCCGTCGCTGAAATGCTATCGACACAAAACTGACGTTAACTTAGTTTTAGCCTTTAAATGTGGGATGAACCTTCGATAGAATCACCGGTTCGTAAAGTGAACTGATGCATACTGATCTGACTAAGATTATGTGTATATTGTAGTAAAGTGATCGAAGTGGTAATTTCAAGATTGAAATGGACAGACGCTCCTTCATGTTTTCTGCTCCGACAATATGGAACTTTCTGCCACAAAATCTTCAATCTTGTAATTGTATTGGTACTTTCCTTGGCAAGCTAAAAATCCATTTCTTTCCGCCATAGGTCTAAATTTTGACACGCTTGCCTTGGATCTTGACTTGCACTGTTTGATCTCTCTTTCTCTTGTGGTCTCTGTGTACTCAGTCGTCATCGTGTGGTGCTTTGGCGCCTGTTTGTGTAGAGTCTGCAAGAGACGTCCCTGACATTGCCTTATGGCGAGGAACCGGACGTTAAATTCTTATTGATTGATTGATTTCAATGCATTAGATCATCTCATTTAAATGTCAGGTTCAGAAAGGTCTGCACATACTATATGTCGCAACTATCATACCTTCGGTCTACTGGACTACTGGACTTCCTAGTGTTCATGTAAATTTATTTATTTTTTATTTATTTATTTAGATCACCAAAAAGGGTCATTCAACCCTGTACAGTTCACAATCAATGCAAACAATCAAGTAAATGTAATAAGTGAACATAAACCAAATGTGAATCATGGTGAACTTAAAATGAAAATATAAAGTAAAAATTAAAGAATTGAAATACAGAAATTCAAAATCAAGAAAATTAATGATAATAAGTATGCACAATTATACATTTAAAAACAGATTCATTAATAACTCTTTAATAAGTACTGACGAAGATTAATATTGAAACAGTTAACGGAACGAGATGATTGTAAATTAGGTGGAAGGGATGGCCTTGTACAACGATATACTTTTCTCGACAGAAGGTTCTGAACGCTAGTAAATTCCGAAACTTGTCGAAATTTATAAACAGAATTTACAACATTATTTAATAGCAACGAATAGTTGTAACATAAAGGCATATCATTATGAATAAATTTATACAGAAATAAGCAACAGCAATGTTTATGAATATCACTTAACTTTAAAATTTTAAGCTCTTTAAATATATTGTTCGTATGACTACGAAACTCTGCATGCTGAATAATTCTAATTACTCGTTTTTGGAGTACTATCAATTTGTTGAGCAAGGTTTTAGAAGCGTTCCCCCAAACAATATTACAATAAATTAGATGCGGATATATTAGACTGTAGTATAAATTGAGCATGCAATGTTTAGGTAACTTAGTTTTAACCCGATGGAGTAAATTGTGTTCAAGTAGCACAATAGAATGTGATGCTGTCTGAACTCTGTTTGAAGAATCCTACCTGTAGATATGCTTAGATAAACTTTCATGAAAACTCTCAGAGTCATACTTTCATGTGGGCTAGTAATATCAACAATAAAATTCACAACAATAAGGTTAGAGTGAAATGTAGCAGCATCGTTCTCACTGGGGTCAAATTGTATAACAAATAGTTGTTCTTTGGCTAAACGAAGTGCATACGAAGAAAATTGGAATTCAATAGGATGAATTAAATTGTTTATATAAGCGGACACTAAAGGGAATGTATCTTCCGTCAAAGGTCAAGCCATGATCACACGTGAGAGTGAGATATTGCGTAGTGAGCATACTAGTCTACCATGATTTGTCAGCGATGACCTTACCATCGTAGTGTCAGCAAATCATAATCTGTCAGAGATGACAGATGTCGATATTTTGAAAAGTCAGCATGATTTTGTCAAAAACGATAGTCGGTATATTTCTTTGTCAGAATGTCTTATGGTTTGTCAATGCTTATTTTTATGCAGTGTCAACAGATTATCATTGTATTCAAAAATGATATTTTTAGAGGTGTCGGTGATTTTCTCAACTACGATCTTGAGTAGCTAATTGCTTTAAAATTATGACATGAATAACAAGAGATAATAAATTAAACTATGTCTGAAAATCGATCCTGTAAATAAACAACTGGTCAATCGAGAACCGTACGTGTTTCGTAAGAGCTCATAACGCTGCAAGTTGCACCTAAAGAAGGAAATATAAATGCAAATTGTATTGCACAAATATGGCGTGTTAACGGCTGTGGTTTAATCTGAGAAATAAAACCAATAATAATATTATCAACTTGATGAGCTCTTCTAAGCTCGCGGTTGTTTGACTAGAATATGTAAGCGTTCATCGTGTAATTTGTAGGACACAGGAGAAGAAACAGATCTCTGAAATTAGAAAACATATGCAAATAAAGATTTTTTAAAAGCACATTTAAGTTTAAAACTGTTACATACTATACAATTATTTCACCCCAATCTCACATCTATATTCCGCATAAATATTAGCTTTAAGAATTTAGATAATGGACCCATCGATGAATGCCTTAGCTTCAGGAACCGGTTAACGTTGGATTGCCGATGAAGAAAATTTGATACCGTTTGAATTAAGTTAACATAATCTTCTACCACAGAATCTATCTTGAAGGTGTGTTAAAGTCAGACCAAGTGTAATTTTGCTGCAGTATCAGTTTGCTATATAGGTAAATTATGATCACGATTATTTACTCTTCACAGGAATATGCACCGTGGATAAAGATTTCAAAACATAATAGAAAGACAGATACATGAAGTAACAATGCAAATTTTATTATGTGTGGATGGATGATGTGTTGTAACGGTTCGCCACGGATGCAAATGGCCTGGGTTCAAAGTCCGGGTTAGTCAACGTGCAACCCATTCCATGCATGCGTAGGTTCAACGTACATAACTCAGGACGTACTCTGCCGAAATATTTTGTTTCTCCAACTTTGTTGGCCGAATAGATCCTACCAGTCGACAGAATTTCACTGCCAATTTAGAGAATCTCGGCCATAATCGTTTCAAAGGCAACATGTTGAGAGTGTTACGAGTGCGACATACGACAAGAAGATGATTACGATGAGAACATGTAAAGGGTTACGAGTTTCTATTTAGCACAAGAAGGACTAGCACTTTAATAAGTGATAGCCCTCATTGTGCAAAATCTTTATTATAATTTCTTTGAATGAAATAACTATAACTCAATTTTATTTCGACATATAATCTGTCAAGAGCGATCATTCTGCTTTTGTGGCTTGTAAACTAAATGGAAAATTTCAAATTTACAGAATGTAAGCCCGCATTAATTCTGTATTTGGTGGCGCAAAATTCCTACTATCGTAGGTCTACAGTACTGTAACCTTCGACTATCTATTAGTAACTTTTAAGGCTATGGTACAACAATTTAACATCGGTTTTCAGAATAAAAATATTATATCTAATTCATCATATCAGCCTGCCTCGACAAAGCCAAGTGTCTTGAGATATTGTCACTCATGTTCATTACGCTGTGCATAGTGTAGTGTAGTTATGTCGCCATTCCTTTAATCGTCGCCTATCACTGTCACTTTTAGCATCACGTGCATGCGTGGGTATATGCTACAAAAAGGGGGTTTCTGAGTTTCTAAATCACAATATTTTCATTTTACTTTTATTACATAAATTCAATAATTAAATTCCAGCAATTTTGTTGGAAACTTCGGAATGCTTAATTCGTTGATCGTAAAACTGGACCGGTATTCCATGTAAAAAGACCGGTGTTCCGGTAAAACAAGACAGGTACTTCCGGTAAAACAAGACCGGTACTTCCGGTAAAATTAGACAGGAACTTCATGTCAAACTGGACCGGTGCTTCTCGTATTTCATTCGCGGTGTGATCTCATTGGTATTTTAATGAGGATATTATGATTACTAACTTCTTGAGATAATGGAGTTTAACTAACCTAGTCAGGGAGATAATATTAAACAAAAAAATGAAATAGCCTACTAGTAAACTTATAAAATATCCTTGCAAGTGTTTGAATTTTAATGTTACTTATGGAGATATTCTTTTACTTCTGACTGAAATTTGATTTCAAACTAAGAAATGTATACCTCTTAAAAATTACAAACTTCACATTTTTTAACTCTTCAATATTGTTGCGGCTGTTGTGGCTGTTGGATGTCCGAAATGATAGCAAGCTTAATTGACAAGCATATGGCAATCAGTTTTAGTCTAAATCAGACCATCTCCTTCAGTATCTCTTGTGATACGGAAACAGAAGCTAAACTTGGCCTTACTGTTCTATTTCGATAGATGTTGCAAGCGCAGATACACATAATTTAAAACTTGCTGCATGTTCCCATCAATGGGCACATCACTGACTCAAAACTTGTTGCAAGGCCCTTCAATGGGCAAATCACTGCCCATCAATGGGCACATCACTGATTCAAGATGCATCGTGCTAGACGAGTGCAGTAATCTCTTCAATCTGGTAGACTCTATATGCAAGTATTACATGTATATGGTTATCAAATGAGATTGTGCGTAAAATTAAGTAGAAAAATAGAAGTAATGCATTCATTACTTATGCACGATATGGAAAGAAATACTCCTATCACGAATTTCGAAATAGTCGGTTAAGATGTGTCTAAGCTTAAACGAATCATACGAATTGTTCCATAAAGTTTCGTATAACATTTCTGCAAATCATCCTGTGTGTGATTCATATTAACTTACTTCACTTAAACGTTTCAGATAAACAAATCAATAAATTTAAAGTGATAAATACTTTCGAAGCTCCAAAGTCAATCGATGACGCAGTCTTAATATTAGATCAGATGACTTTAGAAAATAACGTTGGCAATTTGCCATCTTGCAAATTCGCTAGGTCCAGAGTAATTCGCTCATTTAAAACATCGAAATTTTAACTGATGTCCTCATTTAATTGACTTCGCAGTAAAGATTTTTAAAAGCGCAAACATTTAACGGGAGGTGTAGATATACGTTTAGCAGTATCATATTATTAACGCTAGTATACACGAAAAGTGCACATGAACAGTAAAAAGGTCACAATGAACTAATAAAACACTGACTGTATAAGTAGACCAAGCCAATGCTTTTTCAAGAGGTTGGATGTTAAAAGAGCAAAATACTTTACATGTAATTGTATATTATATTATATATTGTAATATTATTGTTTTCTAAATAAATTGCATTACAAATTGCTATTTAATTAACACAACGTACATGAACACAACTGGCAGATGATAACCTATGCAGACAATTACGTATGTACAAGACTCTTCATAAGATGTGAGAATTGAGTCATTCGAGACCAAAGATCATAAGCTCCACACTTTTATGAAGATCAGTAGTTTCTTGCCACTAGTACATTAAATTATTACCCACTAGTACTCGAATACAGTCGCACATACTGTGTATGATACTATACACATATGTGTAATTATGAGAGTTTACATTTATGGTTTTAACAATTGTCGAGTGTTAAATGATGGAGTCCAAAGGAATAGAGAATGGCAGGTGCTATGCAATCATTTAAATCCATTGTCACGACTTCGCTCATGGTAAACACTCTTCTCATATATGAGCTGGTGGGTGTTCAATAGAAGGTATTCTGAATGAGTCACTAGACGAATTCCATAGTCCGAGTGATCCCATAAAATTAATAAATCTCTCAAATTTAAATTTACCAAATCCCTATCTCTCTCACCCGGTGCAGTGGCAGGTCCACGATATATATAACCTTCACTCTTCTCTGTCTTCGGTTTTCATCTTTATGCCCACATATAAGTGGATCTTTTAATCATCTAACATTCCTAATCTCTGTCCGCCTCTGCTTCTTTTACTTCCATGCTGCGTTCTATGACCTCTTTAGAAAATTAATCCTACTTAGAATGTGTCCTATCCAACTCGTCTTATTTCTTAATGCAATTAGCAGCTATCTATCTCTCAACTCTCTCAAGAACTTCTTAAATTGTAACTTTAGGATCTAGCTAATCTTTTCCATTCTTCTTCATATCCATATTTTCAATGCCTCTAGCTTCCTGATAATAATAATAATAATAACAAAAATTAGATTGCTACAGTCATCAATGACAACATCGAGCACTATTGAGACAAAATCAAGCCGGCGAGCAAAAAGAAGGTTCAAAACGGTGCATATTCAAAAATTCAGATAATCAGTCCAAAGTAAATTTTAAATTGATATCTTCCTTGTCCATGTTTCACGTCCTTATAATGGCGTGGTCAAGACAAACTTTCATAATCTTTATCTTTGGTTTTCTTTTTGTTATTTTAAAAGCTCTTTCCTATTACTGAATGATTCTTTGCAATTCTATTATATTTGTCGATCGCCCACCGTACCAAATCTATAAATTAAATTTTATATCTGAATTAAATTTTAATAAAGATATTCATGAAAAAATACTTGTTGGGGTTTTCACAGATACACAGTTTTTAAGTATAAGAACTACTAAAAATAGTAGGATGTAAAGTGTTCTAACTCACATAAGTAGGAAAATTCATCGCCTATGCTTCGTACGAGTTAACAAAGAGTTCGGCTGTAAATGTTAAGAAGAATAGAACAAAGTGGTTTTGCGTTACTCCATCAACAGGTCTGGCACTAGGCTATACACAAAAATTATCAAGAGAGAGAGAGAGAGAGAGAGAGAGAGAGAGAGAGAGAGAGAGAGAGAGCGAATGATAAGTATATTGCGTGACTAAACATTCTGTTATGGTTTCTGTAGGCAGGAAAGAAATACCATAAGGGCGACGATCCGAAACTCATTTATAGGACGCTGCACAAATTTTTGCGGCCTGCAAAAGAGATTTTACAATTTATGCCACTTGTGCAATGATGTGCTTGTTATTTTTTTAAAGCCATGTAGCCTATATTTGCTACTCGAGCCATTACGGGCTACTTGGGCCTACGTGGGCTAACAGCGATGGCGAATGACATTATATTGTACACCTCGATGCCGTACATGCATATCTCACAAGTGTTTAGTAGACGAATTAAATAATTAAAATTTTATAAGTTCCATCATCGCAGAAAACTGATCCAAGCGTTTTCAGTGTGTCGTAGTTTAGTGGATAACGTAAATATCTTCTGCTGAATTACTTGACGAGACCATGGTTCAATCCCATGCCAGTCCAGAAAAAAACATGTATAGCCTCTCTGAAAGATGTATGCTACAGAAGCTTGGTAGGTTGATGATGGAAGGTTGATGATATTGGGTTGATTACAGTATATTGTTGATGGTAGGATGTTAATGGTTGGTTTTATTATGATAGATTTATTATGATAGAATGAAAAAGGAAGATTGCTGATGAAAAAATGACAATCTCTAAAGTAATAAATGCAATTTTAAAAATCAAAATCTACAAATTTCACAAGCCATTTTTTATGCTGGTAATTCTATCAATAGATAGTCATTCAAATTATGCAGTAGGCCCTATTTTTCCAGTCACTGCTACTTCATAATGCATGACTAAACTGCAAATATGAAGGCTAGTAGATGAATAGTTCGCTAAATTTCGATCAAAGTTCAAAAACTGGGCACTGCGTCAGTAAACCGATCACTGGAATTTTAACAATGAATAAATGAATGTACATTACACATAATATATCGTATGTATATCAACGAGAAAGTATTGCAAAATACAACAACGCAATACATTTGTGCATAACTTTTTCAGGAAATTCTACAGTAATTTCAGTAGAATTTTACATGTATTAGTACAGAATTTTGATCAAATTATGTCGTTACAGTATTAATATTATTTATGCTAATTTGTGAGATTTGACATGAATCAGTCTAAGCGTAAAAATACATATCTTAAGGGACGACTAAGCGAGTAAATATACCACAACTTTCACAAATGCAAAGGAAATCATCTCAGAGATCATATCCATTGCTGCAATATGCGCTACAATAAGGTTTGCTAGAGGCATAATCCTTGTATAATCCTTGTATGATTACTTCGATGAACCTTAAAGTGCTCTATATTGAATCAATCAAATAAGAATTTAATGTCCGGTTCCTCGCCTTTAGGCAATTTCAGTGACATCGATCAATAATATTTGGCATATATGTTATTTCGATCAGTAATATTTCAAGAAATAATATTTCGATTAGGACTGTAACTTGATTCTGCAAATCAATATGTACTTGAGCAGAAATAAGCTGCAGCACAAATTAACAAAGCATATTTTGACATTTTCATTTATGGTCATACTGGACAAATTACTTCTGATGGGAAGACAAACTTAATACGATATTATTTAAGTAAAATAATGTGCCGTGACCAGGATTCGAACCTGGGTTCTCTCGGCCACAACGAGAAGTACTAACCCCTATACTATCACGGCTACCTGCTTCACAGGTGTTCAAAAATGTAGTAAAAAGGACTTTGTTGTTAATTTATTGAGAAGTTGTTGAAAAAGTTCATTTTTGCAAACCAGCTGTCATTCAATAAAGTAGGTCAACACCCTTTTTCTCTCCCTCTCACTTCCTGTCCTTCTTTCCCTTCTATCCTATCACCTTCTTTTCTGTCTCACTTTGCGGTTTGAATGTTTTAACAAAGTTTTCACGACAATTTAACCAGAACAACAAAATCCCTGTTTTATAAATGAATAAATATTAATGCTTATAATTTATGCAAATGGATACCCACTCTAAATTTTAATAAGCTATTCAAATAGAATCCAAATAACCCAACTTAAAATTGCCAATAGTGCTTCATAAAAGCCTATTAAGGGAATTACTGCCCTTATATTGAGGGCTATGGGCCGTCAGATTCCTTATGTCTCTTTATTCCTCTATTATTAAGTTTGTAATAATAAGCTATTATATAAAATTGCACTGTCGTTATAAAATGATAAACTATAGCTTATTCAGTTTATACTAAAGGTTTAAAGGTTAAGTTATTAATGTTTCAACAGCGTAGTAGTCGTCAAAGGACGTCAAGAAGTTTTAAATGACAGATTGAGATTTGAATTCAACTCTCGTGGGAAAGATTCTCGGCCGCGCTGACCTGAGAGTAAAATCTCGGACTTTCACTGAACTGGTTGCACGTATAATTAACTGAATTTCTTAGCGATTTAAACATGCGGTATTAAATGTGATAGTTGTCAACATGGTTAATCATTTTACAATATTGCGAATAATAATAATAATAATTATTATTATTATTCTTATTACTATTTTTATTTTTATTATTGCTATTATTGTTATTGTTATTGTTAATGTTATTGGTGTTGTTATTTTTATTGTTAATGTCATTGTTATTGTTATTATTTTTTACCCCGGGTGTAAAGAAGCCGAAGTTTGATAGAGACGATTCAAGCAATACGTGCTGAATCGCCGCCCGGCTACTCGAGGTCATTTAGCTGTTTTAGAGAATTGCTGAAGCAGACTGCATTAAATCTTTGCAAAGTTATGGAAAGCCTTTGCCAAAGAAAAGAGGTCTTTCGCTTATAGTCGGTTCGCTCTGCAATTAGCCTTCCTATGCCATTAATAAAGTCAACTTCATCGGGATTCATGGGGCCCATGGTTTCAATGACCACCGGAACTACTTCATATCTTAAGGACAGATCTCGTCACTTATCCATTTTATTAGGGGCTGCTAGTTTAGCAGCTCCACCGGCAGATCCTAAAGTTATATTCAGGTAACTATTACCTGAATAATAATAACGACAACAACAACAGCAATAATAATAATAGTCATAATAATAATAATAAATATTATAATAATAATATTATTATTATTATTGTTGTTAATAATACTAGTATTATTAGTAGTAGTATTTTTATTATTATTATGTTTTAAATTATTATTATGCAATCAAACTTTTCGTTCTAAGATATAAAATGCTAATGGCATGCTAGAAATTCGCGTTAGGTGTCTGAATAAATATATTGGAAATTGAATTCTTAGGTAATCAATAGATTGTATAGCATCAACTATGTGAGCGTTGAATGCAAACGCTGATTTGAATGTCCGCTGGACAATTAACTTGTAAAAATGCTGAGCTTGCGATTTTTTCTGATTCTACTGTGCGTCGTTGTCAGCGATATGAAGGCTTAATCATTGATCAAACAACTGAATAAAAGAAATGCAAAGCTATAAGATCGAGGAAGCGAGAATGCTCATCAAATGGTTAAGAATAGTAACAAAATTCATGGCAAAAATAGCATCAAAAAGGGAGTTTTATTCTTCAATTTTGTTCTGACATTTCTTGCACGATGTTTTGCATTAATAAGTTCACTATAACGACATAGGTATGAGACATTTTTATTATGAAAAATATTAATTTTGATTCAGCATTACTTTTCAGTGATTTGTAACAGCATTTCAGTGAGTATTGGCAAAATTCGAACTAAATCTGTTATTAATTGTTTAAACCAGGAGAGATTTGCTCTGTTCACCACCACTGGTTATTGCTTCATTATCTTACAACTGCAGCACGAAAACAAGACTACTAAGAAATTATATCGCTTATCGTGGTTACAAGACGAGATATGGAAGCATGAGTAAGAGATATCATACTTGGTAAATGATTTGATATTTAATTTTTTATAAATACTTATTGATGAAGAAGTATTGTTTATAGAATATAATCTAACGAGACTACGCCCAATATATAACAGAGAATGAACACTACAGAATCGCTCCTTGTTGGGCAGGTTATTGGCTAGTTATTCTGTATTCTGCACACGAAATGTTATATTTTTGAGTTTTCTTTGAATAAATTTTGAATTGTTAGGATTTTCAACACCGTTTGTATCTGCTGATTCATTTATAAACCTTTGAGAAAACTCTCGAAAAGTTTCGGTTATTTTCATCTGCTCTGAGAATAGTGGTAAAGTTAATTTAATAGATTTCAGTTTATTAAACTAACTATACCACTCTCTTCAGAGTGGATGGAAATAACCGAAACTTTTCGCGATAGATATCTCAAAGGTTTACAAATGAATACAAAAGTTCTTATAAATTTATCTACACTAGCCTCTGCATGAATCATTAAATGACTTATTTAATGCTAGTACATTCAGCAAAAATAGCAATAAAACATAAATTGCAAGATGTTTTGCAAAATGTTGCTAAATATAGCAGCATTTATATATTTGCCACTCCTCTTACTAGAGCCTAGCTTTATTATGCAGGGCTCATAGAATCCAGAAGTGCATCTATATTTTATAAATAAATTAGGAAATTTTCAGTTACTAGCCAATGACTTTTAACATTTCTTTTATGACTTACATTACATAATTGACAAAAACAACATTTGTTTTAAGTTTAACTAACTTATTTTAGTGTCAGAAGCGTCAGAAGTGTCAGAAGCAAATAAAACGGAATTAACTGTCCATGATCATGCGACGGAAAAATGTATACGACCTAATACAGTAATGTTATTAGTAACTTAATATTATTATGCATTAATTAGTCATTGTGTTATTAATATTTCATAATAACATTAAACAATTAAAATATTAATACTTTATATCAATACACAATAATTTTATTATTTATTACTATTAATTAATGAAATCTGAAAGTGATACAATTTGAAAACGACGTTTCACAGTTGCACTGAGAAAAAATAATGGGCACTTTTGACACCCTGGTGACTTTAACTTAGAAGAGAAGTGTATCATATCTGATTTACAGTCATTAGTGAGATAAAGTTTTATTGCATAGTGAGTGCATTGTCCACCTTATATTAAAGGGAGAGACCAACTCTGAGTATAATTATTTATAACATCGGCTTTGCAAAAGGATCAGCTAAATTCTAGCTATTTGATCACCTAGGAGCTTCTTGAAATCCTCTTAAGTGATAGGAGACAATAGGTTAATGAGGTTATTAATAGTTATCTATTATTATAATGTGTAATTATATATTTAGCTACATGTAAACTTGTATACATGCAGATATCAATTATTCTTTAAATACATATACAGGCCCAGTTATCTCTATATATAATGAATATCTATTTATAGATACGTGTAAAACTGTACATGTATAATTTGTATTTATGCAGTTGTACAGTTCCCCATAGATGGCAACCAAAATAAATTCTTCACTAAAATCGGAATCCTCATAAACGATTGCTTATGTGCAATTGTTACAACAATTATTGGACTCTGTGTCGGCTGTTTCGCTCAATTGTGAGGAGCTAGATAGTAAATAGTTGGTGAGTTGATTCACTGGAATCATTCAATAGCAAATTGCTTATACCCGATATAGTTCTTGCTTTCTTGATTATACCACAATATTTACATATAATGTAGCGAATTGTGAGAAAGGCAGATGAGGATGTAGTGAAGAGTTTGGAGGGAAGAACTGAATGTTAAGCTTGGGAGAGGTAGACCACAATTGACTTGGGGACAGGGAGGACTGGAGAAAGTCTATTCGTATCCCGACCGGAGTTAAATTGGGATTTAAGGGAAGAAGACGATGATGATGATGATGCACAAGTTTATTATTACAACTAATCGCAAAATTCAACTTGTCGTTGGACTGGATATATTTATACAAATTCCACTTTTGACACCTGTAGATGTCGGTTTGATGATTGGAATTGCATGACCCACGCATATGATTAAATGCTTGGGCTGTGAAAAGTTGCACATCAACTGTAAATTAAAGTGTACTGGAGACAGAGCGATATAAAATGCAGAATTCAAGACAAACATGTAGGCCTGCAGTATGTAAACAACATTTTGAATGGTGCTTTAAGTAGTATAAATGGTTAACGCTTGACTACTGCATTAAAGCTATTTAATGATATGCGAAAAACTATATGTCTAGGAAATCCGTTACTTAAACATGCAAAATGTTCGACACAAATTGTGCGAAATTTGTAAGTTATCTTAACTTTCTAGTTTGTTGGAAACTCTTTATAACATAGCAGGTGTGCTTATTACTTACAGATAATAATTTAGGGCCCACGTATAATATGTAGGAGTAGATATGAAACTATATTATCAGGTTATTATGGGACGTCAGAACTTCTGTTTTCAGACTTCTCTCCTTGCTTTAGCATCTCTTTCAATTCTTCGCAATTATAATTGTGCAAAGGTTTGAGTCCAAGGCAATAAAAGCTGAACCATGCAGAGACTATTGCAGATAGAATAGCTATATCAACACAATACAGAGATTATCTTCCTCTTTAACCAGATATTCGAATTCAGAAAGCTCCGGAGAGAGGATATAGGGTAACGGTTAGAGTGTTCTCCTCGGATGCAAGAGGCCTTGGTTCAAAGCCCAGGTCAGTCAACGAATGGTTGCTGTACCACGAACCCAAGGGAGATTAATCTTGTATGGAAGCATCGGAGCTGACTGCCATTCAGCGCCATTAAATGCAATTGATATGATTAATCTTGCAAAAAGATAATTATGGCTAACTACGAACCTGTAAAGCAGTCTCGAAGATCAGATACCAGCTATGGCACTGCTATATTAATTGTCGGAGGTTATTATTATTATTACGTCATTCGATTGCTTAAAGACCAGTACTATGTTCATACAATACTAAGTAGGAATTGTATAAATGATCTTTGTAATCGTAAGCTTTGCACTCTGTAAATATATAGGCCTATTTATATACTTAAAATATATATTAACTAATAAAATATCTTAAATCGAAATATTCTATGTAGCATTTTCAGGAACGAAATTGATCTTCATGATAATATTCCTGGTTTCTCTTATTGTTGACTCTCTGCCCTTTGCAATCCATGAATGTAGTACTACGTGTGCTGTAAAACCCTAATAAAAAAAACAATAGCAAATAATAAATAAAATAATAAAAATATAAAAAGTATTAACATAATAAATTATAATAATTACTAACTATCTCAATCTACTTGCCTAACCAACCCCGCTGAAGCCTTTTTGAATATATTCAAAATTGTCTTTGCACCTAAAAGTAAGCAATCTTTTACTGATTGTCTTCCAGAGGAAACTCATTATCAAATATCATAACCATGCAATTGCAAAACGCACCTACAAAATATAACATGCCATTGTAAAACATACCTACCAAATATAACATGCCATTGTAAAACACACCTACCAAATGTACCCAGTTTTGTGTTTCTTAGATCCATTAGAGATAATTCCATCAGATACGCGATGCAATGTACTGCAGTAAAACCAGGTACATCAGCACCCAATATGAATTGTGCATCATATGACTTTGGCAAAAACAGACTCACAACTGCGCATATATCCAGCATATGCCTTAAATCTTTATGCTGAAATAAATACGGTCAGATGATCGCGACTTTCTGTTGATTGTTTAGTTTCTAGATCAGGAATGCGCAACATCGATGGGTAAAATTATGAATCAAATGGGTTTTGGTCGTGGGCCAGTCATTTTATCACAGAGACATATTTAAAAATAGAGAAATTTTAAAGCCATTTTCTTCAATGGCTGTAATTAATGGCTTTTTAATGCCATGAAGCAGATTAATTTAAAAGAACTTGATCATAACTAAATAAAATAGTTTCAATCTGATTGACATTTAAACAGAAAAATGAGCAGTTCCACCGAAATGAACAATCGAAATTCACATTTAATTGTAATTGTCTAACCACGAAAATAGAAACGCAATTGAAATTCGCAGGTTCTTACAATTGAATCAGGTTTCATTAAGCAATCACTCTCTGCTTCTTTTTATTTGAAGGGATAACATGTAAGAACAGATGCATTACATATTCTAGTACATGTACAGTGAAATTAATTTGTTCGAGTTTGAGATCCAATAGACCTACTATATAATTGGTTACAGTATATATTTGTGTATGTGCACGTATAAGCCATTTACTGCCATATCGATTAATTTCGTATTTATCGTTATTTTCCATGTGCATATTCGAAATAATGTCGTGTATCGCCAACTGTTTTGAATTTAATTGTAGCCTTTGAGGAAATACGTCAGAGTCTTCCGGCTTGTATGTCCAATTTTCACGTCGTTCTATGAATAATGAATTAGTGTATAATAATGCCGGTATATTTTTCGTGAAAATAAAATATATCTGTTATTATATTCTTAGTATCTGCCTCTCCATGGCTGTCAACAGTAGCTCAGTAGTAAAAGATAGGCCTTTGAGTTTATGTGTTACTGGATGTATAGGTTACAGTACTATAGGATCAGCACGGGGCGCTATAGTTTCCTTGAAATGGAGTGGGATGAGTGACTTCAACTACATGTATTTTGCTTTGTATTGTGAATACAGTCTGTAACATTTTTAAGCTAAATTCTAAAATACGAGAATTTGGTTACTTATATCTTGTATAGGCCTACTTAGCGCGCACGTGTCAAAGATTTTTACGTTTGAGTGCATTTTATGTAAAAATATTTCTTTGGAATTTTTCAAAGCCTATTGGCATTAACAAAAGATGACTTAGTACAGAGGAAAAATCCGGAATGTCACTTGAATGAGAATAGTTTTTCTGCGATAAATATTGAAAATATTGAAAAAGAATAACAAATTGAATCGTACAGTACAATCACGGTTGTTAGGTTGGACTGCAGAGTTAGGAGTACGACAGTTGATCAACAAGTAGGGTCGAGCAAGAACATAATTATGGCAAAATAATAAAGCTGAATAAAAATTGTTTCATAGTTTTTCAATATAATCTCCACGAAGCTCACCACAGTTTTCCCAGCGACGTTCAAGTGCTTTTACACGGTCCAGGAAGAATGATTCATGAAACCCCTCAAACCATTCATCTATGGCATGGATGACACTTTCGTCGCTGTCAAATTTCTGTCCACGAAGTGTTTCCTTTATAAAACAAACAGATGGAAGTCAGATGGCTCCAAATCTGGCGAATGAGGCGGATGTTGTTGCAATTCGAAGCAGCACTCGCCAATAGTAGCGAAGGTTTGAGCACTAGGCAGGAGCATTGTACATTTTTTGAAAGCGAGTGCAAACTTGGTGTGAGGGCTTTGTTGAGAACTCCGTTTCTAAATTATATTACCGCCTCGATAATAAGGTAGATTATGACACATGAAACTCGTTATCGTTAAGTATTGAATACATTTATTACAGTACATTCTTACATCGTAATAGACAACATGCACCAATACAATAATGAACAAGCATACGACGGTTTAAAGAAAATGTAATAATAATTTAAATAATAAAATTTAAAAAATATCAATATCTGCATTTAATTAATTACTAATATTTCACATCCTTTTAATTACCAAATTACTCAATTTAATACCGTAATTCAAAATATTTAATTCCCTCCTTTAATCTCTAACACACAGCTCTCTGTTCTACGTCTCAAATCAACTCTTCTCTTTGATTTTCAAAATTCAACTGATTCGATGGTTGCAGGCGTAGACCCAGCTCTTAGACATTACCTTACTTACTTACTAACTTACTTACTTATTAACTTACTCTCTCAGATATTACCCTGTCCTTTCCTATATTATTCCTCGAATGCTCTAATATAGTCGAGATCACAGACGGAAACAGGGATCCATATAAGGAATGTATGGGCTACTGACAAGCTTTATGAATCATTCTTCGTGAACGGTGTAAAACTAATTTAGTTTTAATAATTGATTAAACATATGATCTGGTGAAAAACAATTGTTTTGTGAAATATTTGAAAAAAGGGAATTTGAAATTTTCTGAAAAAGAATAAGTTAACTCTAAAACTAAAAGAAAATAGACTATTCAGTTCACTATGAATAGTTATAATTAGTGTCTTAAACTCAATTACATCTATATTAGTTTTGCTTAGGTCTATGGCTATTTATTAGACGTTTTCTTTTTGCTCAGCGGCTTCAATTTGTCTCATTAGTGCTCGATAATGTCATTGGTGACGGTAGCGCTTTAATTGTTGTAATTTAATGTTATGTTTAAATTAAAATTCATGTCGATTTCCAAATAAAGAATCTTTTATTTTATCATCTGATAACTGGACCTTGACATTTACATGTATAGACCTATCATCCCTTGTATTTAATTAGAATTACTTATCACTAAATACGTAAAAACTCTTAGTGATGATTTTTCTTTTCTAGGCTTCTGCCAGTGAAATCCTTCAACTGGTACATCTACATGTAGGCCTATTACAATATATTTAGGCCTACTATAACACATGTAGGCCTATTATAATACAAGTCACATGATTGAAGCATATTTCACTCGCATGTAGAGAGTGGCTGGTGGTAGAGGCAGTAGTTAACATGGAAAAAGACAAGTAAAAAATGCTAAGATTACCGTCAGTTTCCTCATTCGAAAGCGATGTCAGTGACGGGTGAGCCTAGGATTTGTACCCCGTACATATTGATCCGCGGTCGAGTATCTCACCGACTTCGCCACTGGCTCCAGCCAAGGAACCGATAACCGAAGTAAAGCATTAAATGCCAGGAGTTTGTTAGTTGTGTTAAATCAACAACGGCTCAGGAATTTTTAGTGGACTGAAAACACTCAACGACGATTGGGGCTAAACTCACGACATCATATTTATTATGGCGCTAAATTCTCTGTAAGCTGTTTATCGGGCAGATGCTTCAAGTGTAATAAGAAATAGTCTACATTTGGGTGGATAAAACTTCAACGCTTATGGGTAAATGGTAAAATTACTACGAAATTACTTTGAGAACATATTCTCTACAGACATATGAATCATAAGATAATTTTTAGTGGGCTCCATCCGTTAATAAATCACGCATCTTCGCTGAACTACATGTAAAACTCTGATGAAATGAAATACGATTATAATACAATAGCAGCTATATGTAATGTTGATTTGATATAATTTCTACTTGAGGAAGTACGTTCAAAGTATTTAACCACTTTGATATTTCATACCTGTTCTATCTTCAATGAATCATGTTAAACTACTACATCAACATCGTCATCATCTTATCTTAAATCCTAGTTTAACTAGGTTCGGGATACGAATAGAGTTACTCCAATCCTCTCTGACCCATGCCTTATCCTCAGTTAATCATCGGTTTGTCAAGTCCTTGTTCAAGTTAAAACTAATACAAATATCAAAAGTAAAGAAAGTGCGCATTATAAATCAAAACAACACAGATCAAAAACAACAATACACAAATAATTATATTTCTACTGTTGTCCAACATAGCATTGAGTACTATGCGAAGACAATACTATGAAACCAGATTCAAGTCGATACGCAGAGTGTTGTCATCCTGTGCTAACCAAAATCCAATTAACTATGTAGGACAAGCATTTCAAGAACTAGCTATAACAACAGAAAGTATTGAATTCATTGTTATTATCCGACGATTTAAAATCCAATTTCATGTGGAGTTCCCCAAGGCTCTATTCTGGGTCCATTACTTTTCTTGCTATATATTAATGAAATGACTTCATGTAGCAAACATTTACAATTTTTACTTTTTGCCGATGATACCAATATATTATGCTCGAACTCAGATATATTTAAGTTAAAGCACATTATTAATACTGAACTAATATATCTGAGTGAATGGTTTAAAGCAAATCGTTTGTCCCTAAATGTATCAAAAACAAATTTTATGTTATTTGGTTACAAGAAAATACCTCTTGACTCTGATGGTTTACCAGTTGATCTTCACTTGTTTATTGATGATGTCAAAATTGCACAAGTTGAGTTCACTAAATTTTTGGGAGTAATGATTGACCAAAAATTCACTTGGCAACGTCATATTTCACTAGTATCTACAAAAGTCTCAAAAGCTTTATATATTCTTAGACGACTTAGGTTTAAATTGAACAAAATATCACTGTTAAACATATATTATAGTCTTATCCATTCTCACCTAAATTACTGCAATATTATGTGGGGTTGGGCAACCATCTCTATTCTAAATGAATTATTTGTCCTACAAAAACGTGCAGTTAGAATTATTAATAATTGTAATTATTTATCACATACGTCTCCAATATTCAAGGACCTTACCATTTTGAAATTATCTGATATAAACTACTATAACACAGTGTTAGTTATGTTAAAATGTAAACATAATTGCCTACCATTAACTTGCAACGAATTTGAAATATCTAGCACTTCTGTAGAGAATAATAATTATTACATGAGAAATGTTAATGAATTCATTGTACCCTTCTCACATACAAATATACGAGCTAAATGCATATCTGTACATGGTCCAAAACTGTGGAATAATTTGCCTGATGTTATAAAAAAATGCTACGTCTATTTCTAATTTTAAGAAAGAATTTGTTAGTTTAATATTTAATCAATAGTAATTAAGCCTTTATGTATTTATGCTAGTAAAGCTCTCCTTGAACGCTTGTACTAGTTAATTAGTCACTACATTTGTTTCATTGTATTTTCCTTTTCTTATTTTAATATTTCTCTTTGCACTTTAAAGTTTAGTTTAAATAGTTTTTTGCTATTTGGAGATATGATCTTAGTTTACTTATTTAATTTGTAATAATTTAGAGATGTTTCTTTTTAAATTTATTTTGAGTTTCACTTGCCAGTGTCTGGCCAGTTCCTAATTCGATAATGTTCAATTGTATGGCTACCAATGGTTTTACTGTAATTAGTAATGTAATAGAAATTTTTGTATTTCACACTTAAGTAGACTATAGCTGCTAATTATGGTATTATCGAACAGAGCTATGGCTCTTTTATGGTAGCCTCTTTCGTATTGTTATTTGTTTATCTAACTACATGCACGTTCCTACGATAACATTAGGTAGGATAGATTTGAGAGAAAATTAGGATTTATGATTTATCCATTTTGCAAATATGCTTGCAAAACATAAATTAACAGCATAGAACACATCAGTATATACAGTAAATACACCTAAATAGTTTGACTAAGTGCAACTTATAGTGACTTATAATTACACTGTCTGGAGCCAGTGGCTATGTCGTTAAGATATTCGACCGCGGATCAGTATGTGCGAGGTTCAAGTCCTGGGCTCGCCCGTCACTGACATCGCTTTCGAGTGAGGGCACAGACGTCAACATTAGCTTTTTTAGCTTTTTTATTGGTGTCGTATCCTTCTATTCAACTCTGATCCGTGCACAGTGCACTAATTTGCGTAAAAGAGATTTCTTGCATTAATGTTGAATGTCTTATTAGCGTAGGGGTGAAGTCATGAAGTTTTAAATGACGGATCCTGAGGTTAATTGAACCCTCGTGGGTTCGAATCCCAGCCGCGCTGAGATGAGAGTAAAATCTCGGACATTCACATGACTGGTTACACGGAAAATGGACTAAATTGCCTAACGGTTTAAACCTGTGGTATTAAAAAGTGATAGATATCAACATAGTTGATAATTTCACTATAATGTGTGTTATTATTATTATTATTATTATTATTATTATTTCATAACGTTAAGCAACTTTATATGAATTATAATTTATTACCAATTTTTCAGTTATTCCAATTACATACTGGTAAACTTGTTTTTAAACGTATTAATTTCCCCGATCTGACTATGTCAGTATCCATGAAATGTATTTTTATTGATAATCAGATCTCGTTTGTGTATAATGCAAGGCTCTCCGAGACCAATTATTTGTGATCTAGAACAACTTCCGAATTTTTAAAATCTTATGTTTGTAAGTATATCAACTATTGGAACCAAATACCTCCTGATATTCGCAGTTCGAGGTCCCTAGCTGAATTCACTAAACGTTAAAAATATTTATTATTTGATGGTTTGTAAATTTCTAAACTTTCGTTTTTTTTGTGTGTTAATGTCCAGCTAGAATTGTTACTTAGCTAAATTGTGTATTTCAGTTGATTTTGCATTATACATGACATTAATATAGTTGTAGACGGTGGTCAGCTAGAAAAGATCTGCATCATCTTCCCTGACGGCCGTTGTTGTGGTTTCTACAGACTGTTTGAAACCCTGTGTTTCTGGGAATTTTTATTTTATTTTATTTCTATTGGATGTTTATTTCTATTTGTATTTGTCATTGATTTGGTGTTGATGCTGAAATAAACACATATATCTATATCTATAACCTTGAAAGCCAAATGAGTTCATTTAATAATAGATTTTATTGTTGAAGCATACATGTACAACAGATAGAGAGTATGTGAAAAGGATTCATTTAATGTAATCAAATCTAAAATCATGCCTGTTTCGATGCCATTACATAGTAGATCAGCCGTAAATTGCTAGCAATTAATTTAACCTAGGTAAAGCGAATAAGCAGGAAATGGCATACATGTAGGTTATAGGAAACAATTATAGGTCATAGGAAACAATTATAGAAGCCATATTTTCTCAATACTGAAGAAGACAATCGAAAAAATGTCTAATTCCATTGATAATATTTTCAGAACATTCAGAACAGAGCCTCAAGTTGAGTTAAACTCTTCGTCAACGAGCGCTTCAAGGCATACATCACAAGGAATCACTTGTTAGAGATTATTCCATTTAGGACTTTACGTTATTTAGCAGGAGACATATCCTGGCGTAGACCTGCAGTGCTACCATGTCCAGCAGTTCGCAGGCTGTGAGGGCGCTGGCCCCAAGCAGAAGTCCCATCAGGGACCCTATCTCACTGATCAGTCCCAGCTCATCCAGGCTTACCTGCTGCAGGATCTTCTCGTAGCTCATGTCCTTGTAGAATATCTCCAGCTTTATGAAGTTGTCTCTACAACATTAGACATTCAACATATCTCCAGTTTTATGAAGTTATCTCTACAACATAAGACATCTCTAGAAAAACAGACATGGTTCTATTCAAGAATGTCTGAGTATTACACTAGAAAATGTTATGATGTGTAAAAATCAACAATATATGAAGTTCTTCTCGGAAATGGATGCCATCTAGGCTCTTTTGCGTTGCTTATATTATTCTATTGTATAGATTTACTGCTATGTCTGCTACCGAAGTATGCTAATCAATCAAAGTATCAAAGGCAAATTCGTTATAACATTAAAATTTATCTCAATGACAAGTTGTATAACATTATTGTAGGCGCTAAACTACATTTTTGCTAATCTACTAAATAACACTAACACGTAAAACCTTTCATGTCGTATCAAAACGACAACCATACAAATGCACAATGTACAACTGAGTGTTAGTGACTTATCAATGTTTAAAGTACATTTATGAATTAGAGTATGTAAAGGCTATCAAGGCATCATGTCAGCGATGATATATTTATTTATACTCGATGGCCGAACAAAAAAAGTAGAGTGAAGATCGTGAATCAGACTCGGTAGCCTCACAATTGAGCAAATCATAATCTAGCAGACTGTAATCAGGTCAAAAGATTGATTAATGTGCCAGCATTTATATATCCGGCAAACCACTAAAACTAAATTGTTTCAATTGAACTCTCTCTCTCTCTCTCTCTCTCTCTCTCTCTCTTTCTCTCTTTCTCTCTCTCTCTCTCTCTGTCTCTCTTTTCTCCTCTACCATTCTCTTTATTGGTCAGACAAATGATAGGTTCAGTTTCAAACTTTATCTTCCTATACATATTTCATATTTCACATTTTCTTTCTCTGCTCCTAATGTTTGAAACTCTCTGCCTCCTGATCTTCGCCCATATTCTATTACTTCCACTTTCCGTTGTAGGTTGAAAACACATCTCTTCGCACCATAGATTTTTTCATCTTCCCTGACTGTTTTTTCTATCACAGGACTAGCACCGTTTAATATCATCTTCTTTCTCTTTAGCAAATGATTTTTCTGATCATTTGGGGTGAATCGATTTGTAGTTACATGCGATGGGGACGTCCCTGACATCGCCTTTGTATGAGGAAACGGACATTAAACCTTATTATTTATTGTTGATATTTTGCTGTGTCCTTTCTAGCTATTTATAGCACTTCCTCGAGCATGCAGTAATAAGATCATACTTGTAGAAGTGGTCTCCAATGCGACTCTTCTCCGCGTAGTTGGAGAGTTCTTTGTTTAGCCTAGCTATTCGGCTCTGCAGTGTCACTGTTACGTTCTCAACATTCTGCTTTTCTTGGATCACTGCCAAGCGATATTTACTGTAAAGTCGCTCAACTATTGCCAGCATCGACTCCTGGAAATATGGTAACAATAAAAATGAGAAAGTTGAAAAATCTAATAACACTGGTCAACAGTGATTTTTCATCAAGTAAATTATTGGGTCATCTATATAGGATTTTTGACGCTGATTCTAAATATGCAAACAGTTTTTCTCTATCACGTAGTTTTTGTGATGAGGCAGATTATATTTTAACATTATTCGCAATTTTCTGCTAGCATATTGCGAACGCATTGACCTATACGGACCTCGATTAAAATTTTTCTTCATAGTCTTTGGAATTGGGAACTTCCACATGAAGTCATTATTTAATTTTAACAGCCATCTTGAGTTTCTCTTCATAGGTAAAATCAATCAATATGCATCGATAATGTAGAAACAATCCGTATACATTTTGATATGTGTGTGGTTTACTCCCTCCGAAGTCACAAAAGAGAACTATTACGATTGATATTCCAAAACTTTACGGAGCGTACTTCGGCTGTCCACTTAGAGACCAAGATAAGGTTTGAGCGCCACATATCATATACCTGCTTGTTCAAATGGTTTACGCGACTGGATAAGCAAAAAGAAGATTTCCATGCCTTTTGCTATGCCTATGGTATGGAGAGAGCAAAGAGATCATCATGCAGATAGCAGCAGCACATAACCCATCATCTTAAACTGATCCTGGTTATTTACTCGAGGAGAGTCTGGAACCATAGATGCTCAACCAAGATGAGTTAGATGAGTTGAATGATCTCGTCAGAGACTTGGCTATATAGAAAGAAAAAGCGGAGCTTCTTGTGTCCCGGCTGATAGAAAAGAACTTACTTAGGAACGATGTTCGCATAAGTCATTATAGAAAAAGAAACCTTGATTTGGCAGTATTCTTCACAGTAGACGGTCCACTGTGTTATTGCAATGACATTAATGGGCTTTTCATAAGCTTAATGAAGGCACATGTACCATCTGAGTGGCGGTTATTTATCGATTCTTCTAAGCGAAGCTTGAAAGCCGTTCTTCTGCACAATGGAAATGTAAAACCGTGTATTCCGATAGCCCACTCCGTACACCTCAAGGAATCCTACGAGAATATGAATATAGTACTCGAGGCCATCCAGATTAAAAACCATCAGTGTCATATCTGCGACGATCTCAAGGTAATTGGTATGTAGATGGGAATGCAAGGTGGTTTCACAAAAACACTGCTGCTTCCTGTGCCTCAATACCTCAGAAGGAAAAGCATAGTAAGCCATTAGATGGATTTGTGAAAACTTTTTAGGAAACAATAAGTCTCCAGACTACAGACAAGGATTCCAGAATTTGTTAGTTGCTTACAAAGAGATGGATTGTAGAATGTCTCTGAAATTTAATATTTTGCATTCAAACCTAGATTTCTTCTCAGAAAACCTCGGTGCAGTCAGTGATGAACAGGGTGAGCGGTTTCACCAAGATATTAAAGGAATGGAAAATCGTTATCAAGACTTCTGGAATGAGAGTATGATGGCAGCTACTGCTGGATGTTGCACCGAGATAATCCAAACCAATCACACAAGAGAAAATTGTACGCACAACGGTTATAATTAAGTACAATTCACTCCAAGACAATAGAAGATGTGGTGAGTGACAAATGAGATCAGTTTCACATAGTTTTATTTGTATTGACTGAAAGGTCTTTTAAGAAAATGAACTACAAATTTGTGCTTATGCGTTTATTCTAAGCTTAGTATTATTAAAGTTGAATCGAACATAATTCAAGAACTATACGTGCTGCAAAAATTCTGGTGACAGATTTGTAATCAGCGTCAAAAAGTACTTAAGAAAAGTGTATTTTAATCTCTGACGAGAAAAAAGTTTCATTTTATTGACCTGTATAATATATGATAAGAATTATATCGTTAAAGATATTAATGTGTGCAATAGGTAGAGTATGTGTACAGAAGGGAAAAAAGCAGAGAATGCACTATATAGATATATAATATATATATATACATGTATATAAAATGTAGAAATATAGTGTATTTCATATTTGTACCTTATATATTTATATAAGTTATATGCAGTATATACAGTATATATATACATGTATATATATACATGTATATATATATATATATATATATATATATATATATATATATATATATACACTGACATGTACATTTATATAATTATTTTACACCGTGGCTGAACAATAAAGAAGACTTTGAGAATTTTTTCAAAAATGAATCAAATCGTTATTTCTAAAGATTCGAATAGTACATAAAATCAAGCTTTAGCTAGTCATGAAACTGTAACAACGTAGTATATGTGAAACAAACTTCAATGAGTTCGATTGTATAGAGATGAAGAATACATAGGCCTACATGTGTAGGTCTGGTAACAAGATAATTGACTTAATAGTTAAACACTTGATATTAGAAAAAGTTGGTAAAGTTAATATTAACGTCAGTTCTCAAACTCGAAAATGATGTAAGTGACGGGCGAGCCCAGAATTTGAACCCCGCGCATACTGATCTGCGATCGAATATCTTACCGACATCGCCATTGGCTCCAGCCAATATAATCTATACATATATTCATGAAATATCATTGGGCTATGAATATTGCTTAAACTTTAAATCAAATACCATCATTTTAACCTGCCAATATTAATTTAATGAAATTAAGATTACAGGTTGTTGAGGTTATTGACTAGTACAATGCTTCAGTGACTCATTTAGGTGAAGGTAAAATGACCTTGATTGAGTGTAGCCAGAGCCTTGTTTAAAATGACATTCCCTTCATCATGTGATAGCTCATTAGATTAGATTTCCAGGCCATGGATATAACTAATAACAATTTACGAGTACTTACATCAAGATTATTAACAAGAAAACTCATTACGTTTCGATTGGTATGTAGATTTCGCAGATGTGACGTAATGATGACGTCATTGTGTTGATTTTGTCTGGCGTAGTGAACAAGTCTCTGTTTTTCTATTGTAGTGGAGTTCAGGACCGGAGGCAGGAATTGAAATGCGTACCAGTAGGACTGAACCATCTTATTCTCTAAGTCATATATCCTCGAAATGAATTCATTGTAATCTTTATAATAGCGCTCGGCTTCTATGGACAGCGACTGTAAAAAATGTAAAATTTAAATAAAACATAAATAAGAGTCTAATATATTGAAGTAGCGGTTTGTAGTATAATCGTAAATGAATAGAAAAATCTTTCACAACTTCCACTGCACTCTAGAGCTGACGAATAGTTAGAATATTGGAACATAGCAAATGCTGAAGTACTACAAATAGTTACTAAACTAATGCAAGTACTGGTTGGTACTGACTGGTGACAGAGTGTACAGACTGGTGATAGAGTGTACTGACTGGTGGTAGAGTGTACATACTGGTGGTAGAGTGTACTGACTGGTGGCAGAGTGTACTGACTGGTGGCAGGTGTACTGACTGGTGGCAGAGTTCATAGAACGCTTGCCAGATAAGAAATTGGTCTCGCTTTCAAAATCCGCCTTGTCGTCTTTCACAGTACACGTGTGTATGAAAACAGACGTTAAAGAAGCTCACAGCCTTAAGTACTACCTTAAAATCTTCGATGAGTTTCTTTGAAGTCATCTCCACGCTCAGTTCCAGCTTCGTTATATTGTTGTCCAGAAACTGACTCAACAATTCTATGGTAGGCTGGAGGGAGGCCTGAAGTATATCGAGGAGATGCCTGCCCTTCCTGGCCAAAGCCTCTCTCTGCCCCGTGGTGTCGAGGTAGGACTTCCGAGCTGCCTCTGTGTAGGTAGAGAGCAGCTTGTAGTTGCTGTTCTGTGCGGAGTCAGAATCTGGTACCGCCCACCAGTTGCAAATGATGAAATAGTTGTATTCTGTTAGTCCATTGTATCCTATAATAGGATATAATCCTATAATAGGATATAATAATCCGAATCAGCCAAAGGGAATATCCAAGACAAAATATTTCACAAAAACATCAGTTGCTCTATGAAAATAGTATATTTGAAACACATTTATTCTAAGAAGATAATATGCTTGAAAGAATGATTGAAATAAATTAATGAACAAGGAAAATTAATCAATAATGAAATAAATCAATTACAGGTCTTTAGCGAATGCATAAAATGTGATTTAAATGAGACCTTTCCGGATTGACAATGACAAAAAATCTAATAAAATATTGCTAGAAAAATCTTACAAAATAAAAATTTTGTAAAAGGCATAAAAGTGCAGTTATTAAAACAAGACAATATTTTCTATAATATTCCGAATGTGATTAATATCGATGGAGATTATTTGAAGAAAAATTCTTTGAGGGTTGTGCATAACGAAAACCTAGTGACAAATTCTTTATGCATTACAATTTTAAATTAAAGTGATACAAGGCTAAGATCAATTTCAACTCTTGGTAGAATGTTCAAGCCGGGTGAACGAAGAATTGGAATTCCGCACCTACTGATTTGAAGTATGAAAATTTCCTATCTTGAATTTTAAAATCTTGCTATAGTATCAATGCAGAATCTATATATACATGTATAGGGCCATTCGAAAACAATTATTTAAGAATTATTTAAAATATTACCACACTTTAAATATGCAACTATTAAAAGGCTATCTACTTAATCAAAATATATAAGTTTGAAATATACCCGTTGCGATACTGTAGAAAATATATAGTCGATCATAAACTTTAAGTTTATTTGAAAAATTAAAATATTCCTTCAGATAGTCCTCCAAATCTCCCACAAGATTTCTGAGACTTGGCAAAACCTCATCTCTCGACGTTTTCATCGTCCCAACGCATTGGACGAACTTTACAACCTCGTGGCAGTTGAAAGAAGAGTTTCCATAGAGATAGCTGGCAAATTCTAGATATGCTCCTTCCATGCTTTCCACTTCCTGAAGTGAGAGACGTGCAAATACCAAAGCTAATTCTAGAAAAGATCTTAGGTTGAATACGAAACCCGTCAGAGGTCCTCTGTCATCGCAATCTGAATAGTTACTCCACTGGATCATCACTTCCGGTGGTAATTGTGAATCCTGCTCAACTGTAGCACAGGCTTCCAGCTGCTTCCTGGTTGAAGTGTTTTCAGAAGTCGAAGGTTGATAGTGGTTCCTCTTGGCTTCCATAAATTTTCCCAACTGAGTAACGACCATTGAATAGTTGGGAACTATTGGATGAACCACTTGAGATGCTTTTCGCTTTCTATCATAGATCCCTTGCAATTGTTCCAGATCCAATAAGAACTGTCCACCATCGGTCAACAGCTGATGACTGATCTCGTACATGGAAAAGAACAGTTCGTCGTTCTCCAGGACCTGGAAGCTCTTCTCTATTCCACTCTCACACCTCTCAGCCGCCTCCTTCACTTCTTCTATCAACATCTGATCGTTGGCTGCTATAGCAGTTCTCACCTTACTACTCACCTCCATGGCATGCGAGTACTTCTCACTCATCTGCTGAACTGTTGCATGAAATAATAATAATAAAGGTTTAACGTACGTTTCCTCATCCAGGGATGATGTCAGGGACGTCCCCAAGAGCAAATATCACTACAGATCAATTCACCCAGACCAGTCTATAAAAGATGTGTGCTGAGGAGAAGTAAGATCCTAAACGAAAGCCAAAAATGGTCGGGGTAGATTGAATATGTCTATGATGAGAAAAGGTAAGTCTTAAGCTTGCTAGAGGATGTAGAAAGAGAAAAACAAGAGCGAAGATTAGCAGGTAAAGAGTTCCAGATTGTGGGTGCTGCGTAAGAAAATAACGAAATATAAAGCACTTAAGAAACAGAGTTTCATTACAGAGTGCCAAACCTTTACAGTTACAGTCTATAAGAGATAAGTGATAAGAGATAGAAAGTATTAGAAGCATTTTCTATGACAAAGTTGATTAAGTTTCAATGCTTAGATAGTACGAAAAATCATTCTTACCGGATGGTATTAGTCTGCTGTCGTGGAAGTAAATGGTGCATATCGGAACCGCGAAAGAGAACCTTTTCTATGTCTCGTTTTCAACCAGTGTCCACGAGGAGTTGCGACCTGCACGTAAGCCTTCTTTTCTTTAATTCCCTATCTTTCAATAACTTTTACAGATGCTGGAAACTGCATCGTTTTGGACTCCTTGTATTAGTAGGCTCGGATTTGGCTCAATAGTGCTGGAAGATTCGATTGCTGATTGTAGCACTCTAATTTCTGGAGAGAGGAGCACAACACGCGACCTAAAATAATTAATTTTAGTACCAGAATTACAAAAGATACTCACATTTATCTTTAGCAACCTCTGCCAGTTTTTTAACGTCCAGATTGGCAAGATTAGCGTAGGAGATCTGAGGTTCGTAGACTTTGCGATAGCAGGGGGAGGGGCAAGAACATTTGATCAGACTGTCTCTGCCTAGAGCTGTAATAATATTAATAATATTTATAGAAATAAACTAAGAGCTGTAATAATAATAATAATAATAGTAATAAAGGTTTAACGGTCGTTTCCTCATCCAGGGATGATGTCAGGGAAGAGAAATGAGTATTGAGTCAATAGCATGCAAATAATAACAAACTAAAACTAATCATTTCTCTTCACTATAGTTTTTCATCTATATTGGTTAGGAAATCTTGTATAACACACCACAACCTTCCTCTGACGCTTTGCCCTCTTCCTTATTCCATCTGACAGATATCTAACCATCTCATCCCATATTTTGAAATATCCTGTCCAGCTAGTCTTTCCATTTCGTTTAGCACCTATTAACTGTTTATACGTCCCAACTCTCTTCAGAACTTCCTCATTTAGAATTTTGGGATTGCAGCTAATACTGTTCATCTTTCTTTACAACCAAATTTCCAATGCTTCTAATTTCTTGATAGCAACTTTACTTTCTTAGCATACATGCTTAACATTACATAGAGAGGTACGTTTACTTCCATATTTTTTTCAATTAATATTCGTTATCATTAATTTTCCATTAATTTCATGTTTATCATTATTTTGGAAATGAGTAATTGCAATTTTTGTACCGTGAACTGTTTTAATTTAATTGTAGCCTATGCGGGCATGCGTCAGAGCCTTCGGGCCTGTTTGTGCGAGCGACAGAAATTGCTACAAAATTTTCTAAAACGAATAGGAGATAGAAATAGAAATCTATTCGTATGCCGATCCTTGCTAATTTGGGATTCATGGGAAGAAGAAGATGATGATGATATAGTTATCGATATACTATAATTATCAATTTCTTAAAGCTGCTTAATTATTAAGTAAGACCTACCAAGCGTCGTCCTGGAGCACTGAAAAGCAGTCGTAACATTGCATTCTGGAGCTGAAAGGTATAATATAAATTATATATATACATGTATATATATACATATATATTTATATAGTATACATACTCTATGACTTATACATTGGCCCTTTTCATTAAAGCTTAATTTATTATTATTATTATTTAATCACCTTAAATTATTATATTATAGTTATAATAATTATAATTATATAAATTTGTATAGAATAATTACTAATATTTCATTAGTCATGTTCGTAAATAAACTGTCAAAAAGTTCATTATTTTTTCATCTCGGAGTTAAAAAACTCACTGACAGTTGAGCTGGGTTTCGAATATCTAGCCCTCTCTTGTAGTGCGATTATTCTACTTACTTAGCCTTTTATTATATTTATTTTTTATTTCACTCTCTCTCTCTCTCTCTTAGTGCACTGCCTACTGGCAGGTCCATGGTATATAACGCCTCCACTCTTCTCTGTCTTCCGCCTTCTTCTTCATTTCCACATATGAGTGGGTCTTTAAATCTTCTAACATACCTAATCTCGGCCTGCCCCTGCCTCTTTTTCCTTCCATTCTACCTTCTATGACCTCTTTTAACAGACCTTCCCCCCTTAGAATGTATCCTATCCAACTCCTCTTCCTATTTCTTAATATATTTATCAACTGTCTATCTTTGCCAACCCTCTCTAGAATTTCCTCATTTGTAGCCTTTTGAGTCCAACTAATCCTCTCCATTATTCTCCAAATCAATATTTTCAATGACTTCAGTTTCCTAATATCTTCCTTTATTCCACTATATACTATATATTTATATACTGTTTTCATTTCATTCTTTGCAATGCCAGTAAAGGCTTTATAACCATGTGAAGTCGACGTGTATTGGCTAGAGTTTTAAATACAAAAGTAGTGAACCACGTTATTCCTTCATAAATGCGATAAAGATTGAATTAAATAAGAAAAAGCAAAACAAATGAGAAAAGTAAAGTAACTTGATTTGACAATGACTATACAATGGCTAAGAGATAGGCTACAGATAGACTAGACTGGGCTCACAAATAGGTTACAAAATTAATATGGCAACATGTTTGATACAAATTCGACCGAAGAGCAAGCTTTCTTGATATTTAAAGTTTACCGGATGTGGATTTAATCCAATAGATGTTACAGAAGTTATATTTAATGCTTCTATATGTAGGCTATATGGGTAAACAGGATAGTTTTCTTAGGCTATGGCGCCCTTGCCCAGTAAAGGTTAGTCGTTGCTGAGGAAGGCATATGGGGCCACCTCTTCATAAGCAGAATCCCCCAAGAATAATGGTATATCTAAAGGAATGCTATACATGATTTAAAGATTCACTCATATGTGGACATGAAGAGGAAAACGGAAGATAGAGATGAGCGGAGGCGTTATATACCATGGACCTGCCAGTAGGCAGTACACTAATACAGAGAGATTTGTCGAAATAAACACATATATATAAATATAAATATATATATATATATATATATATATATATATATATATATATATATATCCTACTATATGTAGGCTAACACTGATTAACGAAAGATCACCTACCTCCAGACACTGGAGGCATATAATGATCGACACATTTGCACAGCCCGGCAATGAATTCTGCCTCACATTTCGACATACACAGAGATCGCGGGGGTGCTCCTCTCACGCATGCGCCGTACGGAGCCTCTAGGTTGTCAATGATGACCTTTTTCACGGATACTAGTGTATGAGTTCCCGGAGCCACAGCGAATCCAAGATCTCGCACCAGTGGAACCTCATCCGGTGCGTGAAGCAGGACCTAGATGACACGTTTTATGAAGAGTCTTAGGCCACATTTCATGAAGAGTCAAAGGCTACTTTTCATGATGAGTCTTAGGCCACGTTTTATGAAGAGTCTTAGGCCATGTTTTTATAAAGAGTCTTAGGTCACGTTTCATGAAGAGTCTTAAGTCACGTTTCATGAAGAGTCTTAGGCCACGTTTTATGAAGAGTCTTAGGTCACGTTTTATGATGAGTATTTGTTTATTCGAAAAAAGCTGTTTAAACATCCAGGCTTTCAAAGTGAAATTTATTACATGCAGTCGTGATAACAAAATAAGAACCTAAACTTGTAAAAATATCTTATTATGGTAGTATTTATCGCAAGAACTGCTTATCACATCAATTAGATGTGATAAGCAGTTTTGTCAATAACGACGTGTCATAATAACTACCTGTCATAATAACGACCTGTCATAATGACTACCTGTCATAACAGCGACCTGTCATAATGACTACTTGACATGACTAAGAGTCATAATTACTACCTGTCAAAATAACTACCTGTCATAATAACTACCTATTATAATAATTACTTGTCATAACTACCTGTCATAACAACAACCTATCATAATAATTACTTTTCATAAATACCTGTCATAACAACGACCTATCATAACAATTACTTGTCATAACTACCTGTCATAACAACAATCTGTCATAATAATTACTTGACATGACTACCATGATGCATACCTTGATACCGACTTGTTCGTGAGGCAGTTCAGTCAAGTACTCATACTTCTCAATGTTCAGCTTCAACTTTAGGGAGAACCCGGCTCCTAATATTACATAATATTGCATAATATTAAATAGTATTACATAATATTACAAAACATTACATAATATTACATAATAGTACATAATTTTACAGAATATTACAGAATATTATGGAAAATTACATAATATTACATTATAGTGCATAATATTATATAATGTTACAGAATATTACATTACACTTCATAATATTACAAAATATTACAGATTATTTCATAGCATTTGTTATTACAAAATTGCCTGCATATTCTGTTTAACAATATTTCTAATTTACAGCAGACACTATCAAAAAGCCACAAGCCCACATTCCAGTCATTTCGCTCCCACGTTTTCTGCTAAATCATAGATCCAAGACACGTATTCCTACTCTGAGTCTGATTCTACGCCTCATGAAGAACACTCCACAGAACTACTATTTAACCACATCACAAATCCTATGTCTGATCCACTCCATGCGGGTGCTTGAGAATATGGCTTCTGAGAATCCTAGTAAAATGATTTTTGTAAATTATTGCAGCTGATTTAGCATAGACATGAATGCAAGAACAGTACTGAATTCCCATCAGCCTTGGACTGATTTTAGTTATGCACCGTTTAATTATATTATTAATGGTGTATCGGATGGTCTAACTCAAATTCCTTGGGTAGAAGGCAAGTGTATCAGCTGGGATGTCACGGTGTCGGATACATTCTCAGCAAGCAATTTCAGTCTTTCATTCGCTGTTGCTGGCTCAGCTGCTGAAGCCGCTACCAATAGGAAGATCCTTAAATATGCCGCAGTCTCTAGCAGCTACATCTTCCTGCCGATTGCCTTTGAGACATTGGACCCCAACAACTCTGCCGCGTCCGACTTCATAAACGAATTAGGCAGGCGAACCAGTACTATCACAGGCGACCAACGCTCAATAGCCTTTCTATGGGAGCGCCTATCTATTGCACTCCAGCGTTTTAATGCTGTATGCGTTCGTGGCACATTGGCGAATGCTGTCTCCCAGAGCGTAGAGAAACTATTTTAAATATTTTTCATCTTTCTTTTAATTAAATAAAGTCTTTCTGTTATCTTATATTTTAGCCCAGGGCCTTATAAAGCCCACGGCTATTTTTAAAAATTATATTAATAAATATTTATTTTTAACTTATGTATTTCACTTTCCACTTCTGGATTTCACAGTGTTGTGTTTATTTTACAGAGGTAACACTGCTAGTGTTTGTTGACAAATTGTTGTGGCTGTATTCAATATGAAAGTGCAAATATCTTCTCATCGCAGAAACTAAGCTCATAAAAGAAGTTCGTAGCCTTGAGAAGCATCTAAAGCTCATTCAAACCTGATTGAATAACTGTGAGAGGACTTCTCCACCCCCCGTCTCCATTAAATGTGTAGCACACCCCCATGTCAGTCATTGTCATCTGAAAATCTCTGTCCATGATACAAGCCTCTCCCATCCAGCTACAACTGATCAGTGAAAAATAATATGCTAGAAATGTGCTATCATTAAAGTCCTTATGAATGTCACTTTTACTTTCTTGTTTATAAATAAAAATTTGTTTTCTCGTTTATAAGTCGTAGATTAGTCATCAAGATAGACTTTCTTTTAAGCATGCTACTAACAAGACTCAGAATCGTAATGAGCAGTGAAAAACGTGTTAGACAGGCCTGATATGACTATTAGCATCAAATCAGAAATTTGAGCATTGTCTAAAATTAAAAAAATCGATCCAAAAGTGCAAAGTGACCCTTTTGTTTGGTTCCTGGATAAATTGATAAGAGAAAAGCCCTAAAGAATTTATGGAACGGACACGAGGAAACGGACGCTAAACCATTATTACGCTAAACCTTTATATTTATATATATATATATATATATATATATATACGTTTAAATAAATATTTCTATATACATGTATATATATATATATACATATGTAGGTATAGGAATAGGCCTACTTCATGTTATATATACATATATATATATATATATATATATATATATATATATATTTACAATATATGAATGTATATATATATGCATTAATATATATATTATATATATATACAGGATATTTGTGTATATATACAGTATATATATACAGTATATATATATATATATATATATATATATATATATATATATATATATATATATATATACGTAAATATACAGACTCATCTATGAAGTCAAGTTTCTGATGGGCGGTGTTGTGGATAAAGTCGCTGAGGTTTACAGCGGGGCAGGGAACAGGGGCCATCCTGTCGTCGTAGCCTCCTAGACCTATATACACACATACTTACACACATAAATACACATCTCCTAGACCTACATGCGCACATACTGACAAATATATACAAACCTCCTAGACGTACATGCGCACATACTTACGAACATACATACACATCCCATAGACCTACATGCGCACATACTTACATACATACATACACATATCCTAGACCTACATGCGCACATACTTACAAATATATACACATCTCCTAGACCTACATGCGAACATACTTACAAATATATACAACTCTCCTAGACCTACATGCGTATATACTTAAGACCTAGACCTACATACGCACATGCTTAAAATTAATGTATAAGGTTAATACAGACAGGAGGTGATGCTTTGATTTCTGAATAGTGAGTTCCGAATTATAAATTCATAATTTATAATAATTAATAATTATTACTGAAGAATGGGCCATTGAGTGAGTGAGAGAGAGAGAGAGAGAGAGAAAATAAAATAATAAATTGCTAAGATTTAAAACTAACGCATTCGGTCGATTTGAGAATAGAATTGTTTTACGTAGTCATACATTCCTCTGTTCGCTGTTTCTGTTAATCTGTAAGATAAACGCGTTAATTATTACACTTACGAAATAAACATAAATATAAAATTATCTAAAGGTATTTAATAAACCTAAAGCTCATTTCAATGTACGTTTTGGTATCACATTAGCTTCTGTCAGATTGAACCAGACAAAGACGGACAGATTAAACTTGCATTATAGTGAAATGATCAACTTTGTTGATATCTATCACTTTTTAATATCACATGTCTAAACGTTAGGCAATTTAGACCATTTTACGTATAACCAGTCCAGTTAATGTCCGAGATTTTACTCTCAGGTCAGCACGGCTGGGATTCGAACCCGCGAGAGTTCAAATCAGGATCCTCATTTAAAACAATAAATTTTCTCAGGTAACATATAACAACATAACAACAATTAGAGTGCTACAGTAATCAATGAAAACGTCGAGCACTATTGAGACAAAATCAATCCGGCAAGCATAAAAAAGTTCCGAAAACGGTGTAAATTCCAAAATCCGGATAATCCGTCCAAAGTACCTCAGGATATGTCATGTAAACCTGCATGACTTTACCCCTACGCTATTAAGACATTCTAAACTTGACAGAGATGATAAAGAGGAAGGAGAAAAGTAATGCAACATCTACCTGTACAAGTTTTGATTGCAGATGGTAACGCAAGGAAACTCTAACTTTTCCACATATTCCACGTCCATGTTGGAGTTGGATTGGTACTTGTGATACTCTCTGATCCTGCACATGGCTTGATAGTAGAATCCAGCGGCACATGAAGTGAGACAGGCCAACCATATCATGCTTATACCAGCACAAAACAAGTAATAATAATAATAATAATAATAATAAAGGTTTAACGTCCGTTTCCTCATCCATGAATTATGTCAGGGACGTCCCCAACAGCACACATTACTACAGATCTATTAACCCAGACCAATCTGCAAAAGAATGTGCTGAGGAGAAGTAAGGTCCTAAATGAAAGCCATCTTGTAGTGCAATCAATCAACACTTTGTGATGGCTCAATTGTCCCAGCATTCCATTACAGATACCTACTTCAAAACTATTAAAATATTGTTTTATCAGGTTCCCTAGTTATAATTTTATTTTGCATTTTTTTGTGTTTTATTGAGATGTAATTTGCTGTGTTTGTGTCACTGTTATTGTGACAGTTTGTGTCACAAAATGAAATTTATTGATAAATGCTTAGAAATAAAATTTAATTGTTTTAGGATTGTCTTTATCTGTGTTGTGTCTGGATTGCTGAAGAATGGACCTACCGTTGAATGCACGTGTCGTAAAAGGCGACAAAGCACTAAGATCCCAACCAACATCAGAAAGGGCATTGGGTTCGTGAATCGAATATATATATATATATATATATATATATATATATATATATATATATGTATATATATTTAAACCTGTAATTGCATAGCTTGAGGACTTAAAATTTGCCATATATATTTTTTTACTGGTTGATTGTAATTAATGGCAATGTCAATACTCTAATTGTTGCTGTTGTTCTTGATGATGATGATGATAATGATGATGATGATGATGATGATGGCATATGCACAGTGAACTTCAAACCTGCGAAATTTAAAATATGTGGCATCAGCGTCCCTAAATTTGTAAATCTTCAATCCGTGCAGAGTCGTTCTTCTGGCAAACTCGACCCAATTGTGGCTGGACAGGCATTTGACACCAGACCCACTGTCCTCAGAGCACACCGCTTCATTTACTGTGGCTACAAATTTTGGGCTCAGTTATTGTAGAAGTTAATATACTAAGCTCTTTAGTAACTTTAAGCACTTAGTAACATAAAGTATTTCTTTTATTGGTAGATTTTATGTATTATATAGTCAGTTTTTAACGTACATGTAGCGCGGTGAGATTTTAATCTAACAAGCTGATTTATTTATGTAGTCTGGTGAGATTTTAATTTAACAAGCTTACATTTTAATGTAGCGTGGTGAGATTTTAATGAAAATGGCGAGATTTTCATGTAACATTGTGAGAGTTTAATTAGCCATGATGAATATTTTAATGCAGCACGGCGAGATTTTAATGTAGCATGGTGAGGGTTTCATGTAACAAGCTGAGATTTTAATGTAACAAGATGAGATTTTAATGTAAGATGGTGAGCTTTTAATATAACAAGCCGAGATTTTAATATAGCCTGGTGAGGTTTTAATATAGCATGGTGAGATTTTAATGTAACAAGGTGAGATTTATATGTAGCGTGGTGAAATTTTAATGAAGAATGGTGATATTTTCACTTAACATTGTGAGATTTTAATTTGGCATGATGAATATTTTAATGTAGCAAGATGAGATTTTAAAGTGAAATGACAGATTGTCATTATTGTATTTCTAAATCGCACTGGTATGCCCAATAAGTACAGAATAAGTTAGAAATATATGAATATTGTACATATTTAAGCCTATAAGGTAGACATTAAAATTAAACTATGAGTGATAAAAACTATATCATGAGGATGCCTTACAAAGATTGCTACTAAATTTATGATTGACATTAATATGCATTTGCTACTCATCATTTACCTTTATCTAGTCATACTTTATTAAAGATATATACTCGGTTTGCCTCTAATATTATTTGTCATTTGTGCTTTACTATTAATTCTATTACTCTACAAATATGTCTACTACATTGTACATGTAATATTCCTTATTGAGTAAAACTGGTTATAATGGTGCTTGATTTATTTAAATTAAGTAGCTTTACCTCACAAATTCAATGTAATGAATTGCATTGAGTTGAAATTCTAAATTGCTTTCTAACTAATAATAACAATAATAACAAAAATTAGAGTGCTACAGTCATCAATGACAACATCGAGCACTATTGAGATAAAATCGAGCCGGCGAAAAAAAAAGGTGCAAAAACGGTGCAAATTCCAAAATCCAGAAATTCAGTCCAAAGCATTTCTGTAAGATTTTTTGTAACTCTGTACGATTTCTGCGTTGTGTCAGATATAATTGAAATTAACGAATATAATAGAAATTTTGTTAATATTAGCCATTGACAGGAGTAATATTTTAGGGGTAAAGAGTTTGACAAGTATATTAAAGTCGTTAAAGTCCCACCCTCTAGTCTAAAAAGTCTAATTAAGTTATTATTATATTACTACTACTATTAATATATTATTGGAAATCGATAAGGTTTCCAATAATATACTATAGTAGTAATATAATAATAATACAATAATATGATAATACGATATGATATTATAATACTTGATAATATGATAATACAATAATATTATGATATGATAATGCTAGATTCTCACCGGATGCGGAAGTCGATTGAACCGTGCTAGCCTTGGCACATTCAGGACTGCCTTCATTCCAGGATTGCCTATCCGGAGAGTCTACCGATGCTTCATAGGAACTATCATTCTCATTAAAATAGTCGTTGACGTAGGGAAGTTCGCTGTCCACTGATAGACACAAGGTGCTGTAGCTTGGAGGCGAATCCGTGTAATAAGCCATTCCAGCTATTCCAGATCCAGTTCTTGACTTAATTGGTTAGATTATCGTATATAATCGTAAATTCTTCTATTATGTATGATAATTTCTGTTACTTTGAGATTTATCTCCTAATTTCACGTAAGAATAAATAGTTACTTATATAGCTTATTGGTACGGTAAATAAGCTAAAAGTATTATAATTCACTAAACGATCGGGCTGGCATTGGCAAAAGTGTAAATCTTTTATGAATAGGCCTACTAATTGGAACAATCAGTGTTAGCGAAGTATGGATAATAGATAATAGATGGTGCTTGATTAATGATAACTACGAATGCTTAAAAACTAGTCAACAGACTACAAATATATCATTTCATAAATAAATATCGTGAATTTACATTTTAGAAAGTACAACAGATTTATGCATCTGAGCCTCTGGAGTCTAGTGCCCTGTAACTTTTGCTTAATATGATATTAATATCTTAATATAATATTAAATCCTAATATAATATTAATATAATATTAATATAATATAATATTAATGTAATTTTAATATCTTTTGCTTAATATAATATTAATGGGCCCTTTGTACTGGCTTTATAAACCTACATGTAGAAATATTTGAATGGATCGAAAACAAATCCGATTGGGTTTCAGCTTACGTCTCCGGCACATGGTGGGCAATAAATACTAAGTAAATATCTACATGTACTTTTGTAAAGTACACTCGACAATTATAGGCCTACATGCATATAATTTATGAGAATCTACGGCGTTATTGATCCGAAAATCCTTTTAACGCAACGCCCTTTTTAACTACATATAGTTCAGTAAATTTTGTTTCAGTCAAGTGAATTCTTGAGAGAATTCTGGACATAACAGTACTTATCAAATCAATGAACAAATTGCCATGTCAGTCATACATACTCTCAGCTTCCATAATTTACTACCTTATTCGAAAATCTGATTCAAGGAACTTAAGCACCTTATCAACTTCAAATACCGAGACGAGTATAATAGCTGACATTTCTCTAGTAATTAACTCATTTGCACGTAACTTCTCGAGATTTCCTGCAAAGTGTAACCGCTCAGAGTGGTTTATAACGTTACCGGCAAGAGTCTTTTCACTCAGTGTACTTGACAGCGGCACTCAGTGTCGTGCTCGATGTTGTCGTAAAGTGTACCAGTCGTCATTACCACCTGTGACAGAGTCACGGAATCCAGACAGAAAGCATTATTGAAATAAGGTCAGACTAACTCCCTTCAACGAGATAAATAAATCATCAGTAGCCTTTTCAAATCTGTAATGGACTTAAGCTAATGTTAACGTCAGTTTCCTCACTCGAAAGCGATGTCAGTGACGGGCGTGACGATGTCAGTGCTCAGGATTTGAACCCCGCACATACAGATCCGCGGTCGAGTATCTTACCGACATCGCCACCTGGCTCCAGCCTTAGCGTTAGGCTGGATTTTACATTCACTATTTTAAAATTGCGGTATACTCTTCTAGTTGATCGGGGTTCATTAAACAGAGACAGAGTAATTTTCTTACGTTTCAGCGCCAGCAAAACTAGCACAAAATGTGCACATCAGGGCTCTAAATATACCTAAAATACAGCAGTTTAGTTCCCCTTCTGCTGTTGATCATTGTACCAGACGAGAGAAATTGAGAATGAATCTAATTTTTTCGTAATGTAGTGAATATGACGCACCGGTGACATTTTCCAGCAAAGATGCTATTAAGTTTATAATTAAGCCTATGGATAATTCTATGACTGAAAGTAATTATGTTACCGATTACTCAAGGACGACAGTAATTACATTACCGATTTACGGATCAGAGATAAATTGCAACTAGACTATCTTAATTAATAAAACAGTACAAAAACTTAAGTTATAAAAACATGATTTTATTTTATTTGTAATGCTTGGAAAATACATTTACCCAACAGGCTTTATTATTTAATATAAAATCTATAAGGCACACTTTCGAGCTCATTGCTTTGTATTATAACAATACAAGTAAAGGTATTATACGTAATACGGCAACATACGCGTATAGGAAAACATAAATTAAAGCATCAAAGTAACACATTTGTGAGGAGGATTCTGAGCTTAACAACAAACATTATGTCTATAAAAATTCTTTCTCCTTAATATTGACTATTTATTGCTATTGCTAATATTTTCCAATAAAATCACAGGCTAAAACCATAAATAAAAACAATATGTCGGTGTTCAGAATCGCTCTCTATAGAGACAAATACAGCGTAATGTAAAATTTATATTTCTTTTATAGCAATACGCGTAAACTGTTATCGCGTATGATAACGTATATTAGGATGACGCAAGTACAGTTCTGGGTGACGTAAGCACAGTTATGGATGACGCAAAGCACAGTCAGTTCTTGGTGACGTTAGCACAGTTCTGGTTGATGCAAGCACAGTTCTGGGTGACGAAAGCACAGTGCAAGATGACGTAATATTCACATAGTCAAAGTAAAGCAATAGGGATGTGCAAGAATTAGCACAACTTTCGTATACAGTACATCAAGCACCGTTGTTTCTTTATTCATTATAGACGCACATATAAGACTAGGAAGAAGACGATGAAAGCGATTTATGATATCGAATACCTTCACCATCACTAGCATTTCCACGACCATTTACATTACCATTTCCACGCCCCTTATATTCTAGACCATTTCCTCGACCTATACGTTCATGACTATTTCCTACATCATTTCCAGAATTCATCAGACGAGTCTCCTTTTCTTGCTCAACTGGAATATTAAGAGTCTTCACCATCATCATGCCAGTCTTTTCCAAGCCCTTCTTTACCCTGAAGTCTTTCGGCGTGTTCTGTTTAGACGCGCCTAACCTACTGAGAGGCTTATGAAGTAACTTACTCAACCACCCTGAACCTGTTCTATGCGGTGAGACATGCGGATCACTCTTCCTCGTCTTATTTATGTCCTGTAGACTTCGGCTTTTCCTCCTCTGAAGAGTGGAATGAGGACTCCCTTGCGTTGAACTATTCTCCGAGTCCCAAGGATCGCTTTTCCGTGGACCTGGAAAATGATCCGCAATGGCGGTCATTGCTAGAGGCGTGTGATACTTCTTCAGCATTTCTGATATATGCGCCCCCGGGGAGGAGCCCCGCCTGCACTGCAGCGTATTGAATTGTGACGATGAATCAGTAACGTCTTCGGTTGTAATAACGGTGTGAGGGACATTCGCTCTGTCCAAGAGAGTCTGTCGTATGGTGTTGTTCACGCTGGGAAGCTTATCGTCTGAGATCCATTCTGCTGGAGCATGGTACAGATCATCCATCAAGGAAATGCTTTTCTCAGAACACATCGAAGTATCGAGGAGAAAATGTCGTCTGTCGATCACATTTTGCGGACGATATGAAACTTTTCCGCATTCAGTGTCAACGGAGAGTTTCATCGTCAGCAGATGTCCATCCTTTCTTCCTAATATTACAATATATCCGTGATCCATCAGATTAAGACTGGACGGGGACTCGTGAGTGCTCGTGTTGGCAACGACGGCTCCATCAGATACTCGACCAACTTTTACCGATAACTCATCCGTCCAAATGACATACTTACCGTCATTGGTGAGTTTGACATTATCATTCTGATGTAATGATGCGAAGTGGTTTATTCTCGTTCCGTCGTATAGATTAAACATCTGTTTGGATCCATCCACACACCAAACGCCATTTTTAGATATATCACGGATACCGTCTTCTTCTACACCACCAAAATCTATCAATTTCTCAACGGACTTAAAGTTCCAAACATAAACCTGGGAACGTTTAGTGTCAGTGCTGGATGTTATCAGGATGCAGTCTCGTCTGGCTGGAATCATTTGTATGGAAGCGGCATGACAGGGTATCCTTCCCAATGGCTCCATAGTCACCAGTGAGTGTATCACGACTGTTCTATCCAGATGGACATCAATGTAGGCCAGACTTTTACCATCCAGCGTGAACGTAGGATTAGATCCTTGTCTGATGCACATCATTTCCCTGCCAGTGTCAATATTCCAAACCTTAAATTCCTGACTGGTTCTGAAATCTGAGGAAATAGGTCTCTGACAGCTCGTTGCCAAATATACCCAGTTAGAGCAAGCTGAAAACGAGGAGCAATTGTGATGGAGAAAAACTCGTAAACCATTAGAATTAATATCATTGGAAGAGTGCTCTTCAATTCGGAATAACGCAACGTACCAATCTCTTACAGCATTTAATAACAGAGCCATTCTAGAGGCGTCCTGGGATACTTCCATCTGAACAAGTTTTCCATATTTATTGAACGGCAGCAATTCTCTACATGTTCCGGTTCCGATATTCCAAACGTCTATTCCGAAAGAATTTAGGTACTTTAGATGTTCGCCGCTGCTGCTCGAAAAACTATTTCTAACGAATACGAGGCGCTTCTGAGGAACAATAGCCAAACAGTCGACAGAACTTTTGCAGACTTTGATCTCAGGTTGAGTTCTGCTTTCAAAAAGTCCGTTCAGATCCCACACATTTAGCGACGTGTGTATGGTGGAACCTGTGGCAATATAATCCTGAAATGTACAAACTGGAAATCTAGGCATTGTATGCAAACTTATACTCTCCAGTAGATGTCCTTCTTCTTTACTCCAAATTTGTATAAATCTGTCCACACACGCCATTACAAATCGACCTTCACCAACAAACTGAGCCTCCTTGATGGATAGCTTTCTTGGATGTATCATTAACTTAATTTCTTTTGTTTCCATTTTGATCCACTTTTCAGTTGCTACATTTAATACAATGACGATGAATTCGTTGATATTTACCAGAATTAAGTCTGAATCTTCGGGATGAGGCTTTATGCCGCATATTTCATTTCCCATGAATGCGCGATCGCCGTTACGACCGGCAGAAACAAGCTCCTCATCTGGTGAGAAATTCATGATCACTTTTCCAAACGCCGGGTTCTTATAATGTCTATCTACATTCAGTGCCAACACATTACAATCGTCCATGTAACCGATAAATGCAACCTTACTGTCGTTGCTAAAGCATAGAACACTCGGAGTGTGTTTGTTGAGAGTTTCTACTAGAACCACGTGCGTTTTGAAGTCAAACAGCTGCGTGACGTCACCGTCAGCAATGAGAATGCTCTCGCAGTTCGGAGATATTGCACAGGGAAGAAAACTCTTCGTTGGAATGAAATCGTCCATCGACTTGATCACAGTACCTGTCCTGATGTTAATGATGCTGCGCTGCCGACACAGAAAATCACCGGCGAGAAATACCCTACGAAGCGCGGCAGTTCTGCAGCCACACCGATACAACAAATGTAAAGATTTCATATCGTAGATGTACACTGGGCTCTCTAGAACATCTGTATCTACAACGAGGAGTTTGCAGTCATCAGATAGATATAGAGAGACTCTGCCCATCTCACGGACTGTCTCAGACAAATCCAAACTTCTGTTCAGTTCGCCAGTTCTAATATCCCAGAAGATCACTTGACCCTGAGAGGCAGAGATGAGCTCGTTGGTGGCCGATGAGAACACTAGACTCGTGATGATCTTGCTGTGCCCCTCGAGGACATACAGGGACATTGTGGTGGGAGCCTCGAAGCACTGCCCGAGTGGTAGAAGGGCGGAATGCCGAAGAGATTTCGTGTCACACTGCTGCAGTAGGGATCTGATATTGTCGTGGCGTGAGCGACGTATTCGACGTACGTACCCTGCACGCTGGGAGGCTGTATGACGTATCTCTGGGCTGGTCTCAGTTTTCACGGCTGCCGTTGGTGAGCTAGCAAGCACATGATTTGGATCGTTGTCTCTACCTGAACTATCGGTAATGTTGAGGCTTTCTTCATCTTGACTTGTATCTCCACGATCATAGTACAGGATCAAACGTCCCATAAGATCAAAGGCCAGAGTATCCGGACTTTGGTTGATACAGTTTCCTCCAACTCTGAGAGCGTTTGCCATAAGCTGAGCGTCAGCTACCAGAGCTGGTGGAATATCTTTACCAGAGTTGGTGGTAACCTGGTGGAAATCCGCCAGAACATCGTGCAGTGACGTGGCACTTAATTTAGCGTGGAGCCAATCGTAGTTGAACAACACAAACTTACTCAGTTCAACATACATCTTAGCCTTGGCAAGATGATGAGGAAGTTCACTCAACTTTCTGTGGTTATACAGCATTTTGCATTCCATTCCTTTCGTAACCCCAAACTCTAATGGTTGCTGAGGCACCTTTCTATCAGCCTCTCCTTCAGCTTGAGCTATTTTTAGAAATTCTATCTGTTTCTGAGAATATCTAAAAGGTTTGGCGCGCCCGCCTCCCCAGGTACCTAGAAAATAATGAGCAAGAGTTCTGTGTATAGACAACCTGTGTTGATGATCTGTGAGATATCTCTTCCTAGCGACCTCTATGAACTGATTGTGATACCAGTAGTAGACAATCGTTTCGTTCGCCTCTCGCTGCATGATGTAACTAGACAGCTCGTCCAAGAGTCTGGGTATCAACAGAGGTGGAATCCTCCTGACCGGTGGCAACCAGTGCTGAAATACATCATTCAGTACTTCATCATCTAACGAGAGAAGATCCTCAAGTTCAATATCACTCAGCCCGTTCTTCGAGGCTGTCAGATAGGACAATGCATGGGCTACAAATGTGTATCCGTAATACAGTTCTATTCTATCAAACAACTGGTTGACAATGCCAGGCACAGTTGCCTCTAGCTGAGTTTGGTCTATGGGGGTGTAAGAACGCCATCTGCTGACCTCTTTGAACACGAGGGTCATGTACAACGGTAAGCTGCACGTCGCCAGAGCGGCATCAACCACTTCGAACTGTCCCTGGGTCAGAGTTTTCCCAGAAGCTAACAACCACTCTTTTACCATGTTCACGCTCAACTCGAATCCCAAAGGAGTTACTTCCAGATAGTTGTCATTAGCTGGGTAGATCATCTTCACCGTTTCCAGGATGTCATATTTGTTGGGCAGAGTGGAGACGACCAGACGGACGTGGCTGGGCAGAGATCTGGGTAGCCAGGCGAGCCCGTGGGCTCGATGAGCCTCGGTGAGTTGATCTAAACCATCCAACAGCAGCACGAGGGGTCTTCTTGCTGATGCGACCTGTGCGTAAACGTTATTATAATTTAAATTAATTAGAGTCATTTAATTAATCAGATTTCCATTATATATTTCTTTTGAGTTTAGTTATACAGTCACTAGCAGTTTTCTTATCGTCTTCTTCAGTGCACTGCCAATTGACAAGTTCAAGGTAGATATTAGTACATTGAACCTGCCACTGATTCAAGGTACATATTAGTACCTTAGTCTCCTCTTACACACATGCAGAAGACTATTTGCGATTGCCCTATTCTACAGTGGTCCAACCACACCCGAGCACAACACGGGGAAGCACATAGCGGGGATCACTAGCAGTATCCGCTGATATATACTGAAGCAAACATAATAGTAGACTTAGGTGCCTCTTCCTCTTTGTTCAGAGTTAGGCTATGGTAGTCTATGGTACGCTATGACGACCCTGACATCATCCCTGGATGAGGAAAAAAGAATATTGTAAAAAAGAATATTGTTACACTCTGATAAAAATAGACATCTCAGAAGTTTAGACACGGTAAATGCGGTGATTGTCTGTTAAACTATAAATGAGCCAATATTAATATAATATCTCATTAAAGGATGAAAACGGAGAAATATAACTACGAAGGACGATGAAGATAATTAACTCCTTCCATGTCAGTCAGGTTCGTACCTCCGAAAACCACCCGCCCCTCGAATTCCCACTCAGTAAACGACGAAAATAATTTTGCCGATCGGAATTATTAAAAAAAATTCCAACTTTTTATGTACAATTTCATTAATAATTATAATAATAATACAATAATAATAATAATAGTAATAAAGTTTTAACGTGCGTTTCCTCATACAAGGATGATGTTAGGGATGTATCCCTGACGTCATCCTTTCACGAGTATACTCGACAATCACAATTATAGCTTTAACATAGTCCAAAGTAATCGTGAAAGAACACATTGAAAGCCTACCTTAATGATATCGCTGAAATAAGACACAAGTCCGAGGTAATCTTCCGGAAGATCAGTCATCTTGCCTTTCTTGTAAGCGGATGTTATTTGCCAACAAATACTTGCCAGAACTAACCTAATACTGCAACTGTGTGACGTTGTACCTGTGACATAAAAAGCGTTACTTGAGGACGACACTAAAACTAAGGTGATGCAAAACAAAACGTAATGAGGCCTTATTTACGGCAGGTAGAATATGTCAGAAATTAGAAATTATTTAGTTTACCAAAGAAATACTCAAATAATCATCATCACCATATTCCCTTTAATCATAGTTTAATCAGGGTCTAGATTTTGAAAATCTTGTCGCAATTTCCAGCCAAAAGCTATTCTGGCGTTGGTTTGGATCTTAGTGATTTAGTCGCTTTCTACGACACATGCAGTCACCATTTGGTATATTGTTCAAATAACCCGAACACAACACGAGGGAGAAAAATTATCAAATTAAATTGAGAAATTAAATTTGAACTGAAGAACAAACCTAGAAATCTGACGACAATAACGGGTTTAACTGTTTGTTGCGTTGAAGTCATCCATCTCCTAGCGCAACTAGTAGTCTACAACATTATAACATCAATTAGAGTGCTACTGTCGTCCATGACAGCATCGGGCACTATTTAGACTAATCCAAGCCAGTGAGCAAAAAGAAGGTCAAAAATTCCAAAATCCAAATGATCAATATACAGTCATTATCTTCTCGTCAAACTAGCAACATCATAAATCACAATGAGTTTCAGTTTTCAATGTTTCTGTTCTTCTAAATATTTTCTAAGTTCTAATGTTATTCCTTAATGTTGTCACATTGAACGATGTAACCTTTGCTCAATGAACTATAATCAAACATGTATCTAAAAACATCTAAACAAACATTTCACATACAACTTCTCATTTTCCAGCTCAATTTCATTAAATGACCCAGTTTTTGGCTCCCAATTATAGTAAGTTAAAAGTTAAAAATTAGTAACTGCTAAGAGAAAGTAGCAATAGCCAATGGAGTAAGATCTTGCAACTACTATCACAATGCAGAGACAAGAAATTGTTCACTTTTTAATATCCCTGTGCATAAGCTTTACTATTTAAAAGCCCATTGTAATAGCTACTATTACATAATGGGGTCACAAATTCATACACTGAAGGGAATCAAAGCCTTTAAGAACCCACTTGAGCTAATCGGAGCCTATTCGAGCCTATCTGAGACTATTTGAGCCTATCATAGTCTGTCAGAACCTATCATAACCTATCATAACCTATCATAGCCTATCATAACCTATCATAACCTATCATAACCTATCATAGCCTATCATAACCTATCATAGCCTATCATATCCTATCATAACCTATCATAGCCTATCAAAGCCTATCTTAGCCTATCACAACCTATCATAGCCTATCATAACCTATCATAGCTTATCAGAGCCTATCAAAGCCTATCTTAGCCTATCATAATAATAATAATAATAATAATAATAATAATAAAGGTTTAACGTCCGTTTCCTCATCCAGGGATGATGTCAGGGTCGTCATAGCCTATCATAGACTATCATAGCCTAACTCGGAACAAAGAGGAAGAGGCACCTTAGCGATGACGGAAGTTTTTCCACTTCCGGACTCGCCGTAGATAACAAGAGGATGGTCAGCTTTGGGTCCTGCATCCAACTCCAGGTAACTCCGGATAAAGATCAGCGACTTGTCACGACCTTTGAATATACGACATCGCGCCTTGCACATTTCTAAATGTTGTGCAATCTCTAACACCTGCGATACAAAACAAAAATCATCATCATTTTTCCTTGAATCCCAGTTTAACTAGGGTCGGGATATGAATTGACCTGATCCATTCACTAAAGTTTTTGTAGCAATTTCTGGAGCTCACCAACCGAATGCCCTTTCTGACGTTGTTTTGGATCTAGTTTTTATATCGCCTTCTACGACACGTGTATATTTACACGGTTGGTCTGAAATCAAAAATATAGTTACTTAAATTATACTTAATAGTATCATCCTGCTTTGCAATGAATTACAAGCCAATGTTTTAATCTCTAATAGCAGCAAATAGGAAAGTCAGCATCACGGAGGCGATGCTTTATTATAAAAAGAGAAATCTGACAAAGTTATGGTTCTTCTAAACTGTCATATGTTGAGGTAGTTCACGAAAAGAATACTTTGAAAAATATTAATAGTTTAAGAGTGAAAATAATAGCAAATATGCCTAAAGACACAATTTATATAATTCATCATCATCATCATCGCTCCTTTAATCCAAGTTTAACTAGGGTCTGAATATGAATAGACCTTCTCCACTCCCATTTACATGATTATACTTAGTAGAACTATCCTAGAGAATCCTTGCACAGAATTTTAAAGATCCAGTGCTCAATCACGTCCCTGACATCAGTTTAGGGTGAGGAAACATAAGTTAAACCTATATTATTATTAGACCCCTATACTACTACTACTACTACTAATAATAATAATAATAATGATTATTATTATTATTATTATTATAGGGCTTAATAATAATAATAATAATTATTATTATTATTATTATTATTACTATTATTATTACTATTATTATTATTATACGTAATTGGAAAATACCAACCTGTGAGTGACACGTCACGCTCTTAGACTGACCGACACTTTTTACGATCAGCCATTGAACTTTCTCTTGGAAAGATTTACAAAACTCATCTAAGTACTTTTCGTCATCAGTCGGAAGCCGATCTTTAGGGAGTTGATTGCGCCAGGTGAGACTAAATCTGAGAGTGTGCTGCTCAGGTAGGACTCTGCGTATTTTGTCATTCTGTAATACTGAAAGTAGCGTCTGAGCCTCGTCTAAAATACATCATCAATAAATAGAACTTACTGTATAATACTCATATCTCACTCGTATTCGGTCATTCACTCACTCGTTTACTCATTATCTCACTCACATATTCTGTCACTCATTTACTCACTAATTCCCTCACCCATCCACTCACTCACTCGCACTCACTCACTTACTCACTCGCTCACTCAGTCACACACTCACTCTTTCGCTCGCTTGCTCACTCACTCTTTCGCTCGCTCGTTCACTCACTCACTCACTCGCTTACTCATTCCCACATTAGTGCTCTCTCGCTCGCTCACTCGCTCATTCATCCATTTAATCAATCAATTAATCAATCTGTTAGTTAATAAATAAATTAACCGTAAGTTTAGTTTAAAAAAATATCACTACAAGCAAATATAAGAAATCAATAAATGCCAAAGTATTAGCATTAACCCAAAGTTTATAGATAGTATATAGCTTCCTGAAAATGAGCCTTCAAACTGCATTATCAGATTTAGATTCCTCAGCATCTCAGTTAGAGCATCACACTTAATTTCTCTCATCTTAAACTTATTTGACTGCAGAGCAATTAAAAATTAAAAGAAAAATGTTCAAATAGCTTGCAAAACTAAGAACTTTATTTCAGCTACGAATTTGTATTAAATCATGTCTATGCAGGTTAGTTACAAATTGATTATCGGAAAAGAAATTAGTTATTAACAAGTAAAGACGCAGTAAACGAGAACATTATTCTTCTAATTGATATATTCAGGCTTTCCGCTTAGTTAGTTTTAACGTAATTTAATTTAACACATATATTTATATAATATATTCAATTGCTATAGAACCAAAACTAAACATTATTTAAATTGAAGTATTATTATAGTTATCATTATTTAATGTCGAATCATTTACCAACCGTCAATCTCAGTTCCGCCATTTTTTACGTCTATAAATCGAGCAGCAGTTTTGTTGAACTTGAGTTCGTTGTGCAGATTTTCAATATCTCTCGTAAAACAGAGGCAGTTCCTGGCTGCCTCCGGTGTGTTCAATAATCCCTTCTCTATCTCGTACTCCGTGACTGCATAAACAAAGACATATATATATATACATGTATATATATATATATACATGTATATATACATGTATATATATATATGTATGTATATATATATATATATATATATATATATATATATATATATATATATATTAGGGTGACAATGAAACACATAGGAAATTTTTATTTTTATTTTTATCACTAACGCCCTCTTAGGTTGTTCATTTTGATACAAATGAGTAATTAAACAAATTTGGATGGATTTGGTTGATATTTAGAGGTTGCACATGACCGCTGAAGTTTTCATCTATTATCAAGCTAATGCGGCGTTTTACATAGTATTCAAAGTTTATTCGTTATTAATTGAATTAATTAAAATTCAATTAAGATACATAGAGATTCAGTTTAAGAAAAATAGCAACTATCTATGGAGTTAGTTTCTTGTATTTTGCTCATATTGTTTACTTAAGTAGTCTAAATCAAAAGTCAACTAAACAGATTTTCAGTGTTTTTGAGATAGTTGCTGCGAGATGGCTAGTGGCAAAGTTAATACAAAGAAAAAAAGACAGAGGTATTTGGTTGGTGGGTAGTACAATGCTGGAGATTACAGGATCAAAGCTCCTTTAAAATAAACAGGTTTTACAACATTTCTTTCATCATCTTAGTAAGGATAAGAGAACAATTCAAGACAGTGCAACCAACGCTGTGGGAGAAATTTGTGTCTTTTGGGAGAAAGCAAAGATACAAACGATACAAGAATGTAATATTGTACATAAGATAAAACACATTCTATGTGGCAGGGATTCCAGAAAAGTGCTGCACGCAGAACCGAATTGCAGCAAGGCAAGGAAGATATGTTTGCTCAAACCTTTGATGATCTTTTTGATGTTGCACACGCACACGCTTTGACTTTGATAAAGATTGAAGAAGACAGACAGTTTCTGCTTGCTCAATGGGAGAAGGGGCTGCATGGGTCCAGTAGACACTAAAATGGCTAAATAAGAAGTCCGTCGTCTAGAAAGAGATCCCTTTACTTCAAGCGAGACAGAGAAAAGAAGAAAATCGATCTAGAATTGAGTCATTACCTGTTCAACAGAGTAGCAGTAGCAGCAGCATCGAGGAAATGAATCAAGGTAGCAGCTCTGATGAAGTTGTGTTGGGCTTATCGATTTTGTTGAGCTTAGAAATTTGCAGACTTCTGGACTTCCATTCATAGGGACAAGTTTGAAAGCGGAGTAGCTGATCGTCATATTGCTGCCGAGTTAGAGTCGGACAAGGACGATTTTCACTTTCATATCGTGGCAGCTGTCCCAGTTGCAACCGAGTGATGACTATAGAAAGCCTCTTCAGCTTTCTCAACTCTTTTTTGGAGCTGAAAGTTTGGGAGATGTCAAAGTTCATCAACCCGGTGCTGTACATCAGGCAAGGTGGATGGTCAAGCTGACATAGTCTCTGAAAATTTTTCTCTTCCGATCTCAGTTTAAGCTGACATAGCGAGAACTCATAGGACTCCATCGATTCAACGTTTTTGTGATCAAGGTTTACTTTAAAGCGTGGTTTACCTGCCAATGTCCATCATCAGCTCCATGCAACGACCTGTCTCTGCTCAGAGACATAGAGGCGTACAAGACCTTGGATGAATCTGTTGCATCGGCAGCAATGAATAATTTCTCCAACCATCTGTGGTATTTAAGTGAGACTCTGATTGGACTGGCTTTTTTGATGCAGATGATATCTTTGATGAAAAAGTTGACATGATAACAGCGCTTGAAAGCGAAGGTTCATGTGACTATCCACCACGCAGAATGATTGTTGACAATAAAACTACCAAGAAAAAAACTATCTAATAACAAGGAACACCAGGAAGCTGTTAATAGCTCTAGATGTGGATCAGGATTTTCTAGAAGAAGATCCATGTACATGGGACATTAATACATTAAAGCTTGGAGAAAGGCAGGTCAATTAAAGGTCTTGAATGACGCTGCTGAGCGCGGCGTTGAGCTTTGTCAATCGTTCAATGAAGTGCTTATTAACCAACAAGAACAGACACAGTTCCTTTTACAGATTGTGGAGAAACATGAATTGCATTATCCTTACTCAAACAAGTCAACGGTCATCAAGAAAACTTTTAATCATTGACAGTATTTTCATTAAATAGGTCACATATAATATATAATATTTAAGTCTGTTGTGCAACCTCTAAATATGAATTTATTCTCAAAACATTTTTTTATATAACTTTTGGATAGAAATGACCATATTTAGAGGCTGTGAGCATTAAAAATAAAAATTTTATTTTTTATTGTCACCCTAATATCATGCGGGGTTTATTTATAAAAATTAGACAAAAGAGACTTTATTCAAGTAAAAGCAAAAAATGAAGCGATTAAAATAATTTTGTTTAAAATTATTTTTGTTATTTTATAATTATTTTTGTTTAAAATTTTGATTAAAATGTTTTGTCATGCTCGCAGTGTACCGACGCTGAATACGCTAAGCTCTAGGATCTCATTCGCTCCAGGGCGTATATATAAGTCACGATATCTTACGCTATAAAATTATAATAATTATCTATTCCCATTACTACTTCGAGACTTATCTTATCAAGCTATACAGCTAATAAGATAAGAAACCTCTAAACTTTCCTGCACTGATCTCGTGAGAAAGCAACAACTTCGTGCTAGGCGCATGAGGTATATATCCGAACTCATTGTTGGTCTCTAAAAACCAGCAATGTGGAATATTGTACATATTAATTATATACAGGTGAAATATCGAATCAACCATACGCAACAGAGAAACAGTAGACTATCTTTTTACTCATCAGCTAGGATTTGTCTAAATAGTGCTCTATGTTGTCTTGAACGACAGTGACTATATATACTGGTGTTACAGGTCTATACTGGTGTTACAGGTCTTTGTGACCTCCTTAACCAGTATAATTATGTTAAGTTAAGTTAATATATATATTATTATATATATATGTATAATATATATATATAATATATATATATATATATATTATATATATATATATATATATATATATATTATATATATATTTATGTAGATATAGTTATATAGCTATATAGATATAGATTGAAAATAAAATTGCAAGTAAGTGAATTATTCAACACCTTCTCCTCCTTAGCATATGCCATAGGTAACTAACCAATGATTCGCCCACGCTGGCTGCCTTTAGCCCAACCGGAAATTTGTACAAATCACACGTCTTTATAAATGGTACATGATCCGAATTTAACAGTCGCATAAAAGATTTTAATATACATTATAGGGTCGACAGAAGAAGTTATCTACGAGAAGAACTCTATATATGGCTTGAAGACACTGAAGTGTTTAAATACATTGGAGGCTTCAGACACTGAAGGCACTGGAGAGTGTACAAGCATTAGGGGCGCTCAAGTTAGAGAACGTGCTGAGAGTACCTACCAAACATGACTCACTAAGATGCTGAAAATATTAAACCAATCATTTTAATTAATTGATTTGAGAGCAACCAACCTGATATGAAGTATTTATCCCGGACGGAGTTTGGAAGTCTTCGCGTAGTTACACAGGACTGGACTCCTGTCCGTAGAAGCGTCTGGATGGTCGAGTAAATCTCCGACCATTTTCTATCGGCCTCCTTCTGCTTATCAGTTTCCTCCTAGCGGTCGTCAAAAGCACATTGCAAGAGTCTAATAGTATTTAATTCTTCTTTTAGGATTTAGTTAATTTTTACATATTTTAATTTTATTGTTATTTTAAACGGCACATCCGAAATAAGAAAGTCACCTATTTTATATTAATACAAGAAATTTTTCTCAGCAAATACAGGATATTAACGCAAAAGAATCCATTTGAGGAAGAAGCTACATTACGCTTCCAAGATTTCAAAACGGACATAATCCGACATAGCCTTACAGATTATAAAATAATATTCCAAGTAACATAAGAGTTTATTTATAAGTATTATTTTGGAATAACTAATACCCTTCTTTTATAATTACAGTCTAAGTCTTCTACAACTTCATTACTATTAGAAACTGTAGGATATAAACACATAAGCTGGCTGGAGCCAGTGACGATGTCGATAAGTTATTCGACCGCGGATCAGTATGTGAGGAATTAAAATCCTGGGCTCTCTCGTCACTGATATTGCTTTTGAGTGATAAAACTGACGTAGGCCTAAACATAAATAGACTTTTATTAGCTTATTTTAATAAGGAAGCATTCATTTTCTACATGTATTCCAAGGATGAGACCAGGATAGTCCGCCTAAACATCCAAGAGTACATCAAGTGCATTTTAATATTTTTAAATCTACAGTCTTCAGGTAAGGAATCTATAACAGACCTACGTTGACAAAATAACTTAGTATATTTCCGCATCTTTAAATTTATATACGAGCAATATACGTGCACACTACATAGTCTACGGTTTTGATAAAACAGATACACAAAAAATTAGCTTATCTGAATACCCTGTTTATGTAGTCCGGTAGCAAGATGCTGATAGGCTGCAGTATCCAAACCTCAGGTTTCACGTTCAAATTCTTCTTGAACCAAGCATCCAATAATTCCCTCTCCGGAGTTTTAAGTCTCTCCAATTCTTGACGTATTGTTTCAAACTCGGCTGCGTCAATTGTTGGTGGAAAAGGTCGGTAGCCATATTTCTGCCCCATTAATATCTAAATATTTAAAATAAAAACAGGCAATCTGTGATTAGATATTAAAATTAAAGCCACGCCAAGAACTAGGTAACTGCAACAAATATTCACCCTGAGAGTTCAATAACTTTCTGTGGGCAAGTTTCAAGCGTAAGAGCCGAAGATGTTCACTTATTTCAAATAAAGTTCAAAATCAAACAACACCATGATAGCAACAACAACATGATAGCAACAACAACAACATGATAGCAACAGCAACATAATAACAGCAACAACAACATAATAGCAACAACAACAACAACATGATATCAACAACAACAACAACAATATAATAGCAACAACAGCAACATGATAGCAACAACAGCAATTTGATAGCAACAACAACAACATGATAGCAACAACAACAACACTATATCAACAACATGATAGCCGCAACCACACCATTATAACAACAACATGATAGCAGCAACAACAACAACATGATAACAATAACATGATAACAACAACAACGTGATAACAACAGCAACATAGTAGCAGCAACAATAACATGATGGTAGTAAGATAGAAAAACAAACCACAAAATTGACACCGAGAGAGAGTTTCCTACAGTTATCGATCTCCTTCAAACAGAACTCTATGATCGTATGATCGTCATGGGATTGATCTCGAATACCCCATCGCAAATCTATCACCTAAAACAATCAATAGCATAAATATTCTACTCAATACAAGTTTAACGTCAGTTTTAATATCTACGGGCGGCTTTGGGAATAAACTAGAAAACAATATACTAGATATGGAAAGCAATCAGACTGAATGAATTTAAATAACTATTTCGAGATTAAATTAATTAATTAAAATATTGATTTTCGGAATTAAGCAAATAAAATAGTCAATACGCTCCGCGCAACAAATACTTCAGAATCACACTTGTAGATTAAAGTAAGGTATTCTCAGATACTCATCGGCACTGCACCGTTCTGGAGTGAAATGCATGTTCCTTAATTAACTACATTGTCCATGTACATAAATCCTGTATGACTTTCTGAGGAAGACGATATCCTTGATAGTTTTTTTTATTTCTTCTCTTTTTTAAATTTTCGTCATCAAACGGTAGCAAGGTTTAACTAGGTCTTTTTCTGTTGTTTGTTTTACGTAAAGACCTATAACAGCATATTCTACATGTATTTTCGAATGTACGCTTTTGATTCACAAGCAGATTCCCTTTTTTATTGACGAGTGGCAAGTAATATGGTTTTGTAGCACTGTAGAATTGAGACAATTAGAGTACTATTAAGGCCTTACGAAGAACTAGATCAAGTTTGCATCCTAGATCTGAATGAGCATTTACTTTACATAATATTTACTCTATAGATTAACTTTAGGCCCAACATTTGAAGACCTTAGTAACTTTTACCTTACTCAACATTAGTAACTTTTACTTTAACATAATATTTGTATGCAACTTACACAAGAATTTTTAATTAAAGACAGCGAAGCTTGTCAGAGTTAAAACTATATAGAACAAATAATTATATATAATTATATTTAATTATACATAATTATGTACAATAGATAGTTATATCTATATATATTTTTTATCAACTCAATGGTAGACACACATAAGAAAAGGGAACAAATAAACATGACAACTTATACTAAAGTGAACTGACTATATGAAAAAAAAACAGAATTGCATAAATAGGTGCTAAATTCCAGTTACAACTGGAAAAATACAGTTACAACTATATATAGATGTATATACTGTATATATATATATATATATATATATATATATATATATATATATATATATATATATATATAATTATATATAATTATATATATATATATAATTATATATAATTATATATAGAAAATGCTTGTTTAACGTCAACTTCCTGCTCGAATAGCATGTCAGTGACGAGGAGAGCACTGGATTTGAACCCTGCACCTATACTGAGCCGTTGTTAAACAACTAGCTAACAAGCCACCGGTTCAGTGCATGATGGCCGAAATGGCCCACATTTCTTGTCCGATCCATTAGGCCCCTACTTTAGGGGAAATAGATAAGAAATACCGATCAACACAATAATTGCAAGAGAGATTATTATTTGATTTTGTGTGAACTACATAACCCTTAATTTGTATAGCAAATTGTAAAAACCTACTAAACAAAATTGGCAACGATAACGCTCTATCGCTTTAAATAAATTAAATAAATTGTACATTTTTTCGATCACTTTTAGAGTGTTGTGCACTTTATCTAGACACGCCTATGCAATACGGCATTATCAACACCTGCATGACCTCTATCTGACCTCCATCGAGCAATGGTTGATAAAAACCGTGATTTACAGCACTGGGAAGGTATTTCCTGATTAAACTACTATACCGGATTAGAGTTTCATATAAAACGTTAAACAACAGTGTTACAGAATTGTCTCGCTGGTTTGAAGTTCTAGCAGCAGTAGAACTCTAAACATTATACTTGAAAATTATTGAGCTTTAAACTGCATGGTAACTTTTAGGAAATGATACCTTTTACGAATTGATAACTTCAACGAATTGATAATTTTACAAATTCAATAGTTAACGTTAACGTCAATAAAGTTATCGGTTAAATTGAAATAAAAATTTAATAGCCAACTTACTATAACTTGATATTTAAAGTGAATTGTATCATAGCAGTCAATTAGGCAGATAACTTGACTGAAGCTCAAGCAATAATTGAAATCGTAAAGTTTATCTATTAGTATGAGTAATCATTAAAGCCACATGTACATGTATAGTATAGAAGAAGAATATCACAGTAAACTTTAACATAACTCGAGTTAAGATATTTTGCAATATAGTAGCTCTTTTAAAACTTGTAACATTCAGCTAATTATATAACATTTACCCAATAAGTTACATAAAATGGTAAGATAATAACAATATTTAATTTATTGTTTCATGGCTGCTTATTAATGGTTATATATATATATATATATATATATATATATATATATATATATATATATATATATATACATACATTATATATCAAGTCAATAAAAATACTTTTAAGGTTTCAAAGGACACTAATATAGACTTACTCATGTGAAATCTGGTTACAAATACCTGCTAAATTGCGGTCCTCTTACTTAGTGTCTTATATTTTAAAAGAAAGGATAAATTGCTTAACAAATGAGCTCGATAATGTTCTGATACCGTTGATCTGTTTAAATCAAACAGGAATCGACAGTGTAAATCATACCAACGAAAAGTTAAGCTCTACTACTGTACAGTTGTACGCAAACATAATCACTAGTAATTACTTGTACATTCGCTTCACAATGTGTGCATGTCACACACTGGGCGGAATGATCTGAGAGAGTTTTGCATGTAATTATCTTTAGCTTCTCAACTTACTTTCACATCTACGCATTGATATCATTCAAAGCCAGCCACCTACAGCATCAGTGGCACACTCATAAAACATATGATAGGCTGTGTGTTGCTCAAATGATAAACTGCATGACCTGAGTGCGTATAGTGAAGGACTAATTTGACAACTCATTATTACACCTCAATATCATCAGTAAATCACTATTAGACTTTACACTTCAAAATCGCATATAATGTGTCGTACAGAGTCGCTTCAGATTATTAACTCATCATCATCATCATCATCATATTCCCTTGAATCCCAGTTTAACTAGGGTCGGGATACGAATAGACTGTCTCAAATCCTCTCTGTCCTACATCACACCAAAAGACAATCCCCTATTTGAGACTTTTCCATTCGTTAAAATTTTTGTAGCAATTTCTGGAGCTTCAGATTATTAACTAATCCATATTATTAACTAAGGTGTATTAGGTGTCTACACTGTACATGTAGACATAGACACAGATATATATATATATATATATATATATATATATATATATGTGTGTGTGTGTGTGTGTGTGTGTGTGTGTGTGTGTGTGTGTGTGTGTGTGTGTGTGTTACAGATATATATATATATATACATTTATTTATATATATATATATATATATATATATATATATATGTGTGTGTGTGTGTGTGTGTGTGCATATATATATATACTAAGGAACATTTTACATAACTTCAGAATCTGATGTCTCTTTGTCATGTAAATTTCAATGGCTTTCCTGGTTCAATTCTACTAAGGTGCTTCAAATTTCTTTACAATATATGAAGTACTTATCACATGAAAAGCAGGTTTGTTGCGCAAAAAGGATATAACTCGACTTGTGCAGAGTATATACTACTATATAGTCATGAAATTCCAAAGAAATACCTAGAATGGGACCAAGCAGAGATATTATCGAAAATATATATATGAGAAACCGACTTCAAGTACAACAGTTTTAAAAAATTTTCTTCAGAGGGTCATTCGTTGGCGCAGTCTGTATATATCAATGTAAATCAACTATTATTTTAATTTCTAGGGTCTAACCTGAAAGTCGAGCCGGTATTGTCTGCAGAATTCCTTTAGAGTTGGGTAGACCCTCTCCATGAGCGCATTGCGCTCCGATGTCGTATCTAAGTTTACATAAAACATCAATAATTAATTGAGTCATCATCATCATAATCATCTCTTAAATCCTAGTTTAACCAGGATCGGGATACGAATCGATTATTTTCCATTCGCTTAAGTTTTGTAGCAATTTTGTAGCAATTAACCATAGACTTACATGTATAAATAGAGACCTAATACCTACCGATTCTCGTGGAAAGCCCAATCATTTTAGAATGACTACAATAATATCAATCTCTTAATAGGAACTAAAACAACAAACACAAGTATAGTTCAGATGCGGATACAGGAAATTTTTCGGGGAGGGGGGCAATAGAATCTCTGTGTCACGACATCTTTTTGTCGGGAAACCGATTAGGTTTCGGGGCAAATAGATCGTGTCATGTGTATGAATGACTAAAATCGGCGAGTCTGACTTCACCCCCCCCCCCGGATCCGGCACTGACCATTTATTAACTGAATGTCAAATTCCTCCTCGTTAACAAATTTTTTAAAATTGCATAAAGATTTCGGAGGGGGGAACATGGCCCCTTGCTCGTGGATCCGCCACTGATACAGTTACAGATACGTAGAGTTACAAACAGTTCCGCAAATGTCTAACAATGCCATTCGTTGATCACTGTTGAGCGGTGTAGAACAATAAAATGTGAAATCTCTTTTCAATATAATGAATGTACATGTACAATTATATATTATATCATTATATATTATAATTATATTATCTAATCTAATTAAATAGAGAAAAAATGTCACTCACCGGAAAAAGTAGAACTGAGGAAGATGCGGATTGTTCTGGAAGACTGGATAGGAATGTTGTCCAGATCTCCTTCCAGCAGTGGAGCTATGTTCCATCGTGCGTTGACACTGGAATAGTGCACTGAGAGTTGACGATGCATTGTGTGACGTCACAACTACGTCATACTTCAAAGGACAGATTGTATCTGTGTCAATTAATTGAGAATCATTTTTATACATTAACAGCTTAATAAAAGGATTTGATGTCGAATTTTTAAAAAGATTTAGTTGTTAGTAATTGCTGCTTTATTGATTATTCATTGGTCACTTTATTAATTTACTATTAATAGATTAACGTGAATTTCTATAGTTTAACTCCGGATATAACAGCTACTGTCGTATAGAGTATGGTGACAGCGTACGTTGAGCACTGCTGAGCAGTATATAAATGTAGAGCGGATATAGTTTTGTAAGTATATGTTATAAATAGCAACTTTGTTTCACATGAAATCTGATATGCTTTATTTCTACACTTCCTTACTGGTCTAATACTCATGTATATCTAATATAATTTGAATGTCTCAATAGCACAGTAATTATGAGCGCAAGGGAACGTCATGAAATTTTAAATGACAGTTCCTGAGGTGAATTTTAAAAGGCAGATCCTGAGATGAATTGAACCCTCGTGGATTCGACTCTCGTCCGCGCTGACCTGAGAGTAAAATCTCGGACATTTACAGGACTGGCTACACGGAAAACGGAATAAATTGCCTAACGCTTTAGCATGTGGTATTAAGTGATAGATATCAACATGGTTGATCGTTTCACTATAATAGCGCTTACCAATGCTATTACTATGATTATTTTATATTATTATTGTTATTATTAAATTATTCTAACACAGATTTACACGAAGGAGTCATACTACGCAGGCATTTTTGCTATCGGTGAGATTCTGATGAATTCTCGTGGGGACCGTACGTTGAGATCTACGTGACAAGAAAATCTAAGCAGTTTTTACGCATTGGACCGATTAGCTCATAAAATTGACAAGAAAGACATTAGTGTGTTATATCTGAGTTAAATATAACTTGCAGCACTCCATTGCAGCTATCATTTTCTGCACTAGCGAAAAGTCAGACAGCAGGTTCTAGGCGCATATTCTGCTAAAAGTTACTTCATCGCTCCCATATCTTCGAAATACAAGTAGACACATTACGAAGGCGCAATTCAATGGCAGTCCCTGTAGCGTCATAGAATATTACGCTATATTACTGAAGTATATTATTGAATATTACGTTATATTACTGAAGTATATTATATTATTGAATTTAAGTTTTAACGCGTCGTGTTAACGCGGAAGTCGCGGCAGCATTCAACCTTCAATTCGGTGAATATTATTATAATATTCCAATAATACTAATTATTCTAGTTGGCAGGCTTCCCGCTCTAACTCGTTCTAACCTTTTAAGTATGTTAAACTGCATGATTCATTTGTCTCCAACACGCTTTGTAATTCTTACACAACAGAAAGTTTATTCAACAGCCCAGAAGGTATTTATTACATTATTACATGGCATTACGTCTGCGCAGTTTCAAAATATCTTCGATAGTCTGATCTTAAAGCTTTTCTTAAAGTTGTTGGCAGGAATATTTGTTAACTTGCTGGTAACTTTCTCCTTCATAACTGGGCAGAACACTGTCGCCGAAAAATAGTAATAATAATTATAATTTATATAATCAGAATATTATAAAATACTTCACGGGCTACCTGAAAAGAACAATAGAACATTGCCATCGTAAGCGTTTCGTTTGTAATAGGCCTACTATTCTCGTTTTGGAAATTTGGCTCGAGACATTGTCTTAACATTTGTCAAATTGGAAAATGTAAGAAAGATGGTCTTTTAGATAATAAAGTATATTATTCTTATAGAAGAGGGTAAACAATAGCAATACCATCAACTAGAGTAGCGACTCAGATCATTTCAAAAGTAAGTACGTGAAGATTTAACCTGCGGCGAGTGACGCAATTTCAATACATTATACAATGATTACCAAAACGGTAGCTCGTGATAAATTCACATCTTGAAGACGACGGAAATGTTTCAACTGAGCTCTGGGCTGTTTAATAAACTTGTTGTTGTGTAAGATTTACATTGCGTCTTGGGACAAATGAATCATGCAGTTATCATACCAAAAGGTTAGAACGAGTTAGAGCGGGAAGCCTGCCAACTAGAATAATTAGTATTATTGGAATATTATAATAATATTCACCGAATTGAAAGTTGAATGTTGCCACTACTTCCGCGTTAGTAGGACGCGTTAAAACTTAATTAACCAGACATTTAAAACCTGGCGTTTAAGTCGACATTTAGTAAATATAAAACACTCCGTAAAATCTACATGTAACCCAATTCTCAATCAGCTCGATCATAGGGACAGTCGATTAATTAGGCAAACGATCACTTACTAGCACATATTAGCACATATTACTAGCACATATTAGCACATATTACTAGCACATATTAGATCAGATCATCGGCTCCTACATCACCGAAATCCTTTGGTGATACGCAAAACGATCCTTAGTCTTAAGTTCTTCTATTCCATTCTTTCTATTCTATTTCTATTATTATTACTATTATTATTATCATTATTATTTCTATTAATCTATTTCTATTATTATTATTCTATTATTCTATTTCTATTATTATTATTCTATTATTCTATTTCTATTATTATTATTCTATTTCTATTATAATTACTATTATTATTATTATTTCTATTATTATTATTCTATTATTCTAATCTAATATATCCTATCCTTGAGTTCAGCCACAACGGTTGACTGTAGCCTGCCGTAGACACATGATTGCACAAAGTTGGCAAGTATAATCTTCTATTGCACTGTAACACACCTTGACGAAATGTCTGCATAGATATACTGCATTGAAGAAGTTAAAGAATTTATTGAAGAAGTTAAAGGGTTAGCGATTACGAGTTAAGTGAAACTCTGTATCTAATGTAAGATTATTAAAACGTCAGTCTCTAACAACCCAAAGATTTCCAGAATTTAGTCTAGGAATAGACGTTGAACGTTGTCATTTGATCTTCAAGAGTTCTAGACTTGAGTAGACTTCACTAGCAACTAGCCTAATTAAGGTTTTGCCGCACAGAGCTCTGGCTCTATTATGGTTGCCTCTCTCATATTGCTTGTTTGTTTATCTGATTACACGTATGTTTCTGTCACTTGTATAATTAATCAGTGCCGATATGAGCAAATAAACGATATGGTGATAAAAAAAAGTTAATGGCGGCATAAAAATTAAGTCAGTTAAAACCTTGACCAGTTAAAACCTAAGTAAGTTAATACCTTGATAAAACATTTGTCAAAACATATTAAATCCGCTAATTAAAAATTCAACTCATTAAATTTTACAGCTTTTCAGTTGATAGACATTGTGACATATCCATTGCTCGTACTTTTATTTCTCTTTTTGTACACTTTGTACGTATGCGACTTTATACTGAGGTTGTTGTCGAAATAAACATATATATATATATATATATATATATATATATATATATATATATATATATGTAAATAAATATGGATATATATATATATATATATATATATATATATATATTTATCTACATATTGCCTCATTTGCAAAATGTTATATTAGCGAATGTCTGACGACGACGAAGTCTTATCTTCTAAGTTCTACTCTTAAGACATCTAATGGCTCCTTAATTACTGGCTGCTGGACCCAGTGGCGAAGTCGGTAAGGTACTCGACCGCGGATCAGTAGGTGCGGGGTTCAAATACTGGGCTCACCCGTCACTGACATCGCTTTCGAGTGAGGAAACTGACGCTAACCTTAGCTTTTTTATAGCTTTAACGTCACCACTCACTGCCTCCATATCAGTCTTTCACTTGGTATTCCTGTCTGCAACCCCTCGTTGTGTCTCTAGCGTCATAGCCGATAGAACCAGGTCCTCTTAACTCTGGAATAAGCGTTTTGAATATGCGCTTAAAATAAGCATAAACCATGTAACCTCGTTGTTTACGTGTTTACGATTTATTCCCTCAACCATAAAGACCCCCTAAAAACAGTAAAAAAAATCCAATGAACATTTTAGAATGGAATGAGAGGGACAAAGGCCTTAAATCCGAACTAGAAGAAGCAAACGTCATAAATAATAGAAGAAAACGACTAGGGCAATAAGAATAGGAATGGCTATTCTTAAAATAGAAATTTCTGAACTTTTTTTTCTGTACACCACGTACACCCCCCCCCCCCTTGTTGCGACAAACACTAAATCCCGCTTAACTGCTCAGCATAACAAAGAGAGAGACCACATTGATCAACACTGTGGTAGTTAAGCAAGAATGAAGCGACCGAGGACACGAAATAGCCTAATAATTAAATGCAGTAAATAACAAATTGAAAAATTACTGTTGGGAGGCAACAATTAACTAAATAATTAATTACTAGCAGAATACAATAGGAACAAATCTACGGACTGTTAATAACGTTCACTTAGTATCACAATGAATATTTTGCTCATTGAATCGCAGAAAATGGACGACTTATCAATCAATTAATCAATTAATCGATTGACTTTTAGACTAATCTGAGAAATGATTAACCGAATTGATATATATTTTGTAGGTCCTCACATTGCAATATTTATAGAAGAGAGTTCTATTGCATGCCTCGTGTGACTTCCTTATTTCAGTATTTTCAATTAGCTAATAATTGCATTCAACTTTCAAAGGGACAATCAGACATTCTGATAAATGTCAATCAGTTTTGCAATCCTATCGTTTCTTTTACTAGTATCAAATCCCTAACATAAATATCTTCTGCAGATAATTTCTTAATTAGAGGTAAATTTTATGTTACGTAAAAGTATACACGTATAAATAAGATTAGCTTGGTGTTTACATTTTGAATGTTTATATTTCGCTCAGATATCAGAGTTCCATACTGTAAATCACGCAGATTCCATCTACTTAGGCTCGTTGGAGCTCTAGGACGATTTTTTCTAACCACACCCAAATTAAAATCCTACTGCATGGCCAATGTTGCAGAGACTGCAGACATTATCTAATCTATAAGGAAAATTAAGAGTCGCGGGTCTAAAGTATGTAAGACAACTAATTGATCATTTGTAACTGGATGACGGAGTCAACGATACGAGAGGTACCCCCAATAACGAAGACACTGAATGACATTAAGAGTAAATGAGTTAATAATTAAATTTAATCTAATCATTTGCCTTGTCACAAGAACCTTTTGTCTTATCTCCTACAACTGTAAGGCTAAGGCCAAGTTTAACGTCAGTTTCATGTTCAACAGCATGACTTTGACGCGGGGAGCTCTGGATTTTTTAACTCGGTACTTACTGATTCGCTGTAGAACAAGTTGCCATCAAGCCACAGGCTCAATCACTGGCTCATTCGTCTAAGCATAAAGGTCAGATTAAGAAGAGATCCCTAGGTCTCATACTTGGCAGGAAATGGCACTATCAACTCAGCCATCTAACCAGTAGAACGAATTAGAGAATCAAAAGGTCACGCAGTGCTACAAGAAATAAATTTTATATTACATAATCAAATGACATGAGGCTTCACGGAAAAGTTGCAATTGATTTAAGAACATACGCTAAATCAATCAATCATCATCGTCGTCATCACAATCTTCCCTTCAATCACAGATTAACTAGGGGCGGGATTAGAGCCGGGTTTAGAAAATTTTATAGCAATTTCTGGCATCTAGGTGATCATCAACCGAATGCCCTTTCTGACGCAGGTTTGGATCTTAGTGTTTTGTCGCCTTTATCCAGTTACGATGGGGTATTAACATTCGAAAGAGTACTTACGGGTTGAGATTGAGTCGATTAAATCAAGTTGTCACAATTTACAGTCAAACTCAGAATGTGTCGGTACCATGATATAACCTTTTATCACTGACTCAGTCTGATCATGGCTCAATGATTTGTTTTACTTGAACCTTATTTAAAAAGGTTATCCCTTATAACGCAAATGATAAATATTAACTGGAGTACAGAAAGACAATTCTGTGTTGAATTAATTTTTGCAACATGGCTGGAGCCAGTGGCGATGTCGGTAAAATAGTCGATAGCGGATGCGTGAGTTCAAATCCTAGGCTCCTCGTCACTGGTATCGCTTTCGAGAGATGAAACTGACGTTAACATCGGCTTTACAGCTGCACAATAAAAATTCTAGATTTAATACATGTTAAAATTAGTGCTATAAGATATAAAACGGGAGTGTCAGTGAAAGGAGTATACACTTTACGAGTTGATTCTCTGGATGCAAGTGTACGACTCAGTATAGCTTATAGATTAGCAAATCCTGTATAAGAAATAATACAAATAATAATTCGTAAGTTTGAATCTCAATGTTTGAAGTTTGAATAAACAAATATGAAATGAAATTTACCTGACTCATAATAGCGTGGTGCAGTAATGAAAAAATGCTAACGTTGGCATGAAATTCTTGGATCTCGGTCTCAACGTGGGGTATCCGAGAGTCAAATCTGTTCACTTCATTAGCATAGATTGATCATGATTTATAGATTATAAACCATATTCCTCACAATACACTTCACGAAGTCATATCTGCTGTATCGTACATCAAATGCAAATCCATTTTTAAAATTAACTTATAATTACTTATTTGAATAATTATTATATATGTTGCAAATTCCAATATGTAGACGTTTAAAGTTATCAAACGCTAAACTCGCCTCAATTCGAAGCTGCACCTGTTTAAACGAGTTTTGATTTCAAAGCAAGGATTGCCTTGCAGCGTTTAGGTAGGAAAATGCAAATGCGAATGCTAATAATGACGATGGGGTCTTTAAAAATAACAAATTATGATTTTAAAAAATAAAAATAAAAATTGCCTATATTAAACGAAATATTCTTCGTGAGATGATGGATACGATCCTGTAGGCATACATATTATATAGTTAATTATACTATTAAATATGATGATTACTGATTAGATTAATGATTAGGTAGGATCTAAATAGATTTTATAAATACTAAGTAATATCATTCAAACAGTTATCTGTTATGCACTTAACTATCACACTTTATTAATTTGCGCCGGTCTTTAATAGCATCGAATCCATATAAATGAATTATTAACACTAACAATATAACTATAAAAGGGGCTATTGCTTACAGCATAATCTTTATAAAGCTACGTTATAGAGCAATGTGAAGACAGCATTCAGTTTGTTTTGTCCAAGTTGTAGCCCGCTAGCGTACCGCTAAAAGTGTACGTAGGTCTCATAGGTCTCAATGGTAGCTCAGTGTTCTAGCTAGGCAATTTCAAAATGGGGGGAGGGGGTGACCTTATGGAAAATTGAGTTAGAAGGGTTTTGGTTCAGAGTAGGCCCTAAGCGTCTTTAACAATGAAATAATTTAAAATTAGACTTCCTGCGGAAGGGGTAGGGGCCCTCGAGTCCCCACTCTCTCAATTGTTAGCAGAAGTCTAGCCAACTTTAGGCGTAGGCTTATAATCGCCCCGTCATTCATTGGAAGGTTTGCCTTGCTTGCGGTAAAAAATCATTGACGCCAAATTGGTCTAGGTATTACCAGTCACGAAGTAAAATTGTTCGTTGCATAAATGTAAACTTTTGTGTATTTAATTAGCTCAACACACGATATTAATCAATGCTTTAATATTGTGAAGAATTAATAAAATTGCTAATATTACGATTCTGATGATGATACTAGCTAAAGCTAAAGTCTAGTTTTATGTCAGATCAGTTACTGCCTCGTAAGCATATCAGTAACGAAACGAACGCTAAATGTAGTTCGGGTTTTGGCCCTAAACATTATGGGGGAAATAATTAAAATCTTTGATGTAGGCCTATTATACAAGAATTGTTTGTAAGAGCTTAGCGGAGAAAAACTATTTGTAGCTTACTTTTGAACCTTGCATTACGGGCTACCTAACTGAACCTACCTGTTGATCACGTGACTAGTTTTACTAAATTGGTGCAAATGGGTCAAAGTTCCCTCTTTGCAACACCTCCTTAAAATTACCTGAGCCACAAGGCACCACAGCCCAAAAACTTAATTCACACAGCAATTGTCTCCAACCGTAATACCGGACAGTCGCTGGAATCTAGCTTTCTTTTTGTCTGTCTGAGCTCTGAATTCAAATCGAAGTTTAAAACATGGGAGTTCTACTAAAGGGCATAACTTTAATTGAAGCTGAATTGCTATGTTCATTACTCGAAATAAACGGATCTATAGATAAGCTCTAATTAGCCTATTAACCTTAGCTACTGTAACTACTCCAACTTAAGTACCTCAAGGGATATTATCAAACAAAATACTGTTGGGCATCGAGTAGTCTTACGTTAAAGTCATTACGTAACAGTTCACGTGACGGCGCTACTGACAACAGTTAGATAATTTAAAGACCCACTCATATGTAGAAATGAAGAGGAAAGCAGGAAGACCGAGAAGAGTGGAAGCGTTATATACCACGAACCTGCTAGCAGGCAGTGCACTAAAAAAGGAGAAAAGAGACGCTGATGCATGCAACAAAATTACAATTTCAAATCTTCTCATAAGAAATAAACACATTGAAAATGATTAATTTATGCTCTTAAAATAAACCAATAAAGATGAATAATGCGCCAACCATATTTGTTTTAAAACAAAATAGTGTCCGCCACTCACTTTGAAGTGGCTCCTAACTTATTCTCTATTGGATGAATGGTCTGTTTATTTATCGGCTATTATTAAAGACCCACTCATATTAACATATGAGTGGGTCTTTAAATTATCTAACATACCTAGTCTCGGTCTGCCTCTGCCTCTGCCTCTGTTTCCTCCCATTCTACCTTCTATGATCCTAGATTTTCTATTGAAGATGTTCGAACAACAATTTTGCGGATGGGAGAGGCGGGAAGGGGAGGACAGGGGTGAATTAGCGCTGTGGCACAGATGCCTTCTCCTAAAGTGACTTTTAAATTTCTGGTCTCATAATAAAATAACATAAGTCGGTTTTTGTATCTTACGAATATAGGCTATGCCTACGATATTGATAAACAGCTGATTGTGACTCAAGAACAATGAACCATTCCAGGTGGTAACGTGTTGATTGGTTTTTGCGATCATTCGGAAGATTTCTAGTCCTGTCATGTGTTCAGCAAAGAATTGCCCTTGAAATCTTAAGCAAAATTACATTAAAAGGATAATCAACCTGCACGTTGGAAAATTATCTGCGCACACTGGCTGTAAACAACAGATGCAAAATTTTGTTTGTTTAAATCACAATTCTAATAGCATTATTATACGCATTATAATAGATTCAATATTCTTATAGTAGCCTGGGAAACTGTATTTCATTGTTTCAATAATGTGCTTCTTGATTCCAAAAAGATCTAATGTTTTATCAAATTTAAAGCTTTAATTTAAATATTACTTGAATGTTTGGTGCTGGATATAGTAGACCTTGGTCCATTTTCTCATTTAATAAAATTCTATTTATTACTTATTTCTGCTGGACTGTTTGTTGTTGTTGGTGTGTGTGTGTGTGTGTGTGTGTGTGTGTGTGTGTGTGTGTGTGTGCCTGTGTGTTTGCCTATGTGCGCGCGCGCGTGTGTGTGTGACAAAATGTGTTGTGTTTGCTGTTTTGCCTGAATTAATTATTTTTTTAAATGCGGCAATCAATAATTTAATTATTATTCAATAAATATATTAACATACAAATAAGCTCTATCAATCAATTAATATCGATCAATTGATATTGATATATCAATTAATAATGATATAACTGGTATATAAAATTATGTATCAATATAATTTGATTTCTGGTAATATATAAACGTCAATCGATCTCACATATCTACCCTGATTCTCGATAATCGTCTAAAGTCAAGTGATCAACTATAATCTCAAAATAAATCTACAAAAATAAGTGTCAATATAGTGAACTACCATTATCAATTATATTTCTATAAATTAAGTTTTATTTATGAATGGTAATAATTATAATTAGTAACAGTTTGAAATATTTATGAGCAAAGTCGGCAGACCTGAAAACTCGTAAAAATAAGCTCTTCGAAACTAAATTTTTGACTATTATTTTCAGAAATATATTTTAATTTTAAGTATTGTTTGCCAATATTCTTTACAAAAATTCACTTATATGAACCTACATATATATATATATATATATATATATATATATATATATATATATATATATATATATATATATATATACATATAATAACTCTCTCTGTGTATGTGTTTGTTATAATTAACTTCCAAGGAACGAAGAAGTAGCCTAAATACTGTGGTAAGGTAGGCCTACACATTTCTGGTTTGACTTTTAGGATCTAGCGAATGTCTGGTGAACTTGAATGAAGACACAGAACTGTTGAATGCACGATGACATAAATATCGACTCATTCCATGCTCATTACACCGTCAGTTTGTTAATTAAAATATCACTGTCAGCATTTTTACAATTCTATTATAATTTGCTTTATTCGATCAAAAGCTTCCGGAGTGCTTCGTCCAGCAAAGACGCTATCACATGATTAAGATTTGCTTTGAATGATCCATCTTAACGAAAGAAATCGCGTGCAGTAAAATTGTGATCTAAAAATAATGATTTCCAGGTTCCGGTGGATTTAAATCATACTTGGTGAATACGCTGTGTTTACTTATAGCAGCGCTACTTTAAACATCTTTGAAAGATCTGCACCTGTGTTGTAATTATGGCTTATCATAGACAGGTGAGGACAATTAAAATATAAAACAAAACTGGTGAAGTTGAGAAAGTCAACCGTTGCACCTGTAGGACCCGTCGTATTTGCTGTCAAACAACTGCAAGTGGATGATCTGTACAAATCATTCATTTCAGCCAAAGTAAAATAAAATACGATGACAAATATCGTCCATTTCCTATAAACAGTCTCGATCTAGACATCCTATCAGGACTTCTTCCCAAAGTAGCAGCAGCAGCAACAACAACAACAACAACAAAACAATTAGAGTTATGTATGTACTGTGGTCAATGACAACAATGAGCACTATTGAAAGAAAGTCAACGGACAAGCAGAAAGAAACATGTTCAATACCCTATGCGAAACACCATATGCAGGAAAGTCTGTTTAATTCTGACTCTTAATTTTAAAAAGCAGGTAAAGCTAATGTTGACGTCAGTTTTCTCACTCGAAAGCGATGTCAGTGACGGGCGAGCCCAGGATTTCAACCCCGCAAATACAGATCGGCGGTCGAGTATCTTACCGACATCGCCACTGGCTCCAACCAGTGAAATTAAAGAATTAACGAAGAGAGGTTTAAACGATGGTAGCGCAACTGACGCTAGATAGAAAGGAAATATTTGCAAAGTCTGTTACTACCATCTCGGTTGCCGAATCGTCGCCCCAACAAGAATTAACCTAACAAGAGGAAGATTATTATGCCAATAATATTTTTATATGAGATCAGCAATGAACACTGTTTAACTAAGTTTTACTTTTAAATTAAAATTTAGAATAGTAGAAATTTAAAGTGTGGGTAGACAGTTTTAACAAGCGTCATCTAGTTGCCTGCAGTTATTCAGTGACAATTGATACCAGTGAGTGCAATATAGAAAGTGACAAAACTATACTGTGTAGTAAGCCTGCAGCCTTGTGGGTGCAGAATGAACGACAGATGTAATATAGTCAACAGGCGTCGTATGAAATATCTCAATATATCTTTAGCCTTGACTCAGAAATCTATTTCAACAACTCCCACAAGTTCCGGTTATTAATAGCCGCATATTATTACGTAACCTATACATGTTATCGTTACTAGACACAGTTCACTGTTTTAAGTATTAAAGTCTAGTGTTATGATCGTGAATGATTAAAACAATCATTTTAAATCCTAACTGTTCAGAGTTTAGACCATAAAACATCTCCGTCAAATATGTTTATTTTGCAAATTTTACTCCTATAGATAGATAGATAGTCCTATAGAATAATATATTACTAGTAGATTTGGTACGAAATTGGAACAGGTAGGGAGTTTCAAATATTTGGTTCATACTTTAACCGATGATGGGAAATGTGAGACGGAAATATGCAGTAGGATTGCACAAGCAAAAGCGGCCTTTGGTAGTAGAAAAGAACTATTAACAAAAAGTCTAAAGAAAGACACAAAGATAAAGATAGTGAAAACTTTGGTCTGGACCAAGCTATTGTATGGATGTGAAACATGGACCTTAAGGAAGGAAGATATTAGGAAACTGGAGGCATTGGAAATGTGGATTTGGAGAAGAGTGGAGAGGATTAGCTGGACTCAAAAGGTTACAAATGAGGAAGTCCTGGAGAGAGTTGGCACAGATAGACAGTTGATAAATGTATTAAGAAATAGGAAGAAGAGATGGATAGGACACATTCTAAGCGGGGAAGGTCTATTAGAAGAGGTCATAGAAGGTAGAATGGAAGGAAAAAGAGACAGGGGCAGGCAGAGATTAGGTATGTTAGATGATTTAAAGACCCACTCATATGTGGAAATGAAGAGGAAGGCGGAAGACAGAGAAAAGTGGAGGCGTTATGTACTATGGACCTGCCAGTAGGCAGTGCACTAAGAGAGAGAGAGAGAGAGAGAGAGAGAGAGAGTAGATTTTCTCTCATATTTTTAGTCATGGAAACCTTAAAATAATAATACGGCATTTTTCTATTGAGTTCTTTAATAGTGTTTAGAGCTGTATCGAGCAAACGCCTCTCTATAATTATAACAATTATACAAAATAAATATAGATATATGTTTAAATTTGTATTGAAATACATGTACGTTTTCATTAAGTGCGGTTGTGAAACTGAAGAGATATAATTTTTCATTTTAATACTGACGCGATCGAGTTCAAATATGACTAATAATAATACTTCTGTTCAGTTCTGTACCAATGCGTGATTTAATATTACTTTGTTTCTACAGAGGTGCAGATTAATTAAGAATGGATTCAAAGAAACTGTTAAATTACAGTAGCAGCTGTCGCTAAACTTACTATCGATTAATCATTTAGATATTCAAAAATCTCCATAACATATGAATATTGATTTGTAAATACTTCTTGAAAGGATTTATTCATAGTGACTTATAATACCGCTGCTACTGCTCCTACGTCGTCATTTTTAACGAACGGTTTTAATTTTTGTTAGTCAAATTATCAAGCCAAGCTTGTAGATTATTGTAATATCTCGATCACTATCTTATAACAGTAATTCCTCCAATCAGTAGGCCTAAAAGTGTTTTACAATTATGGATGTTATCAATGAAAGCTTCGATGATCAGTGAATGAGCGAGCGATTGAGTGAGTGAGCGAGTGAGCGAGTGAGGAAGTGAGCGAGTGAGCGAGTGAGCGAGTGAGTGAGTGAGTGAGTGAGTGAGTGAGTGAGTGATAAAGCCTGCTGGTAAACAAGCGGGATTTACAAATTGATTAATTTCGATAAAATTGAAAGTAGATTTAGTTTTTGATGCAATGTTGATTTTTCTAAATAATTATTGACTTTTTAGTGTATCGATTAACTTATCGATTAATTTTATTACTGCGTAGTAGTAGTAAGAAAACATTCAAACGGAAATCTATTCTGCCAGAAAGAAATCTCAAAGAAAACTACTAAAGCAAACATTGATTTCCTAATACGAATGTTGGAACAAAGGAATATAAACATAGCTTTGAATATACTGTGACAATTAAGTACATGTATGAAGACCTTAGAGACAGGGTTAAGAAGCGAATACCGAAGCTCCAATATTTTAACAACAGATAATATCTGTCGAAAACCATCATTGGAAGTCTACAATCGAAAAATTTAAAGATATGTTATGCATACGTTTTATACAAGAGTGAAATCTTGATATTGTAGGAAAGTATACAGGCGTACTTGATAAGTAAATTGAATTATTGATAAATAAATTAATACTCAACCGATGTTAAACTCTAAATTTCGATTTCTAATTTAACTTGGCTGATAGCTTACTGCATTAAAGAACTCGGCTTTCCAGCGTTGCTTACCCCTTCGTCTACTGCAACCTATCACGTCTTTCTGATCTGCCAATTGAGTTCACATTACATCGGCTTCAATAACCAACACGAACACCTGAAACAATGTCTTGTGTTTATTTTTATTAGCTGGTGTAGTAGTGATAACACAGCTGCGAACTTCATAAATAGCATTTTTATCCCTTGAACGATACCATGGTTTTAACTCTTATTCCAACATATTCTGTCAAAATCTGTCTTATTTCAGCATATTAAAAAAAAATTCTCCATGTGTTCATGCCGTCAAGAAATAAACCCACATAAAATCAATGCATATCAGAGTCGACCATTTTAAAACGCACAACATTAAATAATTAAAGCTTTAGATACCGAAAGTTGCAATTCCACGGTACATTTTCCTACTCATGCCTGATTTCACTTTCACTCTGGACTTTAACCAGCAAGTTGATTTCATAACAATGGCTGAGCCTACACGTCTGTATACTCTTTAGGTTTGGAAACTAAGGCTTCTGAGGCAGTTTACATTTGCTTTCAAGTGTTAATATTTAGTTATCTCTTGCAACACACAGTTAACTGTTTGGCTATTCTCCAGTAGCACGGGCACAACACGAGTTACACATGTATAGTCAAAGTTGTCACTTGACTTGACAAAGATTGACCGCACGAAGTGTGTAGAAAGTTTTGAAAAGAGATTGCAATAGGTGGAGTGCTCTGTATTTGAATCGGCATTATCAGAACTCTGAAGCAGACTGTCTCGTACTGGAACTATTATTAGGGTGTCACGCACTGGTGTCATTTATACTGGTGTCACCCAATACATACGGGTCGCCCATTCGAAGATAAGATTAGGCCTATAAAAAGCATTTTAGCACAAAAGTTTAGCACAAATTTTAGCAGAAAAGTTGCGAAATTAGAATACACATTTATATTTCAACTGATATTTATCATTGTCAAGTCTCAAGCTGTAGCGATCAAAGTTTGTAAGGCAGCTTACTATTAAACCTTCAATTTATAAGATAGTCAGCAGATGTTAGACCTTGACTTGAACTTACCAAAACTAGATACATGTAAGTATAAAATGCACGTACATGTATATATCAAACGTACTGTATCAGAGATACGTACATATGTATCAAATATGCACCGTATGTATCAAAGTACGTACTGATGTATCAATTACCAAATAGACTCTCTTCTACTGTATGTGTTGTATGTGTAAAAGTATTTTATCTGCATGTGTACGTGATCTCGTACTGCATGTATCAAAGTACGTACTCATGTATCAAAGTACGTACTGTCTGTATCAAAGTATTTACTGTATGTATCAAAGTACGTACTTTATGTATCAAAGTACGTACTGTATGTATCAAAGTACGTACTGTATGTATCAAAGTACGTACTGTATGTATCAAAGTACGTACTGATGTATCAAAGTACTTACTTTATGTATCAAAGTACTTACTTTATGTATCAAAGTACGTACTGATGTATCAAAGTACGTACTGATGTATCAAAGTACGTACTGATGTATCAAAGTACGTACTGTATGTATCAAAGTATGTACTAATGTATAAAGTACGTATTTTATGTATCAAAGTACTTACTGATGTATCAAAGTACGTACTGATGTATCAACGTAAGTACGTACTGTATGTATCAAACATACGAACCGTATGCATAAAACATTGGTGCGTATGTATGTACTGTGGGCACGTACTTTATATACGTACTGTATGTATGTATTATTAACGCTTGATCTATACAGTATGTACTGTAGGTACGTTCTGTATGTATAGTACTGTATGTATATGTATATACGTACTGCATCTATGTTTGCACGTATGAATCCATGTACTGTACGTGTAATATGTATATATACGTACATTCATACGTACATATACATAATATACATGTGCGTATATATATTACGTACATATATATATATTTAATGCGTGCATGCATGTATGCGTGAATGTATGTGTATGTATGTGTGTATGTATGTGTAGCCCTACGTATGTGTATCTACGTATGTGCTTATGTGCATATGTGTTTTTATAAGCATGCATGTACGTATTCATGTGAATATGTGTATAAGTATATTTGCACGTATATATTAGAGTATATGTGTGAATATGCATGTGTGTCTGTGTGCATGTGTATATATGTATATTATGCAAGTTTGTACGTATGTATATTGTATGCCACTGATATGTCATACAATGCCGAATATTCAATCGACACCAATCAAACAATCAACACCAACCAATCCAGCAATACTTAAATAATATAATCAATCAACACCAATCAATCAATCAACACCAATCAATCAACACTCATCAATTAACTACTATCAATTAATCAATTCCATTCATTCAATCAATCAATTAAACCATATACTTGCTACAGAATTTGGAGTTGCTGCTCCTGTTGAAGATCCATCTAAATATACACAAATAACAGGCCCTATACGTATTAAAATAAGTTTAAAATAATGTATAGAATAATAGGATTTATAATTAAATCCTGGGCTCGCCCGTCACTGACATTGCTTTTGAGTGAGGAAACTGACGTTAACCTTAGCTTTTTGCTATTTAATCAGTAAAAGCGTTTGATAGTAACGTATGGCCTACTGTTGTAAACTTATATCCAGTACGTAATCCAGCATTTAAATGCTGTACGAATTCCGGTGCTGAACGCTGTGTGTGAACTTGCAATAATTGCTACATTTAATGCTATATATTTAATGATACATTTATGATGCACACAATGCAACTGGAAATGTCACGTGAAACGTTACATGTAATGCTACATGAAAATCCTTGTTCACATTTAAAATACGCATTTTACTGGTTCACGAATATTGCATACGCAAAGAAGAACCTAAAATCCAACCTATGAAGCATGGGGAAAATATGACTTCAGAGGCGGGTTTTTTCCCTTCCTCAGTTTTTGCTTAGTCGTCTCCTGCGGTACGTGCATCATACACATTACCTATCCTTCTGTGGCTAGAGCAAAGTTAAGAGGTATATATTCTATTTAACGCATTTTTTTCAGCTATGGCGCACATGCGCTGCCTTTCATTTGAGTAGGCCTACCAAGCAACAATGTTCTGAGCTCACTGAACTGTTGCACACATCACATTTCTTTCACTCCTGATCAATTTTGTTTCCAATGGTAAGCTTATATTTTTCTGTTTTATCTGTATTTAGTTTTAAATCTCTCTTATTCAGTTTATCATTGCCTTCCTTTGAATTTTTTCTGCTATATTTTTGCATGTGCTTGCATAAGCTATGTCATCTGCAAATTGAACAATATTTAGATCCATTTCTCTTTGCATACTATGTAAGCTTAATATACTTTTTTATGTTCTATATGATTATGCATTAATTCTTCATTTGGTACATTTTCTTTGGAGTATGGGTGTTCTTTGATTTGTTTTGCTGTTTGATTTTGGTGCTCATGTTTATTTCTTAAACTATTTGCAAGATAAAAAGTAAACGTAGTATTTGTCTTTGACTTTTGAGGTAACCAATTGCGCTTTTTTTTGGAAAATGTGCAATTGATTTTTCAAAAGGTCAAGGACAAATGTTGCTCAAATAAGGATCAAGCATGCGATCATACTTATTGCATTTTGTCTTAATATCTGAATAATTTTCAGGTAGCAACGGAAAATATATGTAGATAATTTAAATAGTAATGTACTTAACTCTGGTGCAGTATTGCTCATGTACGTTGTCTTTCTGTCGCAAAGGTTAGTTTTAGTAAAAAATATTGATTACTCTCATGATATAGTTAGTGAGCGCTATCTGTATTTAATTCATGTACATCTTCCCGAGCGACAATACATGAAAGTTAGGGATAAGGTTTGTTTATCTTTAGTTAGGTTGTACTATTTACCTCTGTTGGATATTAATATCAAGATCAACATATATACAAACTACATGTTGCGAAGCATGTTGCTCTGGATTATTTATTCTTAAATTCTTAATTGCTTACTCCAAATTAAACTATATAATTTTTCATTTTAACTCATGCCGGCTGGAACATTGCTGTCTAAAGTTAGTTAAAAATGCTGGCATTATCATCATCATCACTCATTTAGTTCTGACATATAACAGTCCATATGTCAAATTAAAATTAGGTATAACATTTAATAGCCATTACAAATACAAAAATCTACGACAGATGCATATCCTACATAGAACTTCAAATAGAATAAATTAGTGAGTTAATGACCTTATCGTTGGCTTATACTAGCTAGATAGTAAATCTTGCGTTATGTATTATTGCATCAAATAGATGAAAACTCCAGTTATGCTGCTTTGAAACTGAAGAAGAATTTATCACACTTGTTATATAGCTAAAATCCATTCACTAAAATGTTGTTTCACTTAACATTTTTCAAATTGCTGTCTTAAAGTCATAGACGAAAACAATTTCAATTTAACTGCCTGCTAACATGATTGTATTGCAACTGATAGAAATCATCACAGGTTATGATTTAACTATAATGTGTTTTTTAAGAATCAATGCTGTTAACTCTTCAAACGTGTCAAATATGTTTAACTTCAAATGTTGTTTATGCTCATTTGGTTTGTTTTACATGTAGGTGCCAATACATGCATCAAAATGGGCAAAGCATTCTCGTCTCTTGTTCGACGACCTTTGAAGAACTGGAATGTAGAGAATAGAGCCCATTCATTCCTTGATAAACAGAGCAAACCCACCGTTGCTCCACGGCATCCTTCTACAAAAGAAACTATTGAACAATTCACTCGTGGTATATCTTTTACATAACCTATACTAGTATATTTTAAATGCAGTAAGTTCACACATTTTTGTATCTATTCTTTTTATTTCCATATAAAGCTGACAAACTGCAGACTGTTACAATATGACATATAACATAGCAATGTAACAGATACAGGCAGAAATGTGACATAAAAGACACATCTGATTAAAAATTAATTGCCTCTTACACTATTACAAGTTGTTTAGTTAAATAACATAAATTTAATCTAAAACTTTCTTTACTCTAGTTTAAATATAGAGACGAATGATGCAAGATAAAGCAAAATGTTTTCTCATATTTTGCTTTATGGAAGCTTGACAATTGATGACAATTGATTAATGTGCTACCCAACCGAAGTATGGTACAATGGTAAGAGGTAGGGTTTTTTTCTGAAACGATATGCTCCACTTAATGTTTATCATATCAGCAAATACTGTGATATTTTTCATACAAAAATCAATAAAATTATTGTTTGATATTTAATGAGAGAGAGAGAGAGAGAACCATGATCATTTATTTGTAAATGAATCAAAATATACACATAGTGCATACAACGAGGCAGAATACAAATAAAATGGCTGTCAGAAAAGCACAATTGAGCTCTATCTAGCTGACTACCGGAAACACAGAAACATAATGAGCTGTGTTGATTTTTGTTCAGCTGTGCAACAATGAATTTTTGTAAAATAAATTATTATACTATTATTAATTTTGTGTTTTAAATTGATCTTTTTCCTGTGTTTCCTGTTACTTAAACATATGTTGTTTTCAAGTACTAGTATCTCTTGCTTATGCAATTACATCTGCTAATATATTTACGAGATGATAAGGGTAACACATCTTAGTATATATTGAAGTATTCATTTCTGATATTTTTTAAGAATTAATTTTTTGTGTAATAGCCAAATACTTTGAGAATTACTAGTAGTGAAAATTTAATGAAATGTTGACAAAACTCTTCAAGACGAGAGATAATATATAATTTATGCTAAGAGTGTAGCCAATTCTTCTGTAATTGAGTTGGAGTTTAGGTGCTGCTTTAATATTACATTTTGTTAGGATATTGAAAGAATATGAAAATAACTTGCCATGGCTTTCATTTTGTCACTGTTTCAGACCATCCGGAAGCAGTTAAGGCTCAAAAGAATAAAGATGAAAATCTTAACACAATGTTACGAGGAATGATTGTCAATCCACAGAGAATGGGAGAGGTAAAGATATAGATTTTGTGCTATTTATATATCGTTGTCTTTTGTATGTCACTGGCACTGTATGAATTTAATAATCTGGTGAATTTATGTGATAATCAATCTCTCTTCGTGCACTGCCTACTAGCAGGTCCATGGTATATAGCGCCTCCACTCTTCTCTGTCTTCCGCTTTCCTCTTTCCGCTTTCCTCTTCATGTCTACATATGAGTGAATCTTTAAATCATCTAATATTGATATTCTCGGCCTGCCTCTGCCACTATTTCTTTCCATTCTGTCTTCTATGACCTCTATTAGTAGACTTTCCCCCCATAGAATGTGCCCTATCCAACTCTTCTTCCTATTTTTTAATGCATTTAACAACTGTCTATTTGTACGAACTCTCTCCTCATTTGTAACCTTTTGAGTCCAACTAATCCTTTCCATTCTTCTCCATATCCACATTTCCAATGCCTTTAGTTTCCTGATATCTTCCTTCCTTAAGGTACATGTTTCACATCCATATAACAGCGCGGTTCATATAAATTTGTTCACTATCTTTAACTTTGTATCTTTCTGTAGACTTTTTACTAAAAGTTCTTTTCTGTTACTGTAGGTCTCGTTTGCTTGTGCAATCCTACTACATATTTCATTCTCATATTGAAATATGCAGTAGGATTGTACAAGCAAAAGAAGCCTTCAGTAATAGGAAAGAGATCGTCCTACTACCAATCTATAGCTTCTTTAAATCCAAGATCTCTAAATTCCTAGTTCAAATGTCTAATTTGAAGCAATTATAAATAAAACTACTTACCAAGTTGATTCAAGTTTCAAACAATCTGAGAGAAATGACAACTTAATGGCAGTGAAGATAGCATTGTAATTCTCTGTATGCCCACGGATGCATTGTTACCTTGTCAATTCTTGTCATCTCAAATGAGCAGTCATTTTATGACATCAGCTTTAAATTTTACTTGAGATTTTAGTTTAAATTGAGTTCATCTCAAAGAGAGACTCGTAGCTTAGCAATTTATATCTATTTTATCTCTAACAATGATTCACTGTTGCATCAAACATTGGATCATGTTTTGTTTTCAATTTTTAGTGGAAGATGCTGTAAGTGTATACTTAGATTTTCTGCAGAACTGATCATGGTATTGAATTGATGAAGCTAAACTAAAAGTCTGCATCATATCGACATATTGCTTAGCACATTATCTGAGCTTTCCTGAAAAAGTAATTTGTGCATTAAGTGTCTTAATAATAGTCAACTATATCTATCGCTAGTATCAATTAAATCTTATAATATGTTATTTTATGTTTATTATGTCGTAGATTGTTTCAACTTCTAAGAAAGACCACCTACCTAAAGATCGAGCCAGGGTTGCTGATGAAGAATTTGGCTATCTTGAACCAGAAGTTATTCGCCCCGGACGGTGCAGCATTCGACAAGCACTAACTTTTATTGGTGACCACCATACGGACTCTAATAGACATAGTGTGGCTAGCATTGCTAGGGAATACAAACTAGATGAAGAGCGTGTGAAGAATGTATTAAAATATTTTAACGTCTTTAACGTACAAATACCGCAAAAAGATCCGAGTAAAGATCGGTTGAGTGTGGTATCAGAAGCTGCCTCTCTGAAGCCCAAGTTTTTTCTTCGAGACTCTGCAGAGGGCAGCTCAACAGATGGAACTGAAAATAGTAGCGATAAAAAATAGTATAAACTTTATAGTTTGCTATTGTCTCATTTGGAACTAGTGTACCTTTGGAATTAAAATATTCACTATTCTCATGTGTTAACTAAATTTGTAATTAAAATATAAGAACGAGACTTCGTAATGGAAAAGTCGTTGTTGAACCTAAATTCAGAGCTGATCTTGAATACAGGTTACAGATTGATGATGATGATATTTAGTTCAAGTCCTGCTCGACACCTCTAATTCCATATATAGTTACACACATGACATACACATGTGTTTACAGTTTCCTTTCTTGTTTGCTGTTCTTTTGTAGTTTTCGTTATTTCCTCTTTTCTCTTCCATGGTTATTTGTAATCTTTGCCTTTTGCCGGCGCCGATTTTTATGAATAGCCTTCCAACACCGTCGGGATTTCTTTTCATTCAAGCTGTGCCAATTGGTCTTCGAAAGTGGTCGCCCATAAAGTACTAACCTCGCGCAACGTCGCTTTACTTCGTTCAATTGACGCACAGCTTAACTGAGTGCGGTACATCCTTTCCTGGCGTTTATATCGCCTCCAGGCGTCCTACTTCATGCCACGTAGATATTTAGATTTGCAGCATTTGTATGTAATGTGCACAATCTAGAGATACCACTTTAGCGTTTTAATAGTGATTGTATGCTTAAGTGACCGGTTGTTTGCTGCTTATACAGGCTGCTCTAAAATCTGAGCCTTGTTCCACATGTTTCTTCAAAATTTAGTTACATAAACGACAGTGTTGGTCGTGTAATCTGATTCTATTGAAGTTCCTTTTGAGTATCAAAATTAAATACATACTCTGTTGTGTAGATTCTGATATGGTTTAACTACAAACGAAGTCGTTAAGTTGTGACCTGAACTCGAATGGTTTCAGACTATGGTGATATTTATTTTATTTCATGTAGTTTACCGCAAGATCATTCACTGAGTGAGTCAGTTTAAATGTTAACATACGCTATAGTGCAGTGCTCTTCTGAGATGATGACACATTTTAGTGCCACATGTACAAAACTTCTTAGTCCATTGTCTATTTACCGATCATGTGAATAAGACTTTTACCCATTACTATTTACTACTGTTTGAATATTTGGCAATATCGACAGACTGAACATGACTCTTTTAAATAGATGTAGTATTTTTATTACTCTATTATTCACAAATATCTTGAATCTGTTATCTAAAATATCTGTTGTTCAATATTATACAACGGTCGTAATTTATAAGAATAAATCTAAACTTCCGGGTTTACTTTCCTTGTTTACTAAATCATGTTAAGGGCATTTTACTTATTGGATCGGTCGTGTGTCCGGAATTAAGGAATTGGTATAAGCGGCATAAATTAAACTATTGAAAAACAGCCGTTCCTGAATTTTAGATCCTACATTATGCAGCTCTTTGATTATAAATTGTAGATCCTACGTTAAGCTACTGCTTGATTATTATAGATCGTACACATTAAGTAATTCCCTTGTTGGGTCCGGGTTGCTGAAAAATAGACCAACAGTAGACTGCACGTGTCGTAAAAAGGCGAAAGCTCTAATATCCAAACCAAAGGTCAGAAAGGGCATTCTGTTGGTGAGCGCCTAGGCTCCAGAAATAGTTACATAATTCTAAAGTCTAAAACGAATGGAGAAGCTTCAAACCCCACAGAGAATAGTGGAGAAGTTCTATTCATATCCCGACCCCAGCTAAACTGGGATTCAAGGGAAGATGATGATGACGATGTTGATATGTGCATTAAGTTATCAATCGCTACAAATGTCAAACATAATTAAAGTAAACGGCAAATATTAAGTAAATGCTAGGTATGAAAAAATATCAAAGCTGTACTACTATAATTATCTAAAGCACGCTATTTCACATTTATGATCCTATAAGTTATATAATTCTATACTTTAAATGGCTATTTTATTGTTTGCTATTTATTATACTTAAGCGTATATATTTTAGTTCGTTGTTTAATATATTTATTATTAGCTGAATTAGTTGAAAATTGCAAGTCATTTGAGCACCTATAAAATGTATTTAAACCTGGAGTTTCGGATTTAATTCTCAATCAGGCTATTTTAAGAAGTTGCAATAATTCAGTCGATTTTAAGAAGTTGAAATTATCCGTCGAGTTGTTTGCAGAACTCTTTGGCATTGTGCTAAAGGTAAACATGTGAATAGTTAAACGAAGTATAAAAGTAAGTCTTGTAACTCTTAATCCCATTTATGCCTATATGGTATAGACTATATATTTTTGTGTATAATTATCTTGAAGTTCCATAGAACAAAATGGATTTTTCCTAAAATAAAATTGAAATACAGAGGAGGAAGAAAACGCGAGTATTTTTGTAGTAACTTGTTGCAACTTTCTAGCCTGGAAAACGAAGACCTCGATCTACAATGTCCACCGTAGATGACGTGACTAATAATAAATTACTGAATAAAATACAATGAAATGAAATAATAAATTAATCTATATGCGACCAAGATACCAGAGTAACCACATGCCTTACTGTAGTCATTGGCCAGGATTTCAATGCGCATTTGTACACGTGTAGAGTACTTCGATGGCAATATTAATTGTTACAGATGGGCCCACTCTACATTCTATAGATTCATCAAGTACACTCAATCGCGTATGATAATTTCCTATCGGATTTGTGTCTCAGAAGTTTTGTGTTTTTTCGAGGAAACTCTGACATCGATTGGACATTTTTAATCACTGTTGTATAGAATAGCTAAAGATTACCAAACTCTAATTAATAACGTTATCTGAAGAGTGTTCACGTGTTTCTTGCGTTTAGTAATGACGTAGAGTTGCTGAATGGTACAGTTTCGCAAGCCATCATATCTACACAGGCCTAATTAATCTTAACAGTTCTTCGTTTATGAAAATAGAGAACATTGTAAAACCACTGTACATTAAATACCCCCAATATTTCTCTATGGATAATCTAAAACAAGTTAAGAAATTGCTGGGATTTCGATCACTGTATAAAGATCAAAGCTAAAAATAATTATAAATAATTAGATAAAGAAAATATAGGCCTAATAAAAATAAATTAAGTAGAAGTATTTAAACAATTGTTAATTACCCATATCTATTATTACTAATTATATATCCCCGTGTTGTGTCCGGTTGCTCGAAGAATAGACCAACAGTGCAAATATGCATGTGTCGTAGAAGGAAACATAAAACAAGATCAAAACCAACGCCAGAAAGAGCATTCGGTTGGTGAGCGCCTAGGCTCCAGAAATTGCTACAAAATTAAAACGAATGGGAAAACTTTAAAATTAGTTCGAATAAACTTTGTCCATTTGTATTCCGATAGTAGTTCAACTGGGATTTAAGGGAACATGATGATGATGATGATTATTAATAATTCTATAACTAATTATGTGAAAGGATAATATTTCTTAATCTAGTAACAGAGGTATTATAGATTTCATCGACATCTGTCTATACATGTATAATTGTATATATATATATATATATATATATATATATATATATATTATATATATATATATATATATATATACATATATATATAATATATATATATATATATATATATATATATATATATACCTTACCCCCCATATATATATATATATATATATATATATATATATATATATGGGGGGGGGGGGTAAGGATCTACAGTTTTTAAATCCTAAAGTACAGATAGTATTAGGTTACTCTTGCAAATGAGAAAGGATAGAGCACTTTTTCGATTTGTTGTACTTGACTGAGACTTTCGTATACTTGCTAAAAACTTTAAAGTGTGCGAATTTTTATAAAATATGCTTAAAATAATATAAATTTTCTGATAGTGATTATGTGCTTATTAAGTATATTCATTGAAATTGAGAGACTGCGTAGGTAGGGGAGGGGTGGTTTAGCAAAAACCCTCCGCTTAACCATATCTGTCACTAACCGCTATCTTGGAGTTTACTGATCAAAGGAATTATACATAGGAATAAAGAAATTGAAGATGTTCACAGCGGCACTGCGGAGCAGAGCTTACTACTGTATATTATGGCCAACGGATCATAATGTTAACTTTTGCTCCCACAGAATAACCCATTGCAAAAGTTCAATTCTGTAAATATATATGTACAGTGTATTCAGGTCGGTCACACACTAATAATATTCGTAGTATAGTAAAACGGAGTTTTTGATTGAGTGGCGACAATATACGATAGTCATACAAGTGGTACAACTTGAAATTGTTACATGTAGATTTGGTACTGAGTGATGAAGATATTCCAAGTAAAACGGCGATTCACTTCTTACTGAATAAGCACTATACGAAATAGCGTAATGATTATTATTTATTACTATTAATTAGTTGCTTATCGTTCGTAGCTTACTGATTTAAAACCCAATATTAATTTTGTCTCTACAGCTTCTATTTCTTATGCGAACCTAAGCCATTGCTGCGAGCATACAGATTTACACCGGTTGACTGTTTTCTTAACGGAAGTAACTTAGGCGAGACATGTCTGTGTTGCGTAGGGTCGGATATCTTTCTTCTTCTTTCTCCGCCCGCCAATATCGTTGATCCGCTATCGCCGCTATTGGACCCATTTTCTGAAGCCTTCTTGGAATTCTTTTCCAGATCCACATCCGTTGGACTCTTCTTGATGAAGTATGATCCGGGAGGACGGGGTCTCTGGGACTGATGGAGATGGTTGGCGAATGTCTGCAGATCATCGAAGCGTTGGAGTAGCGAGTGGGTAAACGTCTCTCTCTCCTCTATCACCGGAGACTGAAGTCCCAGTCGATCTGCGATGGTCTCCCGCTCACGTTGCAGCTCTTCTATCGTCTGACCCAGTCTGTGATTGCGAATTCTAGAATCTTCCAGTTCCTTGGCTGCCGTTAACAACATATCGAGGATGTTTTCAGTGTAAGAAGAAGCTTTTCGTTTATTCCACGAGTGGATTGAGTGCTGGGAGGTGCTGGAGAAGTTTGAGAGTATTTTCGCGAACATTTGATCGATGGTTGATTTGCTTACACTTATACGAATGACGTCGTCGTCGTCGTCACCTGTGACGTCACTATCGCTTTGCCTCAGAAGGTCAGGGTCACTATCGCTATCTAGGCTTCCTCCGTGATGATGACCATTTGTCTGCGAATATTTAAATAAATACAGAAGTCAACAATTAGACGTCATATAAGTGGATAAAAGTAGACGTAAACAATATAGGTTTTCAACAGTTCAGCGAAGTATGTGCAGGTCTAGTAAAAGGAAATATAATTTCACCCTAAAATAAAAATGTTTATCTGGAAAAACAGTGCACCCAAGGTAACAAAGGCAAAATCGTAACTAACCTACATGTTGGTGAACAAGAAACAGTTTTCAGAAAATATTTTGCGTAGCTTCTGTCCCTTGTTTGACACATTTGTAATTTTTGACACTCAAGCGATCACCCTATAGCGCGCTACTGATCCCTAGCTATAATTTCACTCTATAGGGACGGGATCTTTAGCGCATATGGTTAAGCTGCGCGTCAGTAAACGAAGTTACGCTACGTCGAATCCGGTTAGTACATGGATTGATAATCACATTGGAAGACCGGGGGTTGACAGCTTTGAGTAAAATCTCCCTAAGTCCACAGAGCACAGTTTCAACGTACATAAACCAGGAGCGTGCTAAATCGAAGTATTTCACGTCACAGACATGAAGAGTTCGGCAGAATGAAATCTACCAGTCGGCCGAATTCCATTAAATCCTGGCCACACTCGTTTCGATATCAACGAGAATTGAACGAGTGCAACATATGCTAGCATGTTTTAACCTTAATGATTGATTAAAATTAAAATTAGAGTAGTCGATGTTATCATGAGTAATGTTACCGTTCTCATTACACTCGATGCAGTTAGATTGTTGCTGATAAGAATGCAGTCCTAGCTAGAAGAGTCATTAAGAATGACTTTGAAAGACTAGTCTTCTGCTTCAGTATTGCTTCTAACTTGGTTTAAAACAAGTTTTGCTTGATTCTTGAATTATTCCTGGTATTCTGCTATGAGATCTGGCTTTAATTTGTTTATTAAAAAACCTACAACTTCATTAAAAAAATATCGACATTACGTTCTCGAAATTACACGATACTAACGTAATCGTACCTGATACAGAATATTTCGTCTAGATGATTTGTACAGCAGGCGAATTTCTTGTTCTTTGTCTTGAGAAATGTCATCGGATTCTAGGCTACTCCTAAGCAGAGCGTTCTCTTCCTCCAAGTTCTGCAAACTCTTTTCGTAACTCTGCATTGCTTGTCCCATCCTCTTCAGCAGCTCCTTATCTCGATCACTCTCCTGATCTTCTAGCTCAGAGAGGCTCATAAATCTAGCTGCGCTCTGAACTCTCCCAACACTGGCTCTACTTCCAGCTCTACTGGCTCTGCCGCCCGCCGTACTGGCTCGGCTGGAATTTGAATCTACGCTATAGTGGCGCGCAATCCCTGAGACACCGTTAGGACTGGTAGTAGCTGTGTCTCTAGAGCTGGTAGACTTTATCCGACCGTTCCCATTTTCAAATTCCTTCCAATATTTACGTCCGTTGATGTTGGAGCAGCTTTCAGGGGAACAGCTGTTGTCTCTGGATTCTGTAGGAATTACAGTGAAGTGTCCATTAACTGGAACAGAACGACTGCTTGCAGTACGCGGAGCGGAGATGAGTTCCTGCAGATCTTTTCTGAGGCTGTCCCTATCCCTCTGAATCTGACCGAGAGAGTTCCGGAGACATTCGAGGCGACGTTTCGATTCGGACAATAGGCAGGTTCTAAAGTAGTTGTCCGTTTCATTCACTGCGGGTTGAATTAAATCGGCAATCATGTGGTCGATGTAATTTGGCAGAGAAGTGGATAATGGCTCTTTCTCAAAATCTGAAATAAATGAAGCGACATATTGCACTAATCAAATTAATTGATAATGATATAACTGAGATCTTATTGCTGATAGTTAGGTTAAATTTTGTATCAAATCTGTCATAAATCTACCATTTCATAATGCTCTAAATCAAATCAGTCATAAATCTGTCATTTCATTATAATGCTCTAAATCAAATCAGTCACAAATCTGTCATTATGTGGTGAAAGTAAATCAACTCCCTCCCAGCTGTCTTCAATTTGCTGATAACTTCAATGAAAAATCATAACAACAATTAGAGAAAAATGCTGGTTAAAAAAGCCATGTCAGTAACGAGTAGAGTCATCAATGACAACATCGAGTACTATCGTAGAGGCAGATAGGCTACTTTTGCAACATAAGCAGTGAGCATAATGATAACATGATGTTCAGTGACAGAATAAAATTATTCTCTAAAGTCAGGTAGGCCCAGTATACCACGTTAAACATGATTCTATGAAAGTGCAAACTAGTACCTCAATATAAGTAGGTCTATTAAATTTTCTCCAATTGTTTGCAAATATATAAACATGTATATAATACATGTATACATATATGTATGCATACATGTAGATATATACATATATATATATATATATACATGTATATATATGTATATATAGCAACGGCAAACCACCTCAGACACAATTATTCCAAAGGTATAGTTTAGCTACTTTAAAATGGGGATGGGCATAAACTTTTGTGAAGGGATTACATCTTTGACCGATGGGGGGAGGCTCGTTATGGTGAATAGGAATATGAATATTGGACTTGCCATTTGGCAGAACATTACAGTGATATATACAAATATATACATGTATATATATATATATATATATGTTTTGTATATAAAAATATATATCTTGTATATGTAGTTTAGTAACATTTACCCCAATGAATCCGGGTCCTATCAAAGTCCAGAGATTCAGCCATCGCCAGGTGTCCGCAATCCTGTAGCAGTAGTCGAAACTTCTCGAATGTTTTCGGATCTGAACTTTTCACGAGCTTGCTAAGAGCTGCAAACATCCGATTCTTTGGATTCAAGTCGAGCTGCTAACATAGTAGTAATATCTTTGTAGCTAAGTATTTCATGGTGCTCTGTAGTAGTGTGTCAGAGAATAAGATACTATTTTGGGTTTTTGGTCATTCTGCAGACCTAGGATCTGCAGAAGGAAAAAATAATATTAATTAATTAATAATTTGAATTAATAATTAATTAATAATTAGAATTAGATTAGATTAAATAATAATAAATTAATAATTAGAATAAGAATTAATAATTAATTACTTAATTTATTTAATTATAAATTAAGGTTGTACCGTGCCCTTAGTCAACAAGCCTATCGATAAGGCTCCGAGTACATTGAGATTTGTATTGAAAGGAATACATTGTAATTTGTGCAATAAAATGGGGTACATTGAGAAGGGAAAATATAAAAACGCTGGTAAAGCTAACGTTAGCGTCCGTTTCCTCACAAGAAAGCGATGTCAGTGACGGGCGAGCCCAGGATTTGAATCCCGCACATACTGATCCGCGGTCGAGTATCTTACCGACATCGCCACTGACTCAAGCCGGCGTAGAAAGTGCTATAAATTGATGATACTGCGGCTAATAATCTAGAGCTACATATTAGAAATAATATGTGCAAATTTATCCAAATTTTCTAACTAGATCAGCGTTATTATTAGACCACAGTTTTGATTTTTATTACTATTATCATTTGGCTACCTAGGTATTCAAATAATTAAAAGTATTTTTGCCTTAATTGAGTTAACATATTGTTGTACCTCAATCTCCTGAATGTCGCATCTGGAAAATATCTTCTTGTCAACGAATGCATTGGAAAGCTCGTTAGACCATCGAACCTGTTCCAGTATCTGTGTTCTACGCCTCTCCAGAATTTTCTTATACTCCTCTCTCATTTTCTATTCTTCGATACACCTGCTGTTAGACAATGTCTGTCGTTATACAATGTCTTGTTTGTTACTGTTTGACACTGACAGTTTTTGTTAACTGATTATATTCCATATTCGTCGAAGACATTAGATTAAATATTTATTTTAAAATACTAATCTGTGTAACGACCAAGCCGCTCACTGAACACGGTGTAAAAGTTTATTCTTTAATAATCCCAATGCATAAGTATAGCCGTAATTGGTCCATTTAATCGGATTATACAGTACTTAAATCAGTGCAGAAATTAGCAATTTACTACCATAAAATTCTTGTCGGTTAGTTTAACATTAAACTTAATAGCGCTCGTTAAATCATATAACGATACGCTACAATCATGTAACTAAATGTAGGCCCGTTAGCTGTTACGTATTCTCAGCCTTTTAAAAGTCTATTGAAAACTAATGTTCGAACTACTTCAGTCCTATACAACTACACGTAATAGATTAGCACTGTGACATATGTAACTGGTTGGCTGCCATTTACTAACTCTTCTAAAAACAAGGATCGATGGCTGTAATCCCAACTAGAAAAATCACATTAACAGCATATATGCAATGTCAAAGTCTATTCGTTTTAAGATAACTGGTTAGATACTAGGGGCACCAGGAAATGGAATGGACCCGATAATTTTTGGCAGTTTCATTAGCTCTCAATTGCTAAAAACTGACTCGCTGAATATATGCTAGCGCAGTGCTTGTAAGAGACTGTTAAAAGTAGCTTTTCGAATAGGTTAGAGGCCGAGATTTGCAAACTCAACCGTACCGCGCCTTGTAGATGGAAACAGACGTTAAATGTAGCTGTCGTAACTAAAAGATATAGATTACTTATAGTATATGTAAAGACATATACTATATGCAATCAGAGAAGGACTCAAACGTCACTTTTTATAGTAGGAAAGTAAACACGCCATACAGTGAAATGATCAACTATGTTGATATCTATCACTTTCTTAATTAATACCACATGATTAAGCCGTTAGGCAATTTAATCCATTTTCCGTGTAACCAGTCCAACGAATATCCGAGATTTTAATTTAAGATCAGCGCAACTGGGATTCTAATCCACGAGAGTTCAATTCACCTCAGAATCTGAAATTTAAAACTTCATGAGGGTACCTTAAAGAACTATTAACAAAAAGTCTAAAGAAAGACACAAAGATAAAGATAGTGAAAATTTTGGTTTGGACCACGCTATTATATGGATGTTAAACATGGACCTTAAGAAAGGAAGATATTAGGAAACTGGAGGCATTGGAAATGTGGATTTGGAGAAGAATGGAGAGGATTAGCTGGACTCAAAAGGTTACAAATTAGGAAGTCCTGGAGAGAGTTGGCACAGATAGACAGTTGGTAAATGTATTAAGAAATAGGAAAAAGAGATGAATAGGACACATTCTAAGGGGGAAGGTCTATTAAAAGAGGTCATAGAAGGTAGAATGGAAGGAAAAAGAGGCAGGGGCAGGCCGAGATTAGGTATGTTAGATGATTTAAAGACCCACTCATATGTGGAAATGAAGAGAAAGGCGGAAGACAGAGAAGAATGGAGGCGTTATGTACCATGAACCTGCCAGTAGGCAGTGCACTAAGAGAGAGAGAGAGAGAGAGATAGGGTACCTTACCCCTCTACGCTGTAATGGACTAAATAACTAAATAAATCTCTACTAAATATCACTAAGAAATAAATTGATAGAGAGCGAGAGAGTCCATGCTTCAAGAGAGAAAATGTTTAAAAGCGCTTTAGGATTTCGCCCCTAAATCCGAATAAGTAGTTTTCGATATTCGAACTTCTCTCTAAGTGAAGGCTATATAGTAACTAATTATTCATATTTATAATACATGTGTAATTTAGATGATCTGAGTATTTCACTATTGAATTATTACGTCAGTCCAAGGATGACAAGTTGTACCTATATACTAGTCTATTATTACTTCATGCCAACCTTTGCTTCGTTAGGGCTGAGATGGTAGCTTGTTGGTAACTTGTTCGACAGCGTATCAGTAGGTGTGGGGTTCAGAATTTTCAGATTCAGTGCGCTTCTTGTCAGTGACATGCATTTCGAGCAGGAATCTGACGTTAAACTGGCTGACCTTTAGTATAACTTAGATGAATGCTCGTGACCCAAGTTATGATTGGCAAAGCAGAAATTATGTTTGAAATTATGTGAAATGTGAGAAATTGTCCGCAATCTTTTTATAATCTGAAAACTGTACAGAGTTATAAAAAATTAAGCCAAAGGAAGAGCTATTTTCGTAACACAAAGAGAACCGAACCTGTTTTTTTTGCTTTTCAGGCCTGTATGATACGAACACTCACATCCAACCAGTTTTATCTAAGATAAATATTGCTTTAAAAATTTCAAATTTAAAGTAGGCCAACATTTGGTCGCAAACGTTGATTCGAAGTGAAGAGCAAGGAGGATTCCAGGCATTATCCTATACAGTTTTTATGAAAATTTAGACATTTTCTATAAAGAATAGAGAATTTATTTGGTATTAATTTTAACACAAATTCTGTTAAATGTTTAAATTAAATTATTTAAAGAGATATAAAGGCGGACAATTTAGTTTTATCATCATCACCTTCCCTTGAATCCTACTTTAAACTAGGGTCGGAATTAGAATTTTTGCGATTTCTGGAGCCTAGGAGCTCATCAACCGAAATTACCGAATGCCCTTTCAGACGCTGGATTGGACCTTGGTGCTTTGTCGCCTATACGACACATACAGTTTACGATTGGTCTATTGACTCTATTCTTTCACAATTAGGACACAACATTGCTAATTTAATTATATACTCGTAGTATCTGAAAATCAATACATTAGAAATATATCAGAGAAATGCAAGATCGAGAAAGTTTAGAAAGGACTGGATAAATCGAGTAAAAGTTTGAAAAACGTCTTTATACACAAAATTTATCATGCAGTTATCTCATCAGTAACCAACTAATCGATAACGGAGTAACTAAATTTAGCCGAACAATGCTGATGATCTGATCTATCATTAATTAGGCTAATTAATTATAAAAGATAAGTTGTATGATTTGCATACACACATTGATAACTAACATACATACTGTAATTAATGAGCAATAACATGACAGACAGATAGAGACTTCCTTCTATTTGTACTACCTTAATTAGATTATTCTGAGGTATCGTAAATCAAAAGTAAAAAAACCTAACGATAACGTCAGTTACCTCACTTGAAAGCGATGTCACTGACGGGCGAGCCAAGGATTTGAACCCGTACATACTGATTCGCGGTCGAATATCTTACCGACATCGCCACTGGCTTCAACCAAATCATATAATTTATATATATGTATCTGACATAAATATATCAGTATAATTTATATAATAAAATATTTAACATTATTAAATATAAACATTAATAATAATAATAATTTAGGTTTAACGTCCGTTTCCTCATCCCGGAAGAAGTCAGGGAGGTCCCCAACAGCACATATCACCACAGATCAATTCACCCAGACCAATCTGCAAAAGAAATGTGCTGCGGAGAAATGAGGTCCTAAACGAAAGCCAGTCCGGTGATCAAAAAATGGTCAAGGTAGATTGATTATGACTATGGTGGAAAAAGGTAAGTTTTAAACTTGCTAGAGAATGTTGAATGAGAAAAACAAGAGCGAAGATTAGCAGGTAAAGAGTTTCAGATTGTGGGTGCGGCGTAAGAAAATGAACGTCTGCCCAATGAGGTGAGAATACTTGGAGCAGAGAGAAGATTGGCATCGGTGGAGCGAAGTGCACGTGAGGGACGATAGGGAAGAAGAATTTCAGATAAGTAAGAAGGCTTGCCAAATCGCAGAGTTTTGAAAGTTAATAGAGCTATTTTATATATTTTTTATTTTATGCGTTGATTAACAGGGTAATATCAATATAAATATAAATATCAGTATTATATTTATATCAGTGTAATTTTAAATCATCGGTTATAACAAATGTTATACTCATCCATATATCGAGCAGAATTGAATTCTGGAATAGAAATTCTGATGAAACACAATGAGCTCTCGTGTTGTATCGCTGTAGAATGGATTATCGAGCACAGCGTGTGTCCTAAAAGGTGCCTTAATATAGGCTCAATACATCTTTACTTCACCGAGGTACAGCATCATTGTATGTGATGATAAAATGTGAGTGAAGGTCATGTTCATCGACATTAGGTGGTACGAAACGGAAAGAACATCAAAATATGCACAACATGTACCAGAAAAGCTTATAAATAGCTGAACAAAGTGCGATACAATAGATGAATAAAGTGCGATGAACTTTAAATTGAATAATAAAAAAACTTTAAAACTGAATAATGTTAACTGAGGGAAGCAACGGAAAGTAATCACCCAGTAGAGCCATATCTGTCCCGAATTGAAGGTACCTTCATGAAACTTAATTGATTGAATGGAATGATTTTTCAAGCGAGCGAAAGCAGAAAAGAGAAGAAATCTGCACCTTGGAACATCCATTTAATAGAATATTTAACAGAGATATTACGCAACAGGCCAGCCACAATAAAGCCACAATAAAACTACAATAAGGCAGAGGGTTAGGGAAGTTGTGGTTTAGCTCAATGAATAAGATATTCAACTCAGCAGCGGGCTATCTTGGTTCAAGTCTCAGATACGTCAGTCCGCAAAAGAGTTACTCTCACGGCGTCAGAAAGAAAGTTTAATAATATTAATCATCTATTTTGCAGAAGTGAAGCTTATCTAAAGTTTAAAAACAGAAACAAAAGAAGGACAACAATTATTTAAGTGCATTTGTCATAATTGCATGCAATTAAATCGTAAAGTAGCACTTAATATGTGTTTCATTGAATAGATGCAGCAGGTTTATTCCCTTCTTAACACTAGTATTACTCTCCAGGATATTTTATTGCTTCAGTTGTTTTATTGCCAGATTTATTGATAATTGTCATTATCAAGAGGATGCAATTGAAGAAATTAGAAATCATATATCACAGTACACCGGGGAGGTTCTTACTATCACATAGAATCAGGTCAATATCAAAATGAGGTCGATCTTTTGACATGCAGTGTGTGTTAACTGTGAATACCTTTCTATAAACGATGCTCGTTAAGAGAGATTAGAGATTTTTATGAAAATACTGAGAAGTCTTACCACACGCTGTAGGCATACAGTTAATAATAATAAAGGTATAACGTCCGTTTCCTAATCCAGGGATGATGTCAGGGACGTCCCCACAGCACACATCACTACAGATCAATTCACCCAGACCAATCTGCAAAAGAAATGTGCTGAGGAGAAGTAAGGTCGTTCCGGTTATCAAAAATGGTCAGGGTAGATTAGTTCAGTCATGTCTTGGTTAGTCGATAATCGATGGTGTTCTCACTGGTGAGCGATGCAGTGATCTCTGAATAAATATGGATTATACCATGAGATCAAGAAGTTTATGTATACCCGAAACATTTCGTCAAATTCTTATACTATTTTGTTTTATCCCATGTCATTTTATTTACTTGATAGTTTCATAGTATGCACGGTGTTTGTTCGTTTGTTTGTGTGTGCCTATGTGTACTACCATATAGGTTGGTGAATAAAGATTATATAAGTTACTTTAAAAGTGAAGTAGATCGAACTGTTTAAGATTTTGCACTGCCGATATGTTAAGGTGATTATTGACTATTATTGACTATTATTGACTATTATTGACTATTATTGACTATTTTTTACTATTATTGACTATTATTGACTATTATTAACGACTATTATAGATACATCACGTGACCAAAGCTCTTTCAATACTAAAAACAATAAAACGAGCAATCACTCGACGATAAGCGATTGTATTGATCATAATGGCTTCTATCAGATCGATTGTTGATGATAGAACAGTATAACATAATACTCTAGTACGTGACAATAATTATATACTAAATGAATTATATGCTTGTATGACCATTTTGAAGACGTATTAATGGCTTCCGTGCAGTTAATTGTACAAACATTCTATGGTTGGAGGAGATTAGGTATTTACTTTGGCTCTACTTAAATATGCAGTTGTCCCACCAAATTGAGAGTTAATTTGCAGGAGTATGTGCAGTTGCCCTGCGGGAACTGGACATACTCCTAGAGCTGACTGACACAGATACCGCAACAAAAATAACTTGTAACCATGTGGCAGTGATTTCGATGTTTAGTGTTGTGTCTGAAACTATGTTTGCCCGGGTTGCTGATGAATAGACCAACCTTAGGCTGCACGTGTCGTAAAAGGCAAATAAAGTCCTGAGTTCTAAACAAAGGTCTGAAAGGGCATTCAGCTGTTAAGCGCGAAGGTTACAGAAATTGCTGCATTTTTTTGTAAAACGAGTGAAAAGGTTTTCCCAATCCTAATTAAACTGGGATTCAATGGAAAATGAAATGACGATGACTTATCGTTCGTCGGCCAAATTTTGAAATATCGATATGCTGCAACGGTTGTGGCCTTTGCTTTAATTGTCATGCATCGTATAGGCCTATGTCCATTTAGCTCTACAGTTGCTGGCAATTTGTAAAAAGTTGCGCTTTATAGCCATACATTATATTATAGGCCTACTTACTGTCCCAATATAGGCCTACCTATGTTTTTAACTAGAAATCTATATCAAACAGGGAGTGACATTATGAAAATATGGTATTAATAAAATAATTTTACGTTATAAAATCTTTATTCACCAAATAAAGGCTGCAAGCATACATGTAATCAACATTATTCGAATAATTTAAGGCAAAACTCACTAAAAGGCTAAACATCATTGTCATCAAGTTAAGACATTGTTAAAAATCAAACGTGTTATGTGTCTTAAATAGATATTTAGGCGGTACTTTTGAGAACGAGAGAAAGAGAGAGAGGGGGATAACAAATTAGAAATACAAGTATAATAGCAGACATCATATTTTGTTATAATTTTAATTATTACTAATATTTTCTGAAGTCGATGATATTTGAGTAACAGAAAATAAGCAGATTATTTTTAATAAATAACTCTGCACTAGCTTTTCATTTTGTAATCTACACTAAATTATGTAATACTCTACTCGAAATAATTGATACTCGAATTATAGTAGGCCTTATGAAAAAAATTGCATAGAGCGATTTAACATGTGGAATTAAAAGTGACAGATATCAACGTAGTTGATCATTTCACTATACCCTAATGCGTGTTATTGTTATTATTGCTGTTGTTGTTATTATTTCTATGAGATATGGGTAGTGATGATCAGTTATGTTGACTATGCTGTCCACAGACCTCTACAACAAACTTGCGTTTTCCGGTGAATCGACTTTTCTTGTACCTCGAATCAAGTTCTTCACCCGCAGAGTTTGTATTATTAGGTACTCTGCTGAATACATTCTGGACATTCGAATAGATGATTAGTTCTGAACATTGCTTAAGCAGTACCGTCGATAATTATTAACCACTATTACACTGATTTAAATTTCTGCGAGGATAGATTTATTGATCCTAGAGCTAATGAAGTGATTGTAGATGAGAAATTCACCTGAGTATTAGTACACAAGCTTACTCATTTGACTTTTATTGTATTTGCACTTAGCTCCACCTGAAGTTTTTCAGAATTACCGGGTTATTACGTTATGTTTGCTCTCAGATCTTAATCAGTAAACCGGGAGCAAGGCCGCTTTTTATTTATCAATATCCAGACCACTGTTGAATATAATGTAATTCAAATGATAGATAAAATGTCATTTCTTTTAAGCCGAGCACACGTGAAATCGAGCATTGTATATGTAATAAAATAACGTAATCTACAAGTAGTTTAGTAGGCTAGATATAGACTCTGCCATATTTCTTAAGCCAACGAATCTCTAGCTAGTTTGACAAAATTCTATTATTTCCTTTTATACGTCTATTTATACACATGGCACAACACATTTTTTAAAACAAAGTTTACTTTGTCTAGTTATTTCAGTTTTCGCCACTTACTCCTAACTATCGTTGGTTATCTCTAATCGTTGCCTTATGATAACCCATCGGTTGCAAGTGTCAGATTTTAAAATAATCTTTTAACACACTGAGGCTTTCTCGTTCAAAACTGTCAGCACTCGGTTTCCACAGTTTTCTCCAATCCAAGTACTAACCGAGTCCAACTTTGACTATCTTCGTTTATGACGCGCATTCTCTACTAAGTCTGCTAAACTCCGCCTAATAATAATGAGCAAAAAATAAACGCTGCTATTAAATGTAGACATGTATTACGTTATTTTTAAATTCTAAACTTTTTTTGTTTAAAGATAAACCTGGGAAAATTGGAATTCCAGACCATAGTGCAGTCGTGTGGAATAACAACAACATTACTGATAACAGATCTAAAATTAGCTTTGATTTGCTTTTATTTCCTATAATTTTCAAACGCTATCCGTCGCCTCACGGAGTGAATTTTGCGAATTATTAAAGCACAAGTGAAAATAATTAGCAGACCTACAACTCTCAATAAATCACTGTCTGCTAGGCTGCTAGACACTGGTGACTTAGTTTTCGATCAATTCTTTCAAGGTAGTTTAGAAATCATCGTTGTTAGAAACACCAGCAATAAATACAACTGAAAAAATTACAGTGCTACTGTAGTCGAAGACAACAACGAATATTATTGAACCAAATTCCAACTGAAGAGCAAAATATCAAAAGGGTTCAAAATGGTGCAAAATCAAATATTCAGAAATCAGTCAAATAAAGAAACTTAAAGAAGAGGAGGTCACTCTGGTCGCAATTCATGAACGCCAGAAAGCAAAACATCAGCTGGATAAGAGTATCAAACAATTACATGTAATTGTAATTTTGTAATTGTAATTTTAATGTTTAATTTTATTTATTTTTATTTTAATAAAAATTCTAAAATGTAATTGTAATTGTAATTACATGTAATTTCCCAGCATTGTACATAAAAGGTTCGCTAGAATTAAATTTGTTTTCAATTAAATTGTGAGTTGCAGGCGATAATGTTAAAGAGATTTTACCGGAAGAAAAGGTACAAGTATATAGACCTATTAATGGGCTATGTTTATCATTTGAACGTATAGAATTAAGACAAGTGTTGCATAATGAAAAAGTAAATGCCAATTAAGCAGTTACTAAATATGTTTTCTCTAGACAAATCTAAGCCAATACAGTGAAAAATAAATCGATACTTAATCGATACTATTTATCAGTTTGGGGTCGACAAAAATTTAAAAAATTAATTTCAACGCTAAGTTATTTAAATTTTGGTAAGAGGAATTAGAAAGTGTTCGCCGGTGCTCTAAAATAACCCGAGATCGGCCAAAACTGAAAGTTTCGCTTCGTAATACGTGTATTTCTGTACAATTTTGCCTCATGATATATGCATTTCTGTGCAATTTCGCCTCATAATACGTGTATTTATGCTCAATTTCGCCTCATAATACTTGCATTTCTCTGCAATTTCGCTGATGCTTCAAGCTAACTCTTAACGCGAGTACCGCAAGTATTAATCTTTGACAAACTCAACAAAACCATTGGAATAAACTAATGGCGACCATTTGTATTGATTTTGCGTATATTTAATTAGAAAACCCGACTTAGAGTTGCTGATAAAATATAATTGAATTAACGATCACCGATAAAACTGATATTAAAACGATAAAATCACATCCTAGATTGAAAAAAGTCAAGTTAAAATCGAACTGAGTCGAATTTAATCATAGTAAGATTTAATCCTAGTCCTTTAATCCTAGCACAGCATGTGAATCTTATTGCAATGCTAATGTGAATGTTATTTCAATGTTAATGTGAATGCTAGTGCAATGCTAATTTTAATTCAATTAGATCTAAGTCTTCTCTTGATTTTTGAATTTGCATCGTTTTTTGGACCTTCTTGGCGCTCGGCGGCTTGATTTTGTCGAAATAGTGCTCAATGTTGTCGTTGATGACTGTAGCACTCTAATTTTTGTTATGCTTTTATGTTATGTTAAGCAGGCTTACCTGCCTACAAACGTCACATCTACAAATTATTATTTACTACTGATTTAATTATTCTTATTATTAATTAATACTATAATTAAGGCTAATGTTAACGTCAGTTTCCTCACCCGAAAGCGATATCAGTGACGCGTGAGCCCAGGATTTTAATCCCGCACATACTGATTCGTGGTCGAATATTACCGACATGGCCACTGGCTTCAGTAGATCACATAAGATGTGGAAATGGCATAGCATGTTGTGAATTTATCGGCTTATTAATCTATTTGGAGTGCTCCTTATGGAGCACTCCAAATGTGCAAGCATGCGGACTGTGTATTTTGTACCAGCCAATTGGTAGAACATCAGAGCGAACAAGTGAGATTGAGTGAGAGAGAGAGAGAGAGAGAGAGAGAGAAAAGATAAGTGATCTAGAAACGGCCCAGGGTCAATTGCACGAGATCACGGGCACAACGCTTAGTATAGAGTTAGAGTTAAGCATGCCTAGAATAAGACTGCTAAGTTGCTAACATTACATTGCTCATTGCTCAATTAACATCAGATTAAAGTTTAATCAAAGACACTCACAAATATTAGCTCACGTAATGATAAAATTACTTAATTGACAACTCCTATTAAAATTCTAGAATACTTTATAGAAGTGGTTATTTATGATTTTCTTACCTTGTTGCTCAATTTAGACTATTGGTTAGCGAGTCAGTGTTAAATGTCATATCTAATGTTACATTTATTCTAACTAATGACTGCTTTCGTTAAGAAATAACTTAGACAATTACCTGATCGAAAATTAGACAATTATCGTTTTGCACTATTTAGCCTGCACCAGTGGTGCTATGATCGATTAGCAAAGACTGTGTACATGGATCTGGCTGGAGCCAGTGGCGTTGCCGGTATGATATTCGACCGTAGATCAGTATGTGCGGGGTTCAAATCCTGGGCTCTCCAGTCCCTGACATCGCTTTCGAGTGAGAAAGCTGACGTTAACATTAGCTTTTCGTCATTTGACAGAGCAACAAGACGCAAGAAAATTTGAACCTACACTGATCTATAGATTTAAAACATCCTTTTAGCGGACCTGTGTATAATATAACATAACATAACATAACGACACTAGATCAGAAAGCACAACTGCTTGTTTGAGACCCACACAAAATAAAATAAAACTTAGCTATACATCTTGCATAGCATAACATATTAAACACATTTTATTTAATAACAATAAATAATAACAATAACAGCAATTAGAATGCTACAGTCATCAGTGACAACATCGAGCACTATTGAGACAAAATCAAGCCGGCGAGCAAAAAAAGAAGGCCCAAAAACGGTGCAAATTCCACAATCCAGAAATTCAGTCCAAAGTACTAATACAGGAAACCAGCACACCTGTACTATTAACCTGTACACTAACAGGTACAATTACTACTCAATATGTTAACACTTGTCAAATTACAATATACCTAGGCCTACACATCCTCAAAACCACACATACCAAACATTAGAGCAAGAGGCAATAGCCATTTTATACAAAAAAGCTAAATAAACTATATAAACTCTACTTAACTATCAAAACTTATACACTTTAATAGGACTGGGCAACCCCACAACTCAGCCTATTACTGTTCTATTAATACTTCACACTTTCCCTACAACACTTTATATACTTATATCTATTCTTAAATTGACAGATTCGGCCTCAACGACCTCCTCTGGCAGTCCGTTCCAAACATCAACAACTCTTTGACTGAAATTTTTTTTGTGTATCTCAAGCCTACTTCTAAATTAAATTAACTTGTATTTGTGTCCTCTAGTTCTGTTATTATTTGCTAATTGAAACAAATTGTTATAATTTACTTTACTGAAACCATTAAGCATCTTATAAACTTCTATTAAATCGCCTCTAACCCTTCTCTCTTCTAAAGATAACAATCCAGTACATTTTAAGCGATTTTCATAATTGACATTACTACATTTCTTAATTAATCTTGTTGCTCTAGCTTGGACATTCTCTAATTTCTCTATATTTTTCTTAAGATAGGGACACCAAGCCTGAACACAATATTCAAGTTTGGGTCTAACCAATGCCTTATATAACTTTAATATAATGTCTTTTCTTCTACTTGTCATTGTTCTTTTTATTATACCTATAACAGCATTTGCATTATTGGCAGCTTTATTACATTGCTCACTAAATTCTAATGAATTATCCAATATTACACCTAAGTCTCTTTCAGAAGTAGTATTTTTCAGTATTTTATTATTTAAAATATATTCTGTATTTAAACTTTTTTTTACCTATATGCATTACATTACACTTATAGCTATTAAATTCCATCTGCCATTTTTTAGACCAATTTTGTAATCTTAATGTCTCCTCTTAGAACCTCTGCATCTGCTTTATTATTTACAATTTTTGCTATTTTCGAATAATCTGCGAATTTACTAACTTTTGATAGTATGTCTATGTTTATGTCGTTAAGATATATCAGAAACAGCAGAGGACCTAAGACAGATCCTTGTGGAACACCACTTTTCACCGTTGTCCAACTAGAAAATTCGCCATCAACACATACTCTTTGCCGTCTATCCCTTAACCAATTACCTATCCATCTAATAATATTACCCTGTATACCGTGTGCCTCTAACTTTCTCAATAATCTAATATGGGGTACTTTATCAAATGCTTTTGCAAAATCTAAATATAACACATCTATACAATTACCTTTATCTAATTCACTTGTAATATTTTCTAAAAAGTCAATTAAATTTGTTAAACAGGAACGTCCACTAATAAAACCATGCTGACTATCGTATATTAGGTTGTGTTTGTCTAAAAAAGAAATAATTTTATCTTTAATTATCCTTTCTATCGGTTCGACTCGGAGGGGTTAAGATAGGAAATGGAAGCTCGAAAACTCAGCAATTCTTCGGCCTGACACCACAAAGTGTACACGATTTTATATGCGCCCATCGGAAGAGAAAACTCGTATTTGTCGTAGCTCAGCAGGTTCGTAACTGCGTCCTCAACTGAGAAGTCGCAGTATTGAACTCGCGACCTCTCAACAAAATAGGCGAGCTCTCTATCACTGCGCCACAAGGCATGAGCTGATGTATAATTTTAACCCGTAATTTATCTTAAGTCATCTGTTTGACTGCTCGCATCTGATTAAGAACATGTCCTGATTAAGCTCAGTTGACCTCACCAGCATTTGAACCTTCATAGAGTTAAGCGTTAATTATATAATTACGCCTTTAATTGAGACGTTTATCTAAGCGATTCTTTGTACTTCAGATAAATAAAGTTAACAATTTTATCAAATTTTAATTGATAGACTGATTGCAGAAGGCACGAGTAAGACTATGATTCTTAGAAGCTACTTAAACTAAAGCCGTAACGTCGCGTATTTGTCAGGCGACCACCTTCAAAGCAACACAATCACATCCTCTTTCCATATCTAGATTCTCGCGACTATTTTGTGATTATAATTATCTAAGCTGAATAGATTCGTAAGTCGTCAATGTCCTACGAAGAAATCGAAGCACAAAATCTTCGTGATACTCCATAATCTTGTTAGTTCATAATCATGTTATTTCTAAATTATGTTATTTCGTTATCTTGTTAGTTCATAATCATGTTATTTCTAAATTATGTTATTTCGTTATCTTGTTAGTTCATAATCATGTTATTTCGTAATCAAGCTATTTCATAATAATTTTATTTGATAACCTTGTTATTTCGTAATCACGCTATATCGTAATCATGTTATTTCATAATTTAAACTAATCCGTTATCATGATATTTCGCTATGGTTTTTCATAATCATGTTATTTCATAATTATATTATTTCATACTCACGATATTTTGTAATCATGTTTTTATCATAGTCTTGTTTAAATCGTAGTCATGTTATTTCATAAAAAGTGCTATTTTATAATCGTATTATGTCATAATCATATGTTATTTTACAAGTATGTTTTTCATAGTCTTATTTTTATTATTCGTTAGAATTTTTATTATTTTAATTTTTGTATTTTTATCCCGACCCTGTTTAAATTGGGATTTAAGGGAAGATGATGATGTTTTTCATAATCATGTTTTGTGTTAATTATGTCATTTTAAAATAACTTTATTTTTGTAATGATATTATTTGTCGTTATTTAATTCATAATCATGCTATTTCGTAACCACTTTATTGCAAAATCATGTTATTTCATAATTATGTAATGTAATAATCAAAGGAATGATGGAATACAAGGGAGGTTTACTCCTCAGCTATGTCTCTTCAGCCAAAATACCCCTTAGATTTCTACTGATATCCTCCCTATAAGCAGCTTAGTATTCAGTAGGGCATGTGCCCTGTAACTTCTAGATTGCTAAAAGCTGCATTCAGTTGTATCATTTTTTTAAGATCAATATATAAATAAATATACTTATTTTGTTTATAATATAGGACATCAATCAATAGGGCACCAATCAATTACAATGAAATCATTTAGCTAATGTAATCCTTCCAAGTTTCCTAATCACGCACCAATCAAATTCAACCACTTAATTAAGATACTACATTCTAAGCAGTGTCATACAGGTCTTGAAAGAGCGTCCGTATTGACAAAAATATAAGTATCTAGAAATGAATTAATATGAAAATTAGCTGAATAGCTAGACCTCCTTCGATCAAGGGTGGAATAGTATGATAAATGTGTAATTGGAAAAATATTCAAACGAAAAATACAAATAGAGAGAGAGAGAAAGAGAGAGAGAGTGAGAGATAGATAGATAGATGGGAATAGTCTCAATTGATGACAGCTCAGAATGATGCTCGGCGAGTCATCGAACTATAGAATTTTCCTTTCAGTTTTCCTTTTAATGGTATTCTGCTATCACACACTAATTTGGAGAAAATGACTTTAACTCTTTATTATAACTATTATCATCAAATGCGTCAATTATAATATGTTGATATAATCCTTACAAACAACACAGCAGTCAAAGTCAGAACTAATATCTATACAATTATACTTAATCGCAAGTGAATAGAAGCCATAAAGAAGTTGAGTGTTTTGCTGGTAACCATGTATCTCATCGCAGAGCTCGAAATTGTCATGGATGACGACTGCTCCCTGACTGATGTTGTTAATATTATACTATATACAAGTATGAAAATATTTATACTTTTCTTATTCACAGGAGTAATAAAACAATAACAAATTGGATAGAATTGAATTTATATTTCAATAACAAAACAGAAACTTACAAATATTCTGTAAGAGTTTTAATGTGTCAGTTGATCAGGATGCTGATCGAATTACACAATTTGTTAGTATTAAATTAATTAATTTTTAATTTATTTAAATGATTCAATCTTTTCACACAATACAGCAATTCATATGAAATTAAAAAGGACACAAAGGTCCGAAGACTCTAACATGTGCCCTAATAAAAGAATAAAAGATTTAAGCCCCATTAAAATATCGTAAAATAGCATTTGCAAAATATCCGTGGTAACATTATTTGTATGTAGTAAAATACATATTAAGTAATAAAAAGCAAATATTTATTAAAATAAAGTTTATCTAAATCACGCTTAAATGAAATAACAGTATTTGTCGTAACCACAGAATCCGGCAAGGAGACTGGGTTTGTAACCGTTGATAAGAGCCTAGGCTCTATACATGGCTACAAACCTTTGAAAAACGAATTGAAATATTTAGGTCTATTCGCATCCGACCCCAGTTAAACTGTGATTCAAAGGAAGATGACGATGATGATCAATAAAGGCACTGTCAAAGATAACCCCAGCAAGGATCTGAATACGTAGCCTCTGGCTCGCCACACATGCTAATGCGCTACAACTATTAAACAGCTTTCATTTCAGGGAAATGAAGTCTAAGAAAATGGAACAAGAATATTGAACAATTTGTTATATCAAAAGGCAACAATTACTAATAACCAAGGAGAGGAAGGAGGAAATGAGTCTAAAAACAAGCATCTGTGCTTCCTGACCCAGTGTGCCGTTATGTTATGTTATGTTATGTTCATGGTTGAAAGAACAAAGAAGTAGCATCTTCTAAGAGCGCTCAGGGGCAGACACATCCATCTTCTGGTCATCGTCATCGTCCAACCAAGTTTTGGCTTCTTCTTTTATCTAAATCAATAACAAAAAAAGTTAATTTTGACCAAAAATCGCTGATTGTAGAGATCGTCCTAACCGTGCTCTCAAGCGAATGAAAACTAGATAAGTAATAGAATAGAAACAAGGAAAAGAAAAGGTATAAACAAAAACATATGCAATTTGTTAACAAAACTGATATATGCCGGGATAAATAAAATAGCCACTTTGCAAAATCTCGATAACTTCCACAATACAAGAAGTTCACGCCAAGTTTCATAAAACGTTTCGTTGCACATTGAGACAACATTTTACATTAAATTGCCAAATTGGGTACAGCAACATTCATAGATAATAACAAAGGTTTAACGTTCCTTTCCTCATACAAGGATGATGTCAGGGACGCCCACATCACATGTCACTACAAATCGATTCACCCCAAAAGAGCTGCAAAAACTTGTGCTGAGGAGAAAGAAAAAGACCCTAAAAGGTGCCAGTCCGGTGATCAAAAAACTGTCAGGCATGATGAAAAAGTCTATGGTGGGAAGCGATGTGTTTTCAACCTACAACAGAAAGTGGAAGTAGCAGAACATAAAGGAAGAGCAGGAGGCAAAGAGTTCCTAACAGTAGGAGCTGAGAAACCAATCTCTTCATGGTTAAATTTGTTATTGAACCAGAAAAGAACTCATTGGCAATGAGCTCGATTTATTGAATATATCATAAAGAGACCAAGAGAGCAAAACCTGTAGTTTACTAAGAAATACTGGGCACATGCAGTGTATAACTGCAACTGTGGCAATGGTCTTGTGGTGCACTGGTCAGTTTTAATCCTTTCTTTACCAGGATTTCTTTTTTGAAACTTGAATAAAACGACGCTATTGGTCAGTTTGGATGCTAGATACTCCGGGCAATTGGTCTCTCTCGCATCCAGACTGTAAGAACGTCTTAGTTGCGTATTTGGACATTCAAGTACCGCTGGTAAAATAAGCGGTGGTTACTGAAAATCATAGATATAACTTGTAATAGGAAGAGGACTTCAAAGTACCAGCAGTAAAGAAAGAGGTAATTAAATAGCGCTTCAGCAGCTTCGTCCAGGTCTACCATTATTATGATCGCTGCAGATAAACTTAACTGAACAGCTCAGAATATTTCTATAAAAAATTTATAAAAGTTATTCTAATTAATTAGTCTTTCTGAAAAATGCAGTTGCGTTCTAATGTTTGGGAAAATTGTAATGCTAATGCTATTTAAATAAGCTCGATTAAAATACATTTATATAATTACATTGGTAAGTAATTTTAAAAAATTAATTACTTGTAATTAATTTTTATCCAAATATTTTAATTATTTTGGTTACCTTTGCTAAGTCTTCACCAGTCAGATCATTCTCAATGTTAAACCTCTCACGTATTTCTTCAGGTGTTTTCAAATCTGCGATCATCTTACCGACGTAAGTCGTGGTCAACTCAAGTAGGCCTCTGATCTCAAGAAAATTAGCAGCCTGGTTGACAACAACAACAACAAAGACCGGCAATGACACAGCTATGATGCTAAGCTTAAACGTCTGCTTTCGTGCCACAAGGGATACTATGAGAAGGGCTCCGGAGAGGATTCGAATCGATGGCCTCCTGGTTATCAGGCAAGCCGGCAACTAACTCAGCTATCCAACTGAAATATATTACAGTTTAGTATTGTCGTATAGTTCAAGACAGCAGCGAGCTTTGTGAAATTGTTGCTAATAAGATAAGCACCATTAATCAGATGATATATGTTAGATGCAAATGAAAAAGTCTAATATAATAAAGTAAGAACAGATTCCTAATGTGCTAGCAGTACTAAATGTTGCAAAGTATTACTATTATTATTATTATTACTTTTATTATTACTACTATTATTAGTGTTATTTATTATTATTACTATTATTATTATTATTATTTGTATTAGTCTTAAGTTCACTATTTTAGCAGTGCCTAAAGACACAATTTCATACCCACTATTCTCTCTGTCTCCAATGAACTGCTAAGTAATAGTTTCAAGGTACATATTCATACTCATAGTCTGCTTTCTCACTCCATAAGAGCACTCCTTAGATTACCAAGTTAATCCATTCACAAAGTCTATGCCTTATCTATACCACACGTAGTCTATAGCTTGGGAAAAGTATAGCTTCTGAGATGGTTTCACGTTGCCTTCGTCAGTTAGACGGATTAATTACCATTTAATCCTGGGGGAACATATTTAACATACTCACCATTATCAATTCAAATAATGTTTTGTCATCAATCTTTAGGAATTCCAGGTCCCAATCACTGATGTGCTCCTGAAACACAAAATCTTCTGTCTCGGCATCACGAGCAGGCTCAGGATCATCTTTGTGTTGCTCCAGCCATTCAATCATCTTCTCCATACAGTGCTCAGAAATGTTCGGGAATGGTAACACGTCCTCGTCTAACTCAACATCGGGACTTGGTTGGACATTAAGATCTGTAATCAGCAATATAGCACAATGACATATCAGCTTTTAGATTTTCATTAGAAAATGATTTCGTGAAAAAGAATTGATACAATAGAACAACTTATAACTGTATTCATTTAGCTTCATCCTATAAAAACTGCTACTGTTTTACGAAAACTTCTAATAAATCAATTGCTTGAAAATCAGAGTTAGCTTAACAAATAGAACTCACCATAAACAAGTGTTTTAGCCATTTAAATAAAGCAATAAATTGTAGCTACTATCTAGTAAATTTTTTGTGTCTGCGCCATTGCAGAAAATATCAATGGCAAACAGCAAGTCAATAGACAAGAATGCGAAGAAGCAAAGAAGAGGAAAGTTAAGAGAACAGCTCAAAAATCAAATTTTTCCAAACTGAAATGTAGATTATATTGAAAGGTATTTTAAAGGCACAGTGAACACGCGCATTATAGTGAAATGATCAACTATGTTGATAGCTATCATTTTTTTGATAGTGGTCACATTTTTAAACTGTTAAGCAATTTAGTCCATTTTCTGTTTAACTAGTCCTGTGAATGTCCGAAATTTTACTCTCAGATCAGAGCGGCTTGGAATCCAACCCACGAGGGTTCGATTCACCTCTGGATCTGTCATTTAGAACTTCATGGCAACCTTACGTGTCTCCATAACCACTGCACTATCGAGAAATTCAATATTAGACACAGCCTTAGAGATGATTCAGCTTATTGTTCGACAGTGCTCTATAGCAGAAGGCAAATTCAGTGTAGTATTGTTATTTAGATAAATGATTCGTGAACCTCTCAATTGCAGAATATAACAGAAGAAAGAATAAATAAAAATCTTATTCAGTACAATAGCGGAGAGTTTGTAGCTTGAATTTTTAGTAACAACATATACCAGCATTAATATTAATTCATAAACACTGTCATTGGCTAAATTGATTAATATTAGGAACTATAATTTAAAGTACCTTCAATCGCTTTCCTAATTGAAAAACATTCACAATTTAATTTTTAAAACCATTACCATTGCAAGGTAATCATAAAGATTATCACTATCAGCTCTATGTCTCAATTGCGTAGTGGTTAGAGGCATAAGGTAATGTAATATCATGATGTTTTAAATGACAGATCCCAAGGTGAACAGAGAGTAAATCTCGGATATTCACAGGACTGATTACATTGAAAATGGTCTAAATTTCCTAACGGTTTAACCATGAGGTATGAAAAGTGATAGATATCAAAATAGTTGATAATGTATGTTTACCTTTTTTACCTATAGGCCTAACCTCTCATTAGCTCTTCAGTAAGTTACCATTCAAATCAAACTGAGTACATTATTCAATTAATCATTTTATAATCATTTTATAATCATTCAATTAATCATCGTATAAAACTGTACAACCTTTAATCATAGCATCTAGCACAACCGATTTCTTCAACAGATCCATTTCCACAGGAAACTGTCTTCCAGTTTCACATGCTAAAATCCACTTAACCATCTAAGAGAGAAATCAAATAGGAAATTATAAGCAGTATGCACACAATCGTTTAATAAATCAAAACATACCTCTTAAATTGAACAATATATAAATAGGAATTTAATATTATATCAGTCAATAATTAATGAAAGTAAATGAATTTAACGCAATCGTTCATAGGGTAAGTCTAAGAAGTATTCTAAACTGTGATGATTTTTATTTAAATATATTTTAATTCTGTATAGTTACACATATGTCATATGCACGTGCAGTAGAGTTTTCTTTCTTATGGTTTCTGTTTTTGTAGTTTTCATTATTTCTTCCTTTTCCCATCCATGGATGTTAGTAATCGTTGCCATTTGTTGGCATTTCAATAGCAACCGGTGAAAGATTTAAGAATAAACTCCAACACCCTGGGGATTATTTACATTCAAAACTGTCGACACTCGATCTTCCAAAGTGGTAGCTCACAAAGTACTATTTACTTCGTTCAATTCATGCGCAGCTTAACCGAGTGCACTAAATCCCCCCCCCCCCCCCCCCATTGGCCAAGGATGATAAATGTGCCCACAGTATGAGAACCTTTGAAAAACTGGAATTCGATTTCTTTAGAAAAACAATAACAACAAAATTAGTATCATATACATCAAGTTATCTGCATTTCTTCTTTTCTTTAAAAATAAATACAATAAAAATTTCCAGCTACGTGGATCTTAAAAAAAGAAGTTCCATTAATGCAGATACCAATTTGAAGAAACTAATTCTTGAAATAAAGGAGCATGTATGTGAGTGTGTTTGTGTAAGTTCTCTGTTTGTGTGTGTGGATGGCAGTGTGTGAGTGGTGGTGTGTGGATGACAGTATTTATAATTATATACATATTTTTGTGCAAGGACAAGTTCCTTTCTATATGGTATGCGTATGCTCTAGTTTCGATGGAACTTTTATTTATATATTAAGATCCATCTCTGTCTATCTGGAACCATAATCACTCCGTTAATAGAATTTCTCAATCTCTACTCAGAAGTAAGGAAAAAAATATAAATTTTGTCAAGATTGGACCATCAAAGACAATGGTTGGCCTGTATCGAATAGAAATTAAGGTAAAAGATTATACAACGGGGGGGCTCATACGATAACGCCCCTCCCTATGATCCCGTCGTTCGATTGTTGTCATTCATGACAACAATAGAATCGAATAATTTAATTCATTTGTAGAGAAAAAGATTATTTGCACCTTTCCTTGATCCTAAAAATCTAAAATAAATTACAGATAAATGAATTTTTTTAAATTATTTAATAATTTAATAATTGACGTCCGTAAAAGTAAGACTAGTGTAAATTGGCCCGCAGTTTAGTAATCTATCCGTTTAGTGGTCCAGTAGAAATATACAATTTTACTCTACGATTAGCTCACCCGAAAATCGAATCAAGTGCACTACAAAGTATCTCAGAATGGGCAATGCAAATTTCAATGCTCGATCTGACGCTCTGCGCTTAGAGATATTTGCGCATATACATATATGATTTGCTTTGAGTGAAAAAAGGATAATAGAATTTAATAATTTTATTCATTTGTTAAGAAAAAGATTATTTACATATGTTTGATTATTTCCTTAACATTAAATATCTAAAATAAAGTACTGATAAAGGATAAAACTTACGATTATTTTGTTAAAGTGAAACAATGCAAAATAGCTAATAGATTATATTTGGAATTTCCTGACTGCAACTTGATGTTAAGTTCACATAAATTCCCTCTAGGGAAAACCAAATGGAGAAACCAATCCTTAGTGAGACCTGTGGCTCTCGTAAAATTATATACTTGGAGGGGGGGATTATTTAAACTTCTTAATTTTTCTAGATCTGATCTTTGAAAAGTTCTGCTACTAGTGATGAATTTTCAATATAATTCATTTTGCTAATAGTTAAACTTTTCTAATCATTTATCTCCAGTATTTGAAAAAATAAGGACTAAACAACAACAACAACAACAACAGAATTAGAGTGCTACTGTCGTTAGTGACAACATTGAGCACTGTGGTACCAAAAACGGTGCGATCCAAAATCCGGGAGTTCGGTCCGAGGAAGGGTACTAGTGGAATGGAGGTTTACGTGTTGGTCTCAGTTCATGTGCAATGGTTGAATATGAGTGGTCAAAAAGAAAAGCTAAAACTATGCAATAAGCACAACATTTCAGAAATCATAATCTAGGTTAATTTTCTCATCACAGAAAGTGATTTCGGAGTAAAAATAGCTTATATTAAAAGTATCTACCGGGCCGGGTGCATGGAACTCTCGGAGAATCCCGGGTAACCCTGGGTAACCCTAGGTATCATTTTCCCCGGATATCCCCGAACATCCCCCGCGCGGGTATTCCCGGGTATCCTCGGGTATTTCCGGGTATCCCGGGTATCCCTGAGTATTCCCGGGCATCCCGGGGTAACCCGGGAATACCCGGGTATCATCGGGTAACACCGGCCGGATACCACCGGGTACTCCCGGGTATCTCCGGGGACCCCGGGTACCCCTCGGGTACCCTTCGGGTACCCCCCGAGTAACCCCTGGTCACCCCCGGTAACCCCCGGACACTTCTGACAAGTCGAGCACCCGGCCACTTGAACCTCCCAGTAGGCAGTGCACTAAGAGAAAGAGAGAGAGAGAGAGAGAGAGAGAAATTAAGAGGGAGAATTTAAAGTTTCCGTTCTTAACTATAATTAAATCGAGTAACTAACTTAACGAATTTAAGTACGTGTAAAACTTTTCAATCAATATAGGCGCTATAATTTGTTTTCTTTAATTAAAAAATCAGAGTGTCTTTACTATAAAAAAGTATCATACTTTTTTGTTAAGTATAGGGCCTACTTTTACTTTTTAAGTAAAATTTATTTGTGCTGATATTGTTGTGCAATTACACCAGATTGTAGCTGGATAATGTAGCATTTATGTGCAATTTAATTTGTGCATTTCCAATTAGTACTTTGTTTTAAATTTGTTTTTGAATTTGAAATTTAGAAAAACACCTTAATTTCGAATGTGAATGTGTATGTGAATGTCAAACTGGAATACAGGACATATACTCTGAGTCTTATTCGTGACGTAATAACTGAAAATATTCCATGACAAATGAAACCAGTCACGTTATTTCCAAGGAAATCTGTGCTCTGGGAGGTGAAACAAAATATGTTACAATTATACATGAATTATAATTATAAATTTTTAAGAATCATTCATACTTTTTAAAAATAATATCTTTCTTTTAATGCCTAATTAACATTTCACAGATTTGCTCTATTTAAAGTAAGACAACAATGTAAGTATACAAAATTCAAATGAGCATAAGTAAATTAAATGTACTTATTGTAGCCCTGCATGAGCATGAGAATCTGCTTAGTAACTATTCTAGATAAGCTGCATCCGATCTCAGTACTAATTTGCCATTTATCTTTACGTTTTATGCCACAATGTTGTCAATTTCATCAAGGAGGTACCAGAAAGGTGAAATGTATTTTAGAAGACAACGTTGATGAGGGGTATTTTTGAATTGAAATCTGTCTTGGCACTATCATAATGTTTTTCGTCTTTATAAAGTTTATATCTACTTCTAGTTCTCGATTTTTATCTCTTTTTGTAACTACGTGTCTCTCTTTCTCGCTCTCTCTCTCTCTCTCTTGCTCTCTCTTGCTCTCTCTCTCTCTCTCTCTCTCTCTCTCTCTCTCTCTCTGTTACTCCCTGTCTCTGCTACTCTCTATCCGTGTCTGTCTCTGTCTCTCTGTCTCTATGTCTCTGTCTCTATCTCTCTGTGTCTGTCTCTGTTTCTCTCTCTCTCTCCCTCTCTCTATGTCTCTCAGTCTCTCACTCTCTTTTTCTCTCTGTTACTCCCTGTCTCTGATACTCTCTGTCCTTGTCTATATCTGTCTCTAAATCTTTGTCTCTATCTATCCGTGTCCGTCTCTGTCTTTGTCTCTGTCTCTGTCTCTGTTTCTCTCTCTCTCTCTCTCGCTCTCCAAGCACCTGGTCTCTTGCAGCTATGTATAGATTCACTAGTAATATTTACTAGTGAATTATAGATTCACTAGTGATATATACTAGTGAACCTATGCAAAGCTGTAGGAGACCAGGTGCTTGAAGAGAGAGAGAGTATTTTTTTCTATTAGACATCGAACAACATTTAATGTAGTTCGATGTCTAATTGACACAAATTAAAAGAATTCTTTTGCATGAAATTCTCGCGTCACCGAATCAATAGTGCAAATGAAAACTTTGAATTCTACTAATTATTTAAAAGCTAATTTTTTCCTAAAGTGCAAGTCATATAACTATTTTCAATGCAATTTCGGTCCAAAGAAATTTATTTTAAACAACTTTAATCTGAAATTGCTTTCAAAAATCAGGGAATATTATGCATTTTGTAGCTATTAATGTTACATTTTTAAAAGTATTCACGTTATTATTTTGCTATTATGGTAATTTACAATTATTTATTATTGTGTGGAATATTGGTTTAGTTCAAATAATTTGATTATTAAGTCTAATTAGTCTAATAAGAGGTTCTCTAAAGTCTTCCAAATTATTACGCAATTGACTAACATAATATCCGCTGTTTACGGCTTAATCTAATCCTACAGTTATTGGTAAAAAAGATAATGATAGGCTAACGTAAGTTTTCTCACTCGAAAGCGATGTTAGTGACGGACGAGCACAGGATTTGAACCCCGCACACACTGATCAGCAGTCGAGCATCTTACCGACATCGCCACTGGCTCCAGCCAGTTGCTCGAACTTTGAAAGTCAAAGTAAACGGTTTCACTGTATTGTAGAAATATTAGGTATATTTCAGTCAACCAACACGTAACAGTCAGACTGGATAAAAGTATGGAAAGGCTACACGTTTTAATTCTATTTGGGTTATGGTTCCGCGTGTCGGACTCAATTTCCACTGAAAATCGATCCATCAGTATAGGATACATCAGTTACGTGGACTTCGCTCCTAACTACGGAGCGGTGTCAATGGCCGTGGACAGAGCGAAATCTGAAGGATTAACGGCTGCACAAAACGTAAGGTATGAGAAGTCAAACAATTTAAAGTTACGATAATAAGTTGCACTAAATTACAATAAGATACAGTTCTAAAAATATTTTTTTTAAAATTAATAAGTTAATATGTTTACAACAATAAGTTAATATAATAAGTTAATCATATTGGATTTTGGAATTGGCACCGTTTTTGCTCGCCGACTTTATTTTGTCTCAATAGTGCTCAGTGTTGTCATTGATGACTGTAAAACTCTAATTGTTATTATTATTAGTATTATTATTAATAATAGTAATTTTGGATAATATAATAGGTGTTAGGTTAGAGTAAGTTGACATGATAGCCTAGTCGGTTTCACATTCGCCTCGTATCAGGCTATCAAGGTACCTTCATTGAACGTGGCACTTCTCTCTCCCGGGGTCGTTAAGTAAAGAAGCGACATTTAAATTAACTTACATCGTAACTAATATCATCTTGGATTTAGTAAGCCAGACATGGCGAGGATTATAGATATATTAATCAGAAAACGCTGTTTGTGAAATTCGAGTTTGTTTGCGTCTCGATTACTCTTTTGTAAGAATTATTTTTAAAATTGTAATTCGACTTCATAGTAGCTTAGAGGAATGATAAATATTACAGATCTGGGAGTATCAGTGGGTTATTTTTAATAATAATTTATTTATTTATTTATTTTATTCAGCATAGCTACAAACATGACAACCACATGCGTTTACAAAGTTTCCTTTCTTAGTTGCTGTTTTTGTCGTTTTCGTTATTTCTCCTTTCCCCTCCGTGGTTATTAGTATTCGTTGCCTTTTGTTGGCCCATCGATTTTAGCCGGCGCGGATTTAAGAATAACCTTCCAAAGTAGAATTAAGAATGGATCCACCGTTAACTGCATTCGTCATAAGACGCGAAAAGCAAAAACTGAGAAGGGCAACGTAAAACCGCCTCAGAAGCCTTATATATCTAAAGCAATAGGTTACATAATGTATAGAGAAAGCATAGACTTTTGTGAAAGGATGCATATGTTGATCTATGGAATGTGAAAGCAAACTCTGAATATGAATATGTATCAACCTGCCTCTTTGCAAAACACTAGAAAAAGAAATAATTTGACAACCTATCATTAGCTCATGGTAAATATACACGTATCAAGATGAAAGAAATAGATATTGGCAATTCCATTTTATTTTTTTTATTGCTTTATTTCAGGCGTAATAACCCCTACATGAAACTTGCACATACAACAATGCAACAAAAACCAGAAAAGCAAATAGGCTGTGCATAAATTGAGCTCTCTCTCTCTCTCTCTCTCTTAGTGCACTGCCTACTGGCAGGTCTATGGTACATAACGCCTCCACTCTTCTCTGTCCTCCGCCTTCCTCTTCATTTCCACATATGAGTGGGGCTTTAAATCATCTAACATATCTAATCTCGGCCTGCCCCTGCCTCTTTTTCCTTCCATTCTACCTTCTATGACCTCTTTTAATAGACCTTCCCCCCTTAGAATGTGTCATATCCATCTCTTCTTCCTATTTCTTAATACATTTATCAACTGTCTATCTGTGCCAACTCTCTCCAGGACTTCCTCATTTGTAACCTTTTGGGTCCAGCTAATCCTCTCCATTCTTCTCCAAATCCACATTTCCAATGCCTCCAGTTTCCTAATATCTTCCTTCCTTAAGGTCCATGTTTCACATCCATACAATAGCGTGGTCCAAACCAATGTTGTCACTATCTTTATCTTTGTGTCTTTCTTTAGACTTTTTGTTAATAGTTCTTTTCTACTACCAAAGGCTGCTTTTGCTTGTGCAATCCTACTGCATATTTCCGTCCCACACTTCCCATCATCGGTTACAGTGTAACCCAAATATTTGAAACTCCTTACCTGTTCCAATTTCGTACCATATATTGTGATATTAACTTCACCTTTATTATTGGACACTCTCATAACCTTGGTCTTTTTTATATTAATCTTCATGCCATATCTTAGGGCCGTATCATTCAGCCTATCCGTTATCTTCTGCAATCCAATCTCGCTGCCCGCTACCATTCCTTGGTCATCTGCAAATCGTACATCTTGTAACAAATTCCCTCCTACTTTTATTCCTTCTTCCAAGTCTTCCATGGCTTCCTCCATCATTGCCTCAGCGTAAATGTTAAACAGCAGCGGCGAAATGCTACAACCTTGTCTTACTCCACGTCCTATTTCACCTTCTTCTGAGTATTTTTGTTGGATTTTGATTACTGCTCTTTGATTCATGTACAAGTTCAAAATTAGTCTTTTATCTCTCCAGTCAATTCCTATTCTTTTTAAGATATTCATCATCATTATCCAATCAATCCTGTCAAAGGCCTTCTCGAAGTCTACAATGCATACAAAAACGTCATTTTCATATTCTAAGCTTCTTTCGCAGAGAACCCGCATTACTCATATTGCTTCTCTTGTGCCGCATCCTTTCCTAAAACCAAATTGTGTCTTGCTCAGTATCATCTCTGCTTTCGACTGAATGCGATTATTTACTATCTTTAATAAGATCTTCGATGCATGAGGTATTAAGCTCATTGTTCTGTAATCCGAACACTAACAAGAATTGGCTTTTTTGGGAATTGGAATCATCACTGACTTGGTAAAGTCGTCTGGCCAAATACCTGTATTGTACACTTCCATACATACTTTCATTAACTTTTTGAGTGTTTCTCCTTCCAACATTTTCAAGAATTCTGCTGGGATTTCATCTATTCCGGCTGCCTTCTCCTTCTTCATACTGTTAATTGCAGAATAAATTTTCTCCTTCATTAAATCTGGGCCCCTTTTATCGCCTTCTATGATATTTTCTTCTTCTACATGTATTTTGAAATCCTCCTTAACTGGTTTCCCAGCCTTATCATACAATTCCTCTACATATTCTCTCCATCTTTCTTATACTTCTTCCAGCTCTGTCTTCAATTCCCCATCTTTACCCATTGTACTAGTGTTCTTTGCATCTCCTTTCTTTTTATTATCGGTTCTTGTTAATATCCTGACTTCCTGGTATAGTAGATCCGACCTCCCTCTTCTATCATATTCTGCTAAATCGTCACACTTTTCACTTCACCAATGATCTTTTGCTTTGTCTGTAATTCTTCTAAGTTCACTGTTTAAGCTTCTATATTTCCTTCGGCCATGACTGGTGTCAATACTTTTCCATTTCCTCCTTTCATCCATTTTGTCAAGCATCTCGCTTGTGATCCAAGGGTTTTTTAGCTGTATTTGCTTTAAGAAAGCCATAAACTGCTTTTGCACCTATTTTAATAGCTTCCTTTAGCTGACACCATCTTTCATTTACCCCTGTTCTTTCGTAGTCCTTCATTTCCTTAACTTTTCTTTCCACTGCTTCCTGAAACTGACTTCTTTTCTCGTTCAATCCGTTCAAATTCCATCTCTTACTGCTTTTCTTCTTAAGTATTTTCTTCAACTGAAGCCCTACTTTTGCCATTACTAGATTGTGGTCTGAATTAATATCGGCTCCTGGATAAGCCCTTGAATTCTTCACACTATTCCTGTACCGTTGCTTTAACAGAATATAGTCTAACTGGTATCTTCCCTCGTTTCCGGTGCTTCCTGGTTTCTTCCATGTGTAACGCCTTCTCTTCTCATGTTTGAACCAAGTGTTGGACACCACTAATCTCATTCTATTGCAAAAGTCAACCAATTTATGTCCTCTCTCATTTCTTTTTCCTAGACCATATTCCCTAACTTCATTTCCATCTCTTCCTTCACCCACCACCGCTTTCCAATCCCCCATAACTATCATACTTGATCTGTGGCTTTTTCTCCTCTAATCATTCCTTCGATTTTATCGTACATCGCTTCAATTTCCTCATCCTCTGAGGCTGATGTAGGCATGTAGATTTGGATAAACACCAAATCTACTGGATCTGCTTTGATCCGCACTAACATCAGTCTGTCACTGCACTGAAGAACCTTTGTTACTCGTTCACTTAAATTTCTGTCCAATATTATTGCCATACCCTTCTCCCTTTTATCTCCTCAGGAGTATATAACCCTATACCCATCATTTATAAAATCTCCAGTTCCCAGCCGCCTTACTTTACTCATCCCTAGGACATTTATTTTCCCTTTCTCCATTTCCCTCTTTATATTTTCTAACTTTCCCCTCTCTCCTATAGTTCTCACATTCCATGTGTCCACACGTATCCTTTTGGGGCGCATGGAATGTCCTCCTGGTATATTTGTGGGGCACCCAAGGTGCCGTCTGGCCGTGGGATTCTTACCATCCCCTCCCCATTTAAGGGGTGCACGGGACTGGGGGCGTTCATTTTTGTCGTGATATACCATTATTTTCTTGGGGGATATGCTTTTTGACGAGGTGGGCCCCCTATGCCTTCCTTAGCTTTGACTGACATTTACCGAGCTAAAAGACGATTATTTATAGAATAATTTATTCCTTAATAATTTATTCCAATAATTCTTTATAGTCTCTCAACCGCAGACAGTTACTATACATCAAACAATACACTAGCTACAAACAAAACATAACAGAAAAGAAACGACCGAAATAGATAATTAATTAAGATTCCATTCCTGGAGACATTAGCGTCACGGTAATCCAAATATTCAAGACGTCACCTTCGACCACAACACACTAGAGAATAGTAGAGATTTGCATTTAACTTCAAGCCCTTTGAAGTAAGTTAAGTAAGTTTTTAAGTTTCAAATTTCAAATCTTGGTTATATGCAGCATCTACAACATGGACGAGCAGTGTGATGCAAGGACAGCCGTTGGAATAGCTTTGGACTTCATTCAGAACTATGACGTTGATGTCATTGTGGGACCATTGTGCTCTCCTTGTTAGTGTTCGCTTACCACTTATCTTATCGCTTATTTGTCACTGTCTCTCTCTCTCTTTCTCTCTTTCTCTTAGTGCACTGCCCACTGGCAGGTCCATGGAATATAACGCCTCCACATTTAGCACTATACATGTATATATCACTGTACATGTATTTATTTGTAAGCTTATCTGAAATAAATGTTCATCATTCAATTATACAGAAATGAAAATTAAATTTAAATTAGAACACTGATTAATTTTACTGCATGCACAATTTAATTCAGAAGTGAGGGACAGAGAGAAAGACAGAGATAGATAGATAAAGAATGTGTGTGTGACAATGTGTGACAATGTGTGTGTGTGTGCATATGTGTATGTGTGTGTATGTGTGTGTCTGTCTGTGTGTGTATGTGTGTGTGTCTGTGTGAGTGTGTGTGTGTGTGTTTGTGTGTGGAAAAAGGAGGACAATAGGAGATATTGCCAGATTCCATGAGGTTTGAGAGAATGCAGAAAATATTAATTGAAAGTGTCAATATTGTGGAATACAAAAATTTAAAATAGCTGTATTTCATTTTTTGAAGTTTGATTAAGATTTTGGGATTGCATTGGGCCTACAATGACTTGGATTTACTCTACTGTTTTATATTTCTCTACAGTGCTTAAAAGTTAATAAACTTATGCTGATTTTTGCTCAACATTTCCTTGCGGGTTTAAGCCTACTGTCATTTCTGAAGAAATTCCTAACATCTACCGTGTATGTATGAAATTGCTAAGTTAATATGCAGAAGTAAAAATCTTCCAACAGACTACTTTTGTTTTCGATGCTGCGTTTATGTATTGTCGTATTAGACCCCGACTAAAAATATACAGTAAAGTAGATATTTCTTACCTATGTTTTAAGATAGGATAACATAATGATAGGGGCAGTGGAATAGTGAAGTGAAGTTGAATTGTCGATGCTATATTTGTATTTTAACTTATGAGTCAAAATTCTACTACTATGACTAACAATTTTGACTGTATGCTTACTCAGGCACATAATTTAACCGCTGGTGAGACCAAATAATTCATGATAAGCTTAAGCTATTTGATTTGAATCAGTAATAGTCTTAACAAAATTTATGATTATATTCTGGAAGTGAAATATTAAAATAGTCAGAGTAAGTGCTGGAAGTTGCTAATGTTTATTTCTTAAAATAGCTTTTAAATAGATCTATTTATTAAACAGACTATTTAGTTCAATGTAAATATTTTATTTGAGAAAAAACTACACAACTAACTTTAATGTATGTGTTATATAATTTGTTGTGCCATTGAGTCACAAATATTGATGAGAACAACAGAGTTGTGATTGAGACATTAGCGGCCCAAACGATGCATCGTTTTGATAACGTCGGTAAGATATTCGACTGCGGATGTGCGGTGTTCAAATCCTGAGCTTGCCATCGCTGACATCGCATTAGAGTGAGGAAATTAAATTAACATAAGCTTTAACAGCTTTTACTGATTGCAGTAGCTATATATAGTTCATTGGTTAATCCTTTATTCATAACAAGTACTCAAAAATTCAAAAGAACCGCGGCTAATTTGAAACCGCTTGTCAAAATATTCATGTCAGTATAGCTTAACAATAACGCTTCAATATATGCATGTTCATGTATGTGTTAATTCTTATGTGTCACGTAATGGACTTGGATTTGTTTATTACCATGAATTCCCGGTATGATTCTAAAGTCTATATTTTGAGCGCACTTTTAATTCGGCTTGGGTTACAGTCTAAACCTGTAAAAATCTATTAGCTCAACGTGATGTCCTAAAACTGTATAAATCCTATGTCTGCGAGAACTGAAGCACTGATTTACTGACATCAATTTCTTCTAGACAGCACGTAAATAGAAAACGAGCAAGCATGTCAAATATTGTCAAACTATTAAATATATCATTATTACATTCCCAGCACGTGTCATTCTGTAATTTATAGCTTGCGTGTCTGTCGGGTACATCCTATCGCACGAAAATCTCCCGTTCTTTCCGGAGTCCTGCATAAACTACGAGCTGGACAATAAGACGACATTCGATACGATGATCAGAATGGCGGGGTCATTCAGTACTCTAGGACAGGCAGTATTCGATGTGCTGAGGTACTACGGGTGGTACTCAGTGGCTCTGCTATCGGACAGGGCAGAGTTCCCCTGCAAGTACGGCATGGCAAGCATCTCTGAGCATCTTAAGGTTCTTTCTTTTTTTATTTTATTTCTTTTAAATGTTTATTTCTATTTGTATTTGTCAGTGATTTGGTGTTGATGCTGAAATAAACACATATCTCACTCTCTCATTGCAGTTTTTTAGAATGTCTTATTAGCGAAGGGATAACGTTATGAAGTTTTTATTGACAGCTCCTAAGGTGAATTGAACCCTCGTGGATTCGAATCCCAGCCGCGCTGATCTGAGAATAAAATCACGGACATTCACTGACTGGACTGGTTATACGGAAATTGGTCTAAATTGCCTAACGGTTGAAACATGTGGCATGAAAAGTGATAGATATCAACATAGTTAATGATTTCTCTATAATGCGTATTTACGGTTTAGTTTACTTTTTAGGCCATCTTTTGTTTTCTTTGATGTAAAAATTACTGATCTCAGGTAAGTCCATTTATCTTAATAAATTAATTTATTAAGGTTTATCACCTGTAACACAGTGTCCCATACTTTTATTGAACTATCGGGGCATTTTAGATAAAAGTGCGGATGGTTTTACAAAAATACGACACATGGCTAAAGTCCTCGCTGTAAGCTATAATCGCCTACCTATTCACACTTTATCTTTTTTATTATATTCATTCAAGGAAGACTAAAAAGAATAGTTTTCGTGAAATCTATTTCAAGAAAATTCTTGAAATTCGAAATTCTTGAAGTTTCAATTTTTGAAATTCGTAGATTTCAAGAATTGCAATAAATTAAAGCTTTACTGGAGATCATCTCCTTACGTGGCCAACAATCCCGACATGGTTGGGCTTATATTTAGCAAATTCTAATTTCTGTTCTTCAGTATTTCTTACCAATAAACAATCTATCAGAGCAGAATCCACAGAAGTTTCTATTTTGCTTAAGGCATGCATCTATAGCGATCGAAATTTTAACTAAAACAGAATGTTATTGAATTTTTGTATGCGACGTAAGGTAAACTAATTTGTAATTTTTGCTAAACTCTTTCAGACTCTAACATATTAAAATTCATCTAAAGATGTCAGCTTAATTTTATCTAATTTATGCCAATTTAAATTGTAGAAGTTTAACGTGACCGTATTGAAATGGATATTGATGAATGAGCTGACTGGAAACGATGAACTGAAAAATAATATACAAGACCTGAAGCGTCACGCGAGAAGTAAGAAAAGCTGTGCTTTAGTTACTTCTGTTTCGCTCTATTATAGAGTTCTCTTTCGTACTCCCCTCTCTCTCTCAATATATATATATATATATATATATATATCACATGTATATATATATACACACACACACATATATATATATATATATATATATATACTGCAGAATAGGACCACTGCACAATAGGGTAATCGCAAACAATCTGCTGCTTGTACGTAAGAGGCGACTAAGGAAGGCAGGAGCTTAGGATGGCATGAGGGGACCCACCACACCATGAAATATTTTTCCCCAGGATTAAGAGGTAATTATCCATCTAACTGAGTAAGGCCACGGGAAACCACCTCAGAAGCCATACTTTTCCATAGGCTACATAAGGTATGGATAAGGCATAGACTTCGTGAAATGATTAACTTTTTGAACTAAGGAGTGCTGCTTTGAAGCGAGAAATCAGACTTTGAGTATGAATATGTATCTTGAACCATATTTTTAGTTTTTCAGTCCGTGTTTTTCTTACACTTTAAGAAATTTGATATTGAATATACATTAATTAATTACTTTTCATCTCTCTCTCTCCCTTCTCTCTCTCTTTCTCTTTCTCTCTCACTTACTCTCTAGCTTTCTGTGACTGTATTTCTTTTACTATAAGTTGGTGTTAAATGATCATTAACTATTTTAGTATTTGAATACAGATATTAATTTCCATTTATTTATATTAAATATATTTATAACATTTGTGGGAAATAGAATAAGACTTGAAAGCGTATAAATAACTGTTGTAGTGATTGAGTTTTCTACAGTAGTATTAGAAATATATTGATTTTTTATTCATTCCTTTCACTTTAACAGTATTGATTAAAATGCGATTAATATATTAGTGATGTACTAGTCATTTTGTTTGATTGAATGCTTAACTAATTGTTTGAATTCTTAACTAATTGATTGATTGATTGATTGATTGATTGATTGATTGCTAGTTATAATACTTTGCCACTCCAACAACACAGTTGTGGTGGACCTGCTGTTAGCGGCTCAAGATCTTGGGATGACATCTGGAGACTACGTCTTTATTTCCTTTCTCAACGTCGTTAACACAGTTTTTAAGAACCCATGGCTACCCTATCAGTTTACTCCTCATGAATGGGAATACCGTAGGAAAGCTTTCTATGCGCTTAAATTGGTAAATTTAGGACGCTTATCTTTAATACGAAATTTTTTTAGTTTTTATTTACAATTCCAGCCCAAATTTACTGTTGGTTGCTTGGTTACTGGATGTGTTAGGCGTCAATCATAATTCTGCTTGAAAACCAGTGTAACTTTGTAAAATTTAATTTAAATTATAATTCTCCGATTATATTTATTCCCCTAGGTAAACAACATTCTCTTGTAGCAGTTGAATTGCATTAACTCTATATATTTCTTCATAAATTAATGCTGACATCTCTGTTTAAAGATCAAATCTGCTCGTCACTGCACTTCCAGAAATTATGTATATCTTGGTCAGTTGCCTTTTCGTAGCTAGTTTCTTTGACATCACATTTATTTGTTAGTGCTATCCCACTCATGAGCTCACTCCCAGCTATTACTATACAGTCGCTGTAGTTTTATATTCCGCTTTGGACGTCCTCGGACGTCGTCCTCTGATGAGGAACTGGACGGTACATTTTTTGAATTTATTGCACACACAGCAAACAAGTAAAATATACGTGCAAATCGCATTCTCTTTGTGCACAGTATCATATTTTGTCGCATTGGTGTGACATTTGGTAGATAGTAATTAAGCTGCTTAAGTAATAATGTCGCTTAAATGAAGAATTTAAAAGAGACTTTGGGGAAGACCGAGACTTAGGAAGTTGAATGATTTTGTAGCACATACGTGTGGCTATGAAAAGAAAATCAGAGGATAGAACTATATGGAGTGAGACGTATGCCATGGACCAGCCGATAGTCAGTTCGCTGAGAGATATAAAAAGAGAGACTAATGCCCTAGCAATTCTAATATTATGAAATAAACTAATTTATCATAATATTATACTAGATAAGTTTTATTAGTTTAACAACATCTGTGCCTCTATTAATATTAGAAGCAGATTATTTACTGTACATCCAAAATTTTGTAAAACGAATGACAAAGAAAAACTAGATTTCTCTATTAAGTTCCAACTCTCGGTCTACATAATTTAGGGGTATGTCACTCAATAGTGCATTAGTGGAGAATTTAAAGAAATACCTTGATTTCAACCACTAAGCTCTTGTATTATCCTATCAATTATAAATTACTTTTCGGTTCTCGTGTCCTCAGTATCTAGATAGATCAACTTAAATTTTAATCGCATGCTCTTCTATCACTCAACTTGAGCTTTTATGGTTCTCTCTCTCTAGTTTGCTGCCAAATGGCAGGTCCAAGGTATCATAGGGTCTGTGGGCACGCCCCATCAAGAGCACTCCATTGACTAGCAAGTTAATCACTTAACAAATGGCAATGCCTTATCCATACCATGCTTAGCGTATAGCTTGGGGGAAATGAGTGATGACGTTATATACCATGGACCTGCCAGTAGATAATGCACTAAGAGAGAGAGAGAGATCATATTCGGTGGTACAGAACTCCACTGAATGCTTGAATTGAACACTTTCGGAGTATCTACTGCGTGTGACTCTTACCGTATTATTTCGTAGTTATACAGCATGAACAATTAGAATAGGTCTGCTAACGTAATATACTGCACATGTATTTACAACTACTGGTTGTGTGATATTTAATTTTGCTATTTTGTGGAGGGGTTATGTACAGTTTAATTTAGAGTAGTTTTAATTTAGTGTTTTTACTGCAATGTTTGACGCAGTTTTCTCCTTCATCGGAGGTGAACAAGACGATATTTAACGAGATAGCCCTACGAAATACACTGCCGCCCTGGAACAAAAGCCTCTCAGTCATTGGAACGGTAGTATGAAATTTTTGTTTTTTTATAATTAATCATTTGTGCCAGCTTATTGTTGCCGAGTTTACAGAGAGAGAGAGAGAGAGAGAGAGAGAGAAAGGGAGAGAGTTTAGGTTATTTTCATTATCACACGCCACTACAATATTACATACAAGTTATATGAAGTCCAAAATTATATACAGTATGAATTCATAACAGAATAAATATTTCTGTCAAAATCACAATCAGCACATAATTAATAATTTTTCTATTCTATCAATGGGCCTACTAGCAGTTCCATGTATTTGATCTAGAATAGAGGCTACCAAAATAGCGACAGTAGGATTACTTGATAAGCTATTGGCCACGAGTTCGAGACCCCGAACAACCGCGTATGATAATGGCATTTTTGCTTGAAAACAGACGTTAAACTTGTTTATCACTGCTTTTAGTCCGTCATGAGATCATTGTTGTGAACTGAACTACTCTGGTCCCTTCAACCAACTCTTGCCCCGCAGATTAATTGAGGTCTTCATCGTCAGTGGACTTATACTCACTATCACATCGTCGTCATCTTCTTCCCTTGAATCCCAATTCAACCAGGGTCGGGATTAGAAAATTTGTAGCAATTTCTGGAGTATTGGCGCTCACCAACCGAATACCCTTTCTAGCATTGGTTTAGATCTTAGTGCTTTGTCGCCTTTTTGAACACGCGCACTAGCGCAGTCCACGGTAGGTCTATTCTTCAGTAACCCGTACACAACCCGGGTATACTATATCAAATATTTTTTAGATAATTTGGATGAGTCGATTTGTAGTGACATGTGATGGGGGGAACGTCTTGAAATCATCTTTGTATGAGGAAAGGACGTTAAACCTTTGCTATCGTTAACAATACTATTACATGTATTACACACTTGCCAGTGGCGATGTCGGTAAGATATCTAACCGCGGATCAGTTTATGCGGGCTTCAATCATTTGTAACCTTTTGAGTCCAGCTAATCCTCACCATTCTTCTCCATATCCACATTTCCAATGCCTCCAGTTTCCTAATGTCTTCCTTCCTTAAGGTCCATGTTTCACACCCATATAATAGCGTGGTCCAAATGAAGGTTTCATTATATTTATCTTTGTGTCTTTCTTTCGACTTTTTGTTAAAAGTTCTTTCCTATCAACAAAGGCCGGTTTTGATTGTGCAATCCTACTGCATATTTCAGCCTTGCATTTCCCATCATCCATTATAGCATGACCCAAATATTTGAAACTCCTTACCTGTTCCAATTTCGTACCACTTATTAACTTCACCTTTATTATTGGAAACTTTCATAACCTTGGTCTTTTTTTTAAAATATAATATATGTCGTGAATATTCAGCGATATAAAGCTTACAATCAAAAACCTTTGAATATCAGAATTTACATATTTCGACAGTTGACAATGACCGTGATATTAATTAATGAAAGTATTTAAAAGTACACATGGTCTCTCTAAGAATTCTATCCAATATTAATAACTAACTTTTGCTCTAATAGGCTGACATGACTTAACCCTTCATTTTTTAAAGAAATGCTATTCATTAGTAATGTAGGTATAATTCATATTTCTAAAAACTTATTGGCTGGCGAGGTAACAGTTGCTGTTCCAATACATTTGGTTTTGCTTTCATCGTCTTTCATCATCTAAACCTTGAATGCTAGCACTTTAATCATCTGTGATAGCTACTACATGTACGGTAGCAATAAGTTGAGTAATATTAGTAATTAGCTATACTACTGGTTTCTTGAAAAGGCGTTATAAAGTTTAGCCAGGGTTGTAGTTGATATAGAAGTCGAGTACAAAAACCAGGCGAAATATACGATTATTGAATAATCATTTAGTGTTAATATTTATTTTGGTTGATAGATTAATTGCTTAATTTATTAAGTGATTGATAAAGTTTTTGATTTATGAAATAATTGATTAGTTGATTAATTGATGATTGGTTGATTGATTTACTGATTGATTGACTGATTCATTTATTCATTCACTCATTCGTTGGTTTGTTGGTTCTTTCGTTCATTCATTTATTTCTTTCATTCATTCATTTATCCATCCATCTATCCATCAGTTAATGCATTCATTCGTTAGTTGTTTAATCATTCATTCATTCATTCGTTCATTAATTAATTAATTAATTAATTAATTAATTAATTAATTAATTAATTAATTAATTAATTAATTAATTAATTAATTAATTCATTCATTCATTCATTCATTCATTCATTCATTCATTCATTCATTCATTCATTCATTCATGTACAGCCCTCAGGCCACGCTCAGTATCTGCATGACGCCACGTATTTCTATCTCAAACTGGCCAGCGAAGCCATGGCCCAAGGTACAAACTGGAGGAATGGTAGACTGATTTACAGTATGTCCATCGGAAGAACCTTCGAAGGTGCGAGTCTTCTAAGTTATGACTTTCCATATACAATTTTTATTTTTTATTGTATTTTGTATTTTTTCTTTATTTTGTTCAATTATTACATGCAAAATGTAATCTTTGAATAGGTCGTTCATCATCGTCATCATCATTCCTTTGAATCCCAGTTTTTGGTCGTTATACGAGTAGTCCTTCTCTAATCCTCTCTGTCCCACATCATATCATCAGTCAATCTCTGAATTTTTCCATTCGTTATAAATTTTTGTAGCAAACTTTGAATAGATCGATATGTAGCAGTAATTGGACTAGTTTACTAGTTAGAAGATTGATTTTAGGATTAAATTAGATATTGTTTTAAAGAGGCCCAAATATGCAAACCATATTAATTACTATTAACTATTCAACTGTGGAAGTTCCAGCAAACGAGAAAGTTCTGACAAATAAGAGGTCATAGAAGGCAGAATAGAAGAAAAAGAGGTAGAGGCAGGCTGAGATTGGGTATGTTAGATGATTTAATAAATAATAATAATAATAATAAACGTTTAACGTCCGTTTCCTCATACAAGGATGATGTCAGGGACGTCAAATTTAAAGACCTACTCATTTGTGGACATGAAGAGGAAAGCGGAAGACAGAAGAGTGTAGGCGTTGTATACCATGGACCTGCCAGTAGGCAGTGCACTAAGAGAGAATATAATAATATATAATATATTTATACAGAAATATATAATGATATTATATATTTATAAATACATATAATATAATAATATTTAAATAAAAATTTACATGATAAAGTAATATTAAATAATATTTAAATATTCTCGACTTTTCTCCCATTTTCTTAAAAGAAATAACTTAATTCTACGTTCAGGTTTGTTGCACCGAGTTGTTATTGATGACAACGGAGACGGGATAGTATCGTACGAGTTCTGGTCGTATGAACCGAACTCAACTGAATTCTCGCCACTTCTTAAAATAGACCTCAGTCGACAAGGGGTAGGCATTCTATCAGTTATACAATCAGATCAAGCGTTGGTTGTGTGATGTTGTCGCCTACGTCAATAAATTAATTTACTAACACAACATTCCAGTAAAAAATCTAAGGTTAACGTCAGCTTCCTCACTCGAAAGCGATGTCTGTGACGGACCATCCCAGAAATTTGAACCCCGCACCTACTGATACGCGATCAAATATCTTACCGACAGCGCCACTGGCTCCAGCCATTATTAATATAATATGAATACAGTGTAGGCCTATAGTGTGTAGAGTATAGTATATAAAGATTTATATATATATATATATATATATATATATATATATATATATATATATATATATATATATATATCTTAAGTATATCTTACAGTATATATTGTCTATCATTACTCTAAGGTCTATTTAGTGTGTAGGCCTATATTGTGTAGGCATATAGTGTGTAGGCCTATATAGATCTATGCTAATCTTCGCTCTTGTTCTTCTCTTTCAACATTCTCTAGCAAGCTTAAAACTTACCTTTTCCCACCATAGATATAATCAATCTACCTTGACGATTTTTTGATCACCGGACTGGCTTTCGCTTAGGACCTTACTTCTCCTCAGCACATTTCTTTCGTAGATTGATCTGGGTGAATTGATCTGTAGTGATGTGTGCTGTTGGGGACGTCCCTGACATCATCCCTGGATGAGGAAACGGACGTTAAACCTTTATTTATTTATTTATTTAGTGTGTAGGCCTATATTGTGTAGGCATATAGTGTGTAGGTTTATATAGAGTGTAGGCCTATGGTGTTTATGACTAAAGTGCTTGCTTGACTGATGAATACATTTGACTGTATGTCTGCAGGAGATCACGACATTGAAGGGAGGGGTGGTGTGGGGGGAGCGAGATATCCCTCCCCAGGACGTTCCACCCTGCGGATTCCTCGGCGAATTCTGTCTAACCAAATCTAGTATGAAAAAATTTATATAGCTTTCTTCTTATGTTTCTCATATATATAATAATAATAATAATAATTTTAAATAATAATAATAATAATTATGCAGACTATGCAATACTGTGGCATATCTCATATGCATCTTTCGGTCTACACTCTGAGTGATTGCGACATTCAATAGAAAAGTAAATTTAATATAATCTCTTCATAGAATTGTTGCTCAACCACACTAGTGTATACTGCAAGGTTGAGATATCTATTGAGAGAACTAAGTTATAAAAGAAAATTTTCTTAAATTTAACCATCGAAAAAATAAATGTAAAAGGAATTTCAAGGAAATAACATTGGAAAAGTGTTCAGGGAGCCCTATGCTCCTAAAATGAATTCTCACCATTTTGGACAACAATTGCTTATACGCATGTATATTGTAAGCAACTTTTGCATATTAAGAGATTTAGCGTCTACTAAGAATAACGTCAGTACTTGCATTCCCAGAATTTAACTATAACTAGAGCTCAGGTAAGCATGCAAGCCACTATTAAGTTCTTTAAAATTCGTGTAATACATGTAAATTGAAATCTCGTTTTTTACTAATGTTAATGCACTTTAGTTGAAGACTTCGTTGACAAATATTTTCTTGATCATCTGGATTTTAAGATGACGGATCGAACTTCTTCTGTAAGTGCCGTGCCTGTTCCAAGCCTGGGCGGTCATGGTCATATTCCTCCATATGTCTCTGTTCATTGTTGCTCTGATCATCTCTGTTTCAGTTAACTGCATCCATATGCTAAGACTCTTAATAAACGTCATTCGGATCGAACTATTTTCGTTTAAAAGAAGTTTATTTCTTCTACGTTTATGTTACAATTATGTAGCATAAGTTAAATACATATCAATGTGCTATAGCTGAATGCAGTTTTGCTACTTTTATTTAACTTGCACTCTGATATTCTTTGCAGAACTTTTGGTGAGCATACTGATACCGATATTAGTTTGCCTAATATTCCTCGGTTTGGCCATCGGAGCTGCATTCTATATCAGGTTGTGAAAATCTTTTTATTTATAGCTTTAGATTTTGATGCTCTTCATCTACACTAATTTTCTTTAGTCTACCAAATATTTACTAGCCTATTAGTTTATAATTATTTAAATTAAACCTCGTGCTTTAATGCTTACGAATTTCAGCAATATGTAACATATTATGATTTTTCTAGTTTGCCTACCCGTTGCTAATTGCCTATAGCAAGTGTATTTTCACCTGAGACATATTAATAAAACGTAATAGTCTATTGCTTATCCCTTATTTATTATAAATGCGTCAACGCCACTGGCTGGAGTCAGTAACGTTGTCGGCAAAATATCCGATCGCGAATCAAAATGTACGGATTTAAAATCCTGGGCTCGCCCATCACTGATATCGCTTTCGAGGTTTGAACTAACGATAGCATCGACTTGCTTTCACTTGCGACTTCTGTTAAATTTTATAGAATGAGGTTGTTCTAATATAAGCGGCCACTAGAAAAGGTTGATTTGACACTTTTAACCCTATCATCGGGTTTTCCTTTTCCCAGTCAGTTAGGGTAATTAGATATCCAGAAGTTCAAAAGTGCTGGGTTGTTGTGCCAGTGAATATAGTGTGAAAGCATTTGGTCGCCTACTCTAAAGTCATGTGCTTTTATCGAAGGGTCGTCTGTCTTGTTGAAAACTGTTCTTTTGATTTTCTCAAATGTTCCAATTCCTAGATTACTAATAATTTTATATTCCTTGAAGCTCTTGTTTTGTAGAACCGTAGAGACAGTCAAAGCTGTACAATATATGGTTATTTTACAGCCCAAGCAGTTCATTTTGCTGAAGCATTACTTCTTGAAACTGTAGATGCGAACATGCGGAGGATTCTACTATTGATGGTCTTCGATTGATTTAACACCTTGATCAAAGAGTAATAGGCCTATGTACCATATACAATGATTTTATACATGCAATGTATTGCTAAAATGGATGTCTCATTAGAGTGACTATATAGAATATTTAATACAGACACAGCCACAGGTAATCCTGAGTATTTTATTATGTTGCTGAGTTTTACAGCTTTTTAATTCAATTCTTATTTTCGCTATTACGAAGAATCCGAAACAAAGAGAAGAAAATTCAGCAGATGAGGTGGAAAATTAGATTTGAGGATTTGCAGTTGATTCCTATGAGAAAGAAGAGCTTTTTTGTGCATGACGTAAGAGTTTCATTATTCGCTTTACATTGTACCGTATGCCATCATTAGTTTATAGCCAAGTTTCAATACAATTGTTTTAATCTAATTAACGCTGGTGCCTGGATGATAACAATTATTATGGAATAATCAACATTTATTATAAAACAATCATACTTACAGATTTTCTGATAATTATAGATTATTTTATAATTATCATACCTATAGATTATTATGAGATTATTATTTTATAATTATCATACCTGTGCAAAGCTGTACTATCATTGGCACAATCACTCACATCGCTACTTTCTTCTAAAACTCTCATTATTGCTTAGATTTAAAATTTTTAGGGACTGTTCATTATCGTATATATTTTTACATAGATATCTCAATCATTGAGTGTATTAAGATTTACATCATAGTTATCAGTAAAGAAGTCAGCGTGACAAGTCAATCTAATTATTTACATTTAACGAATAAACCCGTTAAAACTCACGATAAATTTTGGTGATTGTTTTCTGTTTCAAATATAAATTATTCGTTTACAATATATATATATATATATATATATATATATATATGTACATGTATATACATGTATAACATTTTTAGAGAACATAATAAAAATAAAGATGTAATACTACAACTTATAGATATGATATAGCATAATTAACGGTTGTATATATTGTTAAGACCTGTAGTTATGAAAAGCGGAAATTCTTATATAAATGAAAATTGTAGTAAAACTGATAGCCATTATTACTGTACTTTATTTCAGCCAATCTGCTTATTTTTATTAAATCTCTTATTTCTTCATTTGCAGACTGACACGAGTCCAGCTGTATCCAGACCGTTTTCAGATAATACTGAGAATCTTACCAGATCTGATCAGCACGAAGTAGACAATCTATTTCTCTACAAGTCTGTGGTGGTCAAGGCCATACCAGTAGATATTTCAGAATCGACCTTGACCAGAGAAGACCTTGTTGACTTTAACACAGTATGATTAATTAAAATATGACATGCTTAGTTTTTTTAGAAACCTAATTTAATTATTTCGACCTACGAAGTATAGAATTTTCTTGATCTCACAGGACTAGATCCCGAGTATAGAACATAGGTATACCTGCGTCGAGATGTACTGATGTACACTATACAATGACATTCATAGAAATGCATTCTCTAGATATTCTATTCAGCACTGCATTTTAATAAATATCTAAAAGTTATTATTAAATTTCTTAATTGGTACATTTAATACGGATGGCCTGTGTTTTCCTTTTAAATTTAAAACTTAGTTTACTTACCCATTATCTATTTCTGGTATATATTCATATTTATAATTGCAGTTTTTCTTACATCCAAAAACGTCGCCCTCATTTGCTAAGGTTTTCTTGAATTACTTGATTATTTTCTTAATTACTGTATTTATATATTCTACGATAGAATTAAATAATTTGATTATTTTTTAATTACTTTATTTATATATTGTACGATAGAGTTATATAATATAATAAACTTCAAACTCGCTATGTTTTAAATTAAGCAGTTTACAATTACATAGGTAACTAAATAATATAATATCTCATATGACAGTGGGCTAATTATGTTAGAGTGTAGATACATAGTGATTAGTAACCGGTTGAATTGATTGATTGAATTTTGATTAAATTATTGATGGCATTGGTTTGATTCGTTTAAATGATTGACTGGTTGATAATAATTTAATTTAGACTGATGTTATAATCGTTAATTGATTAGTTGGTCGATTAATTGATTTATTGATTGATTGATTGATTAATTGATTTATTGAATGATTGCTTGATTGATTGATTGACACATAGATTAAGGAATTAAATCATGAGAATGTTCAAAGTTTCATTGGCGGCTGTCTTGATGCTGGTCACACTTATTTCGTTGTTCTACACTGCAGTAGAGGTACATTGCGGGTTGGTGATTTCTACAATAGACCAAATAAGCGTTTTGTTACATTAAATATGTCTTTAGTCGAACAGCAGCATCATCAACAATAACAGTTATAGTGCTTTAGAAGGAATGTGGTACAAATGAAACATCGAATGTTAGAAAATTATTAAAGAACATGATTAAGATTAGTGTTAATTGAAAGCAATATTTTACATTCAATACAGTTTCTTCGTTAAATAGAAAGTCAGAACGAATCCTAGTCTTGTCTTGCACAATTTCAGGATTATGTCAGGCCCAATTCTACACCCGCTTCTCAAGTTTCATGAATATGCATTGTGTACAAGTCGAGTTATGGCCTGTTTTGTTTCACTATCCTGTTTTTGAAAATATATAGGCCTGTATATTTTCTGTGTACCTACCTTTATTTACATGTGTATCTATCATTATCTTCCTGTATATGTATGTATCTACCTATATCTACCTATATCTACCTGTATCTATCTGTATCTATCTGTATCTACCTATATCTATCTGTATCTATCTGTATCTACCTATATCTATCTGTATCTATCTGTACCTATCTATATCAATCTTTTGATATTTGAGTCTCAAAGCGCAAGTTACGTAGGTTGGTACATGGATTCATGTCCAATGAAGATTTTCATCATGCGCATCATAACCAGTCTATATTCCTGGACAAAGCATCTACGCTGCCTTGGGATAAAGCCGTTAGATTATTTAATTTTATGAAAATAGAGCACTCGAAGCCTAAACCCATCGTGTCGACCAATTATGACAAACATTAGGAGGTGTCTAGAGCGAGCACTTCGAGATTTTATCAATACGTTTCTTCAAAGGTTGCAATCTTGCATAAAGTTTAAGATAGGTATTTCAAACAGCAACTTTATTAGTCATTTGTCAATTTTATTAGTCAATCTTTCATAAGATGACAAACCGTCTCTTTCAGGGCAATAAAATTATTGTATTGCGGAATATGTCTAATTGATAAATTTAGTATTGAAAAGTAGCGTTAATATTCAAAATGAATGCAACTCTACCTGCTAAGTATTGCCATAATATTTCGGACTCGTGTGTAAAATTGGGACATGAAAGGTCAGGATAATTTAATTCACAAACACAATTCCAGTACTGAAATTATGGAACGTTTCCTGTAGGGATGTAACCGGATGTTACTTTTGCGCAATCTGTATATCTAAACTGTATAAAAACTTATCATTGTAATTTTAGACGATATATGAATATTTTAGATTTTTTCTACGCATGATCTAGACATTCGTGTATCTGTTCTATTCTGCCAGGAAATTTTAGACAACGAAGAAATCAAACTAGACGGAATATTTCGTATTTCACTGATATCCGATCTCGCTCACGTAAGTGTTAGTCGAAGGTCGACTCAAAATCACTGCATGACTTGTACAAATAGTTAAATAGAACATAGAAAATCTATACAAAATCACAAAATAGGCTTTTAAATCACGATTTATACATTTAGGCCTCAGGCCAACGTATTTAGTATGATTGAAAAAAACTTATTCTAGATTATACATGTATTTTTAAGACATTAATGGTTATTGATATAAAAATATTTTATAAAATAAATATATTTCTCCATCTCTAGGTCCATTTCGCTCCATTTATTTGTGACCTACTTCATTAAAGTATTATTATGTAATTATTATGCTGTACTATTGTGTTTTTCATGCTATATCTCATTAATTACTTCTTGAAAAAGTTGTATTCTAATCTAATTATTTAAAAATTGACTAATTGGTTATATAGAAAGGTTATATAACTAGGTGATTTTACTGAGCAACTGGTGAAAGATCGGTGCAATAATTGATTGGCTGATTAATTGATTAACTGATTGATTGATTGATTGATTGATAGACTGATTGATTGACTTATTGATTGATTGATCTAGGGTATGGCTTATATCCATAGTTCGATTCTCGTCTCATACGGTTGTTTAAGGAGCACAACCTGCTTGCTTACCGGTAGATGGATACTTAAGATTTTGTGCCCTGAACCAGCAATTATTCTACAATCTCGCCACACTTCTAGTTTAAGATTTTCTAATCACAAGGATTTGGATGAATCAAACGAAGATTTAGTGGAAGTAACAAAAGCCTCTCTGGAACATCAGGCTGATCTCTCTCTCAGGTCTCTTGCTTGTAGACTATTTACTTAAATTAATAACATCATCGTCATCATCATCATCATCCTCCCTTGAAGCCCAGTTTAACCAGGGTCGGGATACAAATAGACTGTCTCAAATCCTCTGTGTCCTACACCACACCACCAGCCAATCCCCTATTTGAGACTTTTCCATTCGTTTAAATTTTTATAGCAATATCTGGAGCCTAGGAGTTCAAATTAATTACTCAAATTAATAACAATAACTAATAATTAATACTTCACAGTACATTTACTATATTTCTACATTCCATGCGCATAAGCATTAAAATTGGAAAATGTAGACTGTGATAGTAAGTACAAGACTGGTGCCCGTGTTTTGTACGGTTCACTGCTTAATACATCAAAACATCACTAATCCTGTTGCAGGAAACAATTAATTAAGAATTACTTTTCCGAAAAACACAAAGAAAAACCCACTCAGAACCGATCATTTTTCAAGCTTTGGTAAACTCGGATTACCATAGAGGCATGATCTTTGTGATCAGAGCTTCTATGCTTTGGCTATGAGTGCCTTATACCAACTGTTTGAAGAGCACTACAGAAGGAAAACTAAAGCTGAAAATGCCAATGTTAACGTCAGTTTCCTCACTCAAAAGCTATGTTAGAGACGGGTGAGCTCAGTAATTGAACCCCGTACATACTGATCAGCAGTCGACTATCTTACTGACATCGCTACTGGCTCTAGTCTGTGAGAAGATCTTATATATAAACATAGCTTTTATGTTAAGTTGGTTGTTTTGCAGAGATACAAAAAGTAGAATAAAAGCTAAACAAATACTAATCAATATAAATTGTATCCAATAGATAACTTCTTCACTAAGTAGTCTTTCTAAATTTTAGAATAAATTTGAATTTTATTGCAAATAAAATCGAAAAATTAGGAACATTTAGTTACTAAGATTATTAAATCAGTTATGCAGTACGTGGAATATAGCGTCCGTAGCAGTTAGTTATGGCACATGCTGTAGTTGTAATTCACTAATAACCTACAGCTCTGTGCACACGCGCACATACAACTCATTGACAAACCACATCAAAAGAAATTGCTTTAACTGAAGAATAAAGGATCTTTCCAGAGAATCTATTTGTTAACTAAGACGAGATAAGATCCTTGAAAATCATTAGTTGAGATTAGACGTTTCATATTTTATATAAGTGATCGGATAAGTAAATCTAATACCTTGAAAAGGCTAACTCAAACATTTCTCAGCAACTCTACAGCACACATTAGTATTACTGTATAATTTTTAAATTTCACTCAGAAAACACATAGAATCATTGTGTGTGCCATGCATGCCACCGGCGCAGATCGTCAAAACCTCTGCCACTAGAATTTTACTTATTGAGGCGATAGATTAGAGTTGGATGACTTAAAGTTAGATGGCTTAGAGTTGGATGGCTTAGAGTTGGATGGCTTAGCTTAGAGTTGGATGGCTTAGAGTTGGATGGCTTAGAGTTGGATGGCTTAGCTTTGAGTTGGATGGCTTAGAGTTAGATGGCTTAGAGTTGGATGGCTTAGAGTTGGTGACGTCGGCGTGATTAAATATGACAACAGCGGCGCGATAAGTCGCAGGCAAAAGTGTCTACAAACAACTGTAAGAACGAATGACCCAACTAAATGACCCAGCTACCCGTTATAAATGAGTTAGATGCCCGTTCGATAAAATGTCAAAACCCTCAAAATGATCATTTTGACAGGTAGGATAAGACATGATCAGATCCCGACGCATTAGTCGACAAATAATTATTTGAATTAAAGAACAGATTAAACGAATAAACGTCAACACCTTGAGTTCTTGAGTTCTTTGAGTTGGATCAGTATGTGCGGGGTTCAAATCCTGGTCTCGCCCATCACTGACATAGCTGTCGAGTGAGGAAACTGACTTTAACCTTGGCATTACCAGCTTTTTGCATCTGTGTTTCAGAGAATGGAATAAGTTATGGACTGCTCCAGAACTGCTCAGGATGGAGAAGCCTCCGCTACGTGGGACACAAATGGGAGATGTTTACAGTTTTGCCATTGTGACTCAGGAGATTCTCTACAGGGAGAGTCCTTACTTCATCACAGATCCAGATAGTTCACAATGTAGGCCATTATTGTGTTTTAATAATTATAATAAGAAATTTAAATATTGGTTTCGAAATGGTTAATATATTGGGAATTTTGTTTAATTTGTTAAATAGTTTGTACATGTACATAGTAAATGTATTCTACACTGTGTTTTTTATAACTGATACCCCATATTATCTTTACAATAAAGTCGTAAGGTGTTGACCCATGTTCTCAAAATTTACAGTACGTGACCACCTGGTCAAGTACTGTAAATTTCGAGGACGTCGACTCTCGACTTTATTGTAAAAATAATTTGGGTATCGGTTATAAAAACACAATATACATATTATATACAAATATAAACATATGTTTATATATGGGTTATTTAAATATATATATAAATTTATGTAGGCCTCTTTTTATATGTATTTTTAAATTTATATATAAATTTATGTAGGCCTATTTTTATATGTATTTTTAAATTTATATGTATATTTAACTATATAATATATATATATATAAATATATATATATATATATATATATATATATATATATATACATGTATGTATATATTTTTATATGTGCATGTATATAAAACTACACGTATTATGTACCTTTTATCATATATAAGGAATACTGCACAAAAAGTGTACATTGCCTACTACATATAATTAAAAATGTTTTAAGTAAACTTCCATTTTCCTTATGTTATGTGCATGTATGTTCCTAGGCTATATAGTACTTATGCTGGCATCTACACATTTGAAATACATGTTATGTTTAGACGTCATTGAAAGAGTAAAGGCAGGCGATGCCCCACCCTTTAGACCCACAGCTGCCCACGAACCAGCAGAAGTAGAATCAGAGTTGACGTCAGTCATGCGTCACTGCTGGGCGGAGTCTCCTCATGAGAGACCCAGTTTTGATGACGTCATCAAACATCTGCGCAACATCAATAAGGGAAGGTAAGTGTGGTATCGTCCTACAAGAAATCATCCCGTCGCTGTTGATTTCAAACTGAAACATATTTGTATGACTTTTTTACTAACATTTTTACTAATTTTATTTGCTAACATGTTTTACTAACATTTTTTGCTAACTTTGAAAGCGGTAGTTTAGCCGTAATTTAATCAGTGCTATCGGTCTTGAACCCCCTGTGATGCTATGCCTATATAGAAATATAACGTTTGTAGTACTTATAAAAGACAATGTACAATGTACATGTAGTTTACACTTACTGTTTGATTGAGGCCTTTATGTGAGAATAGAAGGAAGAAAAACAATGAACATCGAAGAAATGGCGAAGAATAGAGTTTTGCAGAGAAACATCATAGAGAAATCTTTGGCTGGAACCAGCCCCAGGATAATCAAGTGACATGATATGATTTTGTTTCAGACGGTTTTTAAAAAGAGACAAAGATTATGAAAAGCTAATGTTAACGTCAGTTCTTCACTGGAGAGCGATGTCAGTGACATTGTGTGTCACGCGCAAAAGTGACGAGCGAACCCAGGATTTGAACCCCGCATATACTGGCTGAAGGCATTAGTGCAGTAAATGCTGTAAATGTTGTGTCCATTACCTGATGTTTGCATAAACATGAAAGGACGTTCAACCTGGTGGACGTGGTGCTACAGAAGCTGGAGAGATACGCCAACAACCTGGAGGTGATAGTGGCCAAAAGAACGGATGAACTGCTGGAAGAAAAGAAGAAAACTGATTTACTGCTCTACAGAATGCTACCTCCGTATGTACTTGATTTTCTGCTCTACAGAATGCTACTTCCGTATGTACTTGATTTACTGCTCTAAAAATGCTACCTCCGTATGTATTTGCTTTAATGCTCTACAGAATGCTGCCTCCGTATGTACTTGATTTAATACTCCACGTTATGCTACCTCCATATATACTTGATTTACTGCTCCAAGAATGCTACCTCCGGATGCACATGTTAACTTCTTTCTTTGAAGAATAAAAAAGTATGTCTATACTTGTCGAGTTATTAAACAGTAACAGATAACATTCAATCACTCTTATTCTAAAGCCATTTTAGAGCTACTTGGGTGCCTTTCGTTACTTAATAAATATCAATCTATTTTTTAACCACAACAACAATATTCAGATGCATTTATCGTCCTCTGGACCCTAAGCTAATTTCGGATCCTAACCCTAAACAGTCATAAGCGTAGGGCATGCCTAGATATAAATTTCTAGAATATGCCTATATTTGAATTTGTGCAAGCGAAAGAAAAGCATAAATTCCAAATATCAAGTTAATATTGAACCCTAAGTTACAGATCTATGGTCTGATGGCGGCGTCCATAAAAATAAATCAACAACTATTAAAGTAATAATTTATCAGCCTATTTTGGCTAGTACTATAGTTTTTAGTACAGTTAGGCCATAATGCAAAATACTTGTCAAGGAAGACCTGATGGCCCATGTCCTAATATTGGAAGAGTCAGTTCAACTCTCAACACGCAATACGACTTATATCTATGCCCTGATTGCCTGATTTTTCGTGAGTCTCTAGGAGGCGACAGTGCGGATATCGGCTTGATCATTTCTGAGCCTGAAGGCCTGATTAGCTCTGAGCCGGTAGGTCTGTTGTCTGATGCTGTGGAGGCTCTCACCCCGTGTCGCAACGGACTGCTGTGTTTCGTTTTGGATAAATGCAACGTGGTAGCTGCCGAACAGTTGTCTAAACTAGGCTATGTTGTGACTTCTATAAGAAGGAAGAAATAATTGCTGTTAAATAAAAGCATTATTATATGCATCTTTATTTCACCAAAAATATGGTAGCATCAGTACAGTAAGTACACAATATACAAGGTACACTATACATTTACATTTTACCAATTGGAAGCTGGCTGGACGTCCTATGGCTGGTCCATTATATGAAGCAAAAAATGTAGCGCATAAGAAATATAGAAAGGCTGTTAATCAAGCCAAAACTGATTATAACATGTCAGTTTCTAAAAACTGGAGAATAATCTTTTAGAAAATAACAATAATAAATTTTGGAGATGTTGGCAGGTTTCTTCAACAAAAGAGACCCTGCTAAACTAATGAAAGTAGATGGTTTAGAAGATCCTGACCAAATCGCTAATCATTTAGCCTCGAGTTTTGAAAAGCATGTTTGCCTAATTCTGTCTCAAAACATAATAATTTCAAAAATGAATATTTAAAGAATAAGGTTAGTAATTCGACAATGGATAATGATTGTCTCATTAATGACTTGTTGGTGCATAAAGCTATAAACAACTCAGGGCTGAACAAAGCGCCTGGTATTGATGGTTTATTTGCGGAATATCTACTATTTGTGCACGGTTCAATTATCTCAATTCTTCGTTCCATATTTAACATTATGATACACACAGGAATAGTCCCCGATGCTTTTGGTGTGGGAAAAACTATACCAATTCCTAAATTTAAAGGACACAAAAAGAATGTCAGAGCTGATGATTTCAGAGGTATAACTATATGTCCAGTTATTTCTAAAATTTTTGAGAAATGTCTGCAAAAATTTATTGACGTTGAAACTTCGACTAGGCAGTTTGGATTCAAAAAGAATGTTGGTTCCATAAATGCTATTCATACTGTTAAGAAAGTTATTAATTATTTCAATAATAGAAATAGTACTGTCAACATTGGAGTAATAGACTTATGTAAAGCGTTCGATAAATGTAATGTGTATGGTATACTTCATTTACTTCAACGAAAAGAGGCTAATAAAAATGTAATAAATATACTCGAAAATTGGTTTACAAAAAGTGGAACTTCTGTTAATTGGACTGGATATGTTTCTCGATATGTTCCTCTTTTGTCTGGGGCTAAGCAAGGTGGAATACTGTAGCTCATTCTATTTGCACTTTTTGTAGACAACGTCTTGGATATACTCGACCAGTCAAGCTTTGGTTGTCGAATAAATTTCCGTTGCTGTAATAGTTACATGTACGCAGACGATTTAATTTTACTTAGTATCTCTGTAAGTGACTTACAGAAATTATTTGATATCTGTGACAGGGAATTTGATAAGTTAGATCTCCCCATTAACATTTCTAAATGTAATTGTATGCAAATTGGACCACGACATAAAGCTCCTTGTAAGCTTTTGAACATAAGAAAAGAGCCTATTAGCTGGATTGATAAAATAAAATACCTTGGACTAACGATTGTAAGTGCAAAATATTTCAAATGTGAATGGCATGAAACCAGAGGAAAATTTTACACCTCGGCTAACATTATATTAGGCAGACTGGGAACGAAAGCTTCAATCGATTTTCTCTTAAAGCTAATTCGTATGCAGGCAGTGCCAGTTCTACTTTATGGTATTCCAGCTGTACAACTGAATAATTCAGAAATCGAAGCTTTTCTAAGGCGTACAACAGTGTCTTCTCAAAAATTTTCCGTACATTTGATAAAAATAATATTTTATATTGTCAGTGGTATTGCCGTTTTTGCCATTTGATTTATTATGTGAATATCATAGGTTTACATTCCTGCATAATTTAATAATTAATGATAAGTTAAGTGCTAAGCAGCAGTTGGACTCTCCCGATTACAATGATTATTTAAACATTAAAAGTAAATTTGCCATAGATAGCAATGACTCTTTGTCGAGTATTCGTTATAAATTCAGCGCTATTTTAAAAATGCTCTGTTTTAACTATTCTGTAGTTTGCGAAAAATTGAAATTGTTAAACTTTTATGTGCACTTTTTTATATGTATTCTGATGTGTCACGTTTTGCTATGTAATTGTATATGTGCGTGTTTTCTGCCAAGAATTGGTGAATAAAAGATTATATACAAAGTGAAATCATGTTCAGCGAAACAGTGCAAAGAGATAAAGTGTTCGAAAACGAAAAGAACATGAAACATCACACACATGTTATTATGGATTCAACCCTTGGTTATAAAACTAAGAGTCGTAAGGGTGCTCAGAAATGTCGCGCTACGATGGATGACATCATCAAGTGCTGTCTGAACCCAAATGTGGTTCTGCCACAGTTTTATGCTGTGGACCTTTCACGTCTGCCACCTGTGGATGTGAAAAACATTGACATGTCTGCGGTTCTTAAGGAGCTGCAGTATCTCCGTGCTGAAGTGAGGGAGATGCAAACTTTGAAGCAAGAATTAGACGTTCTAAAGCAGGAGATGGAAAAATTTCACGTATCCAGTCGACCACGTCCCACTGAAATGTCTAGTAGGCCTACTCCTACTTCTACGCATCCCTCATCTGCTACTGGATGGGGTGTGAATTTTCCACGTCTTCCCCAGGCTGGCGATTTGGCAGTAACTCAGACCTCCACTGCCATTACTCAGAGGAGCCTTGTTAATGATGACGAGGCGTCCAACCAGGCTGCTTTCACTCTTGTAGAAGGAAAGAAGAAACATAAGAATAAAAACAAGCCCAATGTTGGGTCATACGAAACTCAAAAGAACAATAGAAAATCAGTTGTCGGAATATCTACCTCCAATACAACTGTCAAGGCAGCGGCCATCACTCGTTCGGTAGATGTGTTTGTGTCTCGTTTACATACAGCAACTACTGTTGACGAGTTGTCGATGTGCGTGAATGAAATTAAGGGTGATATTAATGTTGTTGATGTCGTTTGTAACAAACTTCAGTCTAAACATGATCATCTTTACTCGTCGTATCATGTATCTATTCGTGTGGATATTGCTCACATGAGCAGAGCCATAGAGTTATTCATGTCCAAGGATCCTTGGCCACAAGGGATATTTGTTAAGAGATATTTTAAGCCCAGTAATGGAAAATCCCAGTAAAAATATTACACTTTGTACATTCAATTGTAGATCGGTCAAAAGCTCGACAACTGAAATTAGTTCCATATGTGAAAAATGTGATATATTATTTTTACAAGAACACTGGCTACTTCCTAATGAAATTATTTTTTTATCAAGTCTTCATTGTAATTTTTTATCAATGGGAAGTTCTGCTGTTGATGTTACATCTGATGTTCTTATTGGTAGGCCATATGGAGGCACTGGTATTCTGTATAATAAGAGGCATAGTCCTTTCATCACTCATATTCCTACTAATAATTCTAGATTGACTGCTTTGATTTTGAGTACTATATTAGGACCAACATTAGCTGTAAACGTTTAAATGCCCACTGATTACGGTAGTCGTGAGTGTTTTGAAGATCATATTGAAGTGTGCTCTTCTATTACAGCATTGTACATTGAATGCGATGCAGTTCGACTCATAATTGCTGGTGATTTTAATTGCCAGTACGGTTCAAGATTTTTCCCTTTGTTTACTAATCTTGTTATTGAAAATAATTTAGTCCTAACCGATTTAAATAAATTATCTGATGCGTTTACTTACAGTAACATTGATAATAATAGTTTTACATGGATTGATCATGTAGTATGTAGTTCTGCTCTTGATAATATAGTTGAATCTTGTGAAATTAAATATGAATATATTAGCTCAGACCATAAACCGTTGTTTGTAAGATGTGATATATTATTTTTACAAGAACACTGGCTACTTCCTAATGAAATTATTTTTTTATCAAGTCTTCATTGTAATTTTTTATCAATGGGAAGTTCTGCTGTTGATGTTACATCTGATGTTCTTATTGGTAGGCCATATGGAGGCACTGGTATTCTGTATAATAAGAGGCTTAGTCCTTTCATCACTCATATTCCTACTAATAATTCTAGATTGACTGCTTTGATTTTGAGTACTATATTAGGACCAACATTAGCTGTAAACGTTTAAATGCCCACTGATTACGGTAGTCGTGAGTGTTTTGAAGATCATATTGAAGTGTGCTCTTCTATTACAGCATTGTAGATTTGCTACCAGTTATTCCAACTGGTAATCACTTTTCTTCATCTATTCCTACTACAGTTCCTAATTGGTCAGGTGCGGATGACGTATGTATTCGTAAATATCAATCTGTACTATGTGAAGAGCTTGGCAAACTTTGTATTCCTAAGTGGTGTTTTGATAAAGGCCTATTATCTATCTCCCAACCTAGGGATGGTACCAGAGAAGTCAATAGTGATAGAAGTAGTTGTATTGATGCTGTTGATGATTACTATAAAATCAGTTATTTCTTGTATACAGTATGCATGTAACACTTGTATCCCAATGAAAACTTTTTTTTATTCCGTTTAGTTACACACATGACATACCGCACGTGCTACATAGTTTCCTTTCTTGGTTTCTATTTTTGTAGTTTTCGTTATTTCCTCCATTCCTTTCCATGGTAGTAGTAGTCGTTGCCTTTTGTATTTTTATTTTTATTATTTTGTATTTTTGTTTTGTAAAACTATTGCAAGTAAAGACTATGTTGTGCCAGGTTGGAATGATTATGTTAGAGAATCTCATATTCATGTAGGAGCAACTTTCTTAGATTGGATAAATGCAGGAAGGCCTCAAAATGGCGTATTATTTGAGTCTATGAAGAAATCTAGGGCTCAATTTAAGCTGGCATTGCGATATTGTAAGAAGCATGAGGCCACTCTGAGAGCAGATGCTCAGGCTAATTCTCCGTCTAACAACGATTACTGTGGTTTTTGGAAGCAATTATCCAAGGTCAGCAACAGTAATGCCAGTAAACATACTAATGTAATTGACGGTTGTATCGGTGATGACGCCATTGTGGAGCGTTGGCGTACTCATTTTGAGCATCTTTATAATGATTGCGCCATAGGAATCAATGAATATAATGGAGATAAAAATGCATTTTTGGATCGCCTTAACTGTTCTCCTAAGAATGATTTTGTCATTTCTGTTAATAACATTATAGATATTTGTAGATTGCAAAAGCATGGAAAATCTCCTGGACCAGATGGCATTTCCATAGAGGCAATTTCATTCACGTGTCCTAGTCTCTACGTTCATTTAAACATGTTGTATAATTTGTTTCTAAAACCTAGTCATTTGCCTAATTCATTTATGCAGTCTGTTAATTATACCTCTAGTTAAGAATAAATCTGCCGATTTATCTGACCTTAATAATTACAGAGCAATTGCAATTTCTAATGCATTATTTAAATTGTTTGAATCTCTCATTGCGCAATCTATACATAGCCTTTCTGAATATGATGATTTTCAGTTTGGGTTTAAGTCTGGCCATTCAACCGGATTATATACTCATGTACTAAAGCAGACTATCGAGTATTATAGACATCATGGAAGTCATGTTTTTACCTGTTTTGTTGATTTCAGTAAAGCTTTCAATAAAGTTAATTACTAGAAATTGTTTGGAAAATTACTAGACGATAACATTAACATCAGTATTATGTTTATTCTTGCATTATGGTATTCTAAACAGCAATGCTTTGTTCGATGGCGTAATTCTGTTTCTACTTGTTTTCACATTGGAAATGGTACGCGTCAGGGAAGTGTACTTTCACCATATTTGTTATCTAGATATATACGCGATATGGTTAGAGCTGTAGTAGATACCGGGATTGGTTTTGCAATTAATAATAGATTAATTAGCATTTTTGCATATGCTAATGATATCGTTCTCATTGCTCCTTCGTGGAGAGCTTTACAGTATTTAATAGATGTGCTTCAGTTTAACGCCAAAGTTATTAACATGTCTTTTAATATTAGTAAAACTGTCGCCATGATATTTGCTCCTAAGGATCGAAATTGGAGTGTATTAGAGGAATTTCCAAGATTTAAGTTGGACAATTCTTTTATTAATTATGTAACGCAGTTTAAATATTTAGGTCATATTATAACCAATGATGGTCGTGATAATAACGATATACAGCGTGAAATACGTGGTATGTTTATGCGTACGAATATATTAAAGCGTAGATTTGCTTATTGCTCTCTTAATGTTAAGAAGGTCCTGTTCAAATCCTATTGTATGTGCTTCTATGATGTGGCACTATGGTCGTCGTTTACAATAGGTTCAATAGAGAAGTTTCGATCTTGCTATAATAAATGTATTAAAATATTTTTTGGATACAAACGTTACAGCAGCCTAACCATCGCGCTGCTAGAAACCGGATTGCCTAGTTTTGATACTATCCTTTCAAATTACAGATTAAAGTTTAGAATGTGCTTGCTGGATAATGCTAATATGCTAGTTAAGTGTTTTGATGTTCTGAGTCTATTATAGCCTTGTATGCCTAATTCTATAAGTAATTGTTTTAGGCCTATAGCTCAATTTATGCGCAGCCTATTTGCTTTTCTGGTTTTTGTTGCATTGTTCTATGTGCAAGATTCATGTATGGGTTTTTACGCCTGAAATAAAGCAATAAATAAAAAAATAAAAAATAAAAAATTGTAACAGGCCATGGACTTATGAAAAAAGTGTGACTCAATGTGAGAAATTATTTAACAAATTTAAATGAAGGAAAGCTAGGTAAGATTATAGGTTACTTGTCAGATTCAAAGCATACTGAAAAAGAAACAAATTTCGAAACAGGTTAGATTTCTTAATACAAATTTTGCTAATTAAGGCCTAATATGCTAATATACTGCTTAATTTCTGAAGGTCAGTAGCAGAAGAGTTGAAGAGGGGTAACGTTGTTATCCCAGAGTTGTTTTCCAGTGTTACCATCTACTTCTCGGACATCGTGGGATTCACAAGTCTCTCGGCCGAGTCCACCCCACTAGAGGTCGTTAATCTTCTGAACGATCTCTACACTATATTCGACAACATAATCTCTAAACACGATGTCTATAAGGTGAGCTAAATTATTGATTTAGTGAATTATTATTTTAATAACAAGCTCGAGGCTGCTTTCAAGCTCCACATATAGAGGACCCTCTCACTCCTTAGATCAATAAGTTAATCCATTTACAAAAACATAAAACTTGTTCATACGTAGACTAGAGCTTGAGAAAAAATATGACTTCTGAGATTGGTTCCCGTGGTGTGCCTTCGTTTATGCTTTGTCGCATCGCCTTTTACGACACGTGCAGTTAATGGTTGATTTATTCTTCTGTGTCCTGGTAACAGCACGGGATTTTAAACAACACAGTATATGTTTATATACATACTGTACATATATAAAGTATATATAGGGTGTCCAGATAGATCGTGAACGATTTTGAATGACTGCCATTTTTAATCCACTAGTAACAAATTTATAAAAATTGTCATTTAGTATTTAATAATGTCTCCTTTATTCTTCAGTACAGCGTCAAGTCGATCATGCATCGAGCCAATTAGATTTGTCAGAGTTTTCAGAGGTATCGATTTCCACGCCTTTCGAATCCGGCGTTTCAAGCTGTTCAATGTCTGCGGTTCAGGATCGGCATAAACCGTTGCCGCCATAATACTCCAAACATTTTCTATCGGTGACAAATCCGGAGAATTAGGTGGCCAGTCCTCTGGTGAGATATATCCATTAATGTTTGTGTTCAACCACTCGACTGACGCTCTTGATGTGTGTGCACGTGCACCGTCTTGTTGAAACAATCCTTCGCCGTTATTACGAAACAGCTTTGTAGCTGTTAAATTCGTACATACAACTGTTCGCTGGAATGCTGGTTTGACCTCTTTCTCCAGTATCTCATTGATGTAATAAGTCGAATTAACTGAAGTTTTATTTGGGATGATATGAAGTTTTGTTAATCCGCGAGCTGTAATACCACCCCACACCAGAACTGACGGGCTGAACTTCACCTGTGGCGCGCACGGAACAGAAGTTTCTTGTGATCCCCATACTACATCGTTCTTATTGTTAGGTACGTAGTAAAGTTTGAAAGGTGATTCATCAGTGAACATGACACGCGACCAGTCAATATCTTTAAACTTCTTCGCAAAGTTGACTCGGCGGACTTTATAAGCACTACTTAACTTTGGGACCTTTTGTCGTTTAAAGCATTTCCATTTCAGCGTCGTTCGCATATACTGTCTTATTGTCTCTTTGAATCCAGCAAAGCGTTTGTCTTTCAATCGACGTGCTAACTTTCGCAGACTCTGTCCACGCACATATTTAGACTGCCTAATCAGTTTTTGAGCGGCAGCAGTCAGCACAGACTTTCGACCGCCTTGATAACGACTCTGCAGCGTTTCGTTTGGATTCTGCTTGTAGCGGTTGGCCCACTTGCTAATCCACGCTTTACTACGACCTAGTTTTTTTGCTATAACGCCATAACTATACTTTTCTTCCAATAGTGTAATAGCTTGTGCTCTAATTTGCGCTTCGTTTAATGTTGCCATTGCCTAATCAGTGATACGCCGTTTATTTACTGCACTGTTGCGGCAGTTTTCTGTTTACGCACATTTTGATGACGTCACGGCAAATGACGTCAACACTTTGAAACGTAAGTTACAAACCTACAGTATTTTCCCTGTTATTTACAATTGAACAGCCTATCTGCCAGTATCAAACTTTCCACATTGTATTGTGCATAACATATAATTTTTTGCATTCAAAATCGTTCACGACCTATCTGGACACCCTATATTATTATATAAACTTACGCTTATGTATGCATGAATTATATATATATATATATATATATATATATATATATAAACTTACGCTTATGTATGCATGCATGCAATTATATATATATATATATATATATATATATATATATATAATTCATGCATAAATATGTGTGTATATATACGGTATGTACATGAATATTAATTGAGCGAAGTTTACTATTATTTAAATTAAATAAACACAGCTATTAATTTTAATGTCTAACTATGTAACTTTAGATGCTGACTAATAATTATTTATCAGCCGCTTCATAAAAAGTTAAACTAGTTAATTCTGAGTTAATTATTTTACTATTTAGAAGATACAGAATTAAGACCAATTAACTAAGAATTAAGTTTTGAATTAGTCATTGAATTTTATCTCAACAGTAAGACTAATTCTTGCATGAATTCTATGCTGAATTAATTAATTACTGACTTAGGCTTATTTATTGAATTTATTTATCTTGTTAACTGGTGGATTGACTATTGAAGCCTTTTCAGTAGAACTTCATGTAATGAAATTGATTATACGATGTTTATTCAAAAAATTACTTTACCATTTTATTTAGCTTTTTATTTATTTATTAAATTAATTAAATGATGTTAAATGAATGATATTTTCAATGTTTCAGATCGAGACGATAGGAGACGCCTACATGGTCGTAAGTGGTCTACGTACATTAAACGATGGACGCCATATTGTCGAGATTTCTAACATGGCGCTCGATCTCAGAGCAGCAGTTTCGGAATTCAAAGTTGCGCATCGACCGGATTTTAAACTAAAACTTCGCATTGGAATCCACTGTGGACCTTGCGCAGCAGGTTAAACATATATTTGATATATTGTTTATTTCATTAAAAATTCATTTATTTGATAGTTAGACATTTATTCGTTGTTTTATTTAGATATTTATTTAGATATTTATTTATTTAGTTGTTTATTGTTTAGAATCCCAGAGAATGCAGATATAGTTGATATCCTTGAAGAGTGTCATCGATGTCAACACTTTAAAAGCTGTTGACTCTTTTTATGACAGAATAACAAAGTATGAATTTATCCATCAAATTTTAATTTACGTTACACACATAACCTATCACACGGACTTCATTCAAAGCTGTCACGCTCAGTCTTCAAAGGTAGTCTCCCATCCAAGTACTAACCGGGCCCCACATACGTATCTTAGTTTTATTCACGCGCATCTAAACATACATCACTGTCTCTTTTAGAAGAAGACATTAAATTTGATCTTTATAACATTTTATATCGCATTTCTATGATAGCAGAAAGTTTTTTATCTCTTGGAAAAGAGGCAGATGGTAAACTGCTGCTCTTACCATTTTTACATCCCATTTCTATTACTGTACCAGGTGTAGTGGGACATACTATGCCACGCTATTGTCTCTTTGGAGATTCAGTCAACGTAGCCTCCAGGATGGAATCGACAGGAGAAGGTAATCTTGTAACGAGTCTGACAACTATTTTCCTTTTAATGGTAGCAAAACAGAGTAACATAAATGTGAATAACATAACAGGCTTAATAGTTTACAATTATATTCAGCGTATTGAATTTTATGAATTAGTTTAGCTGTTATTTAACTCCATAGATTATTAAATGATGTATGCTTAGTTGAGAGATAAATGAAAACAATTAACAAAGTAGGCATATATGTATAAACGGGCGAATTATCCCATTTTTATTCAGTGATTTCGAAAAAACGACCAAGATTTTAAGAAGTTTTAAAAAATAAATTGTAAAAACTATAGGCGTGTGTGAATGTCTTTTAAGCGTCTGAGAGATCGAACTGAGTGTGTTAAACCTTAACTTACTTTCCATTGTCAAGATCCCAATTTTAAGTTATTTACTGGCTACTGAATAAATTGTATGTTAAAATGTAAAATAATTTTAATTTAATGAGGCTGAATTAAATTGTTTATTACATAAAAGAAATATTTAAAACAAACATTTAAAATAGGGGATTGACTGATGCTACGGTGTGGGACAGGTAGGACTGGAGAACGTCTATTCGTATCCCGACCCTGGTTAAACTGGGATTTGGGGGAAGATGATAATGAATACTTATGATTATGCATGTTATATGTTTAACTGTATCTCCAAACATAGAACTAATCCTCTATGAAACAAAGTTGGCAACAACTATTATATATTATAAGTACGGTAAGTAACTTTTATTTCATTCTAAAACTAACGTCTAAATACCGGAAGTCCTGGTTTACTTTTAATTCAGCTCTGCAGATTCACATGAGTTCTACCGCCTATGAGGAACTCAGAAAACATCCGGGATACGTCATGGAGAAGAGGGGAGACATTCTTATTAAGGTAATAAATTACTTTAATACAGTTTTACGACCGTCTTGTCTGTCAAGACTGGCATTTGCCTAAAGCACCCATCCTAGCAAGTAGATTCAACCAAACCAATTCTGCAAGCCTAAAGAAATATAGTATGAAATCTCAAAAGGTGCCGAAAGATGCAGAAATGCTTAAATTTATCTATATTATGCGCAGCTGATGGTTCAAAATGATATGTAAAAAATATTTGTATCGTCAGCGACAAGCAATTCATGACGAGGTGTCATATTAGAAATCGGTTTAGGATGATTAAATTTGGTGTTCCGTGTCATTGGAAGTTCCTAGCGTTTATAGAATAAAGTTTATATTGGTTATTATTTTAAATTGAAGCTTTATAGTTTGTTTGAAAAGAGATACGGGCATCTCATTTGATGTTACGAGAAGTTTAGTATATATAAACGTGACAGAAGCCATCATTCGTAATGGCACAATATCTCTCCTCACAGGTTCGATTAAATAGCTCCAGGTCAGTGTTTGACTTCGCAATCTTCTGAAGTAATATCACTCAGCGTTAACTGATGCGTGAGCTAATAGAATAATGAAGGATGAATATCCAAGAATTTCTCATGATTAGTCTGGCCTGGAATTGAACCCAGTTCATTCTTTGCAAAATATCGCTAAATTAAGACAAACGACTGGTTGGATGTGCGGATTTCTAGAGGCAGATTGGTTTGATATCCGGATATCTTTGTAAATCTAACTAAAATGAACATTTAAAAACTTGACAAATATTTAAGGTAGTAGTAATAATTGCATATAACATTAACTTGTGCAATATTTTAGGGAAAGGGATATGAGACAACCTACTGGCTGCTAAGGAAGGAAAATTCAACTTGATTTAAGGCTCTGTTTGATTTTAGATTTATTGAAATATTACTAATTTCATAAGTATTTAACAATTTTATTTAAACTTTTATTTCTTAGCTATAAATAACTGCAAGGCCGCTTCTATTTTGCAATGACACAATGTGACCAGTATGAAATAAATAAAATCTTATTAAGTTAATATTCTATTCGCTCACCAACCCAATGTCATTTCTGACATTGTTTGGATCTTAATGCTTTGTCGTCTTTTAAGTCACGTGCATTATGCAGTTGGTCTCTTCCTAGCAACCCGGTCAGCTCTTATATAATGTGTACAGTTACATCTAATGTTAAGTCGTGCAGAATATAATGAGTAGAAATATTTAAATTGCAAAATCTCTCAGGGTTACTAATTAGCATCATATAGATTAATACTTTTAACACGAGGATATGCATAGTTACGCTTACAATTTTAATCGACAATGATTATATCAATCAATCAATCAATCAATAAAAGAGTATAGATTAGTTACGCCTAGTATACTGAATGCAAGCAGGAAAGCTTTAGGCCCTAGTATTATTTAAAGGCGTAAAAAGATAAGCCTAACGTCTGTTTCCCGCGTCAAAAAGGTTCTGATAAAAGGATACTGTTAAGATACTAAACGTTCGTTTGCCATAAGCTTACGAGAAATTTCAATTACAATTTCCCGTAATTCAGGATATACAAGTAATTTAATCATAGCCCAATGTAATTAAGTCTTAATTTGACTAAGCAATTTCTTGTCTATAATTCTATCAAATATAATTAACTGACCATAATTAATGCTATTTACAATCGCTGTGTCTAAGCTACTCTGAACTAGACCAACCTAGTACTGCTCCTATAGTAGAAGCAACTACTTCAATAACTGAGGAAGGCTATGCAAAGCCACTTCAGAAGCCATGGCTAGGACTCACTTAAAGTTGCATTATATATCATATCATGTGGATTGCGTTTAGAGAGTTCTTTTAATTTCATCCACAATCACTTTAGTTTCTGCTATTCTGTTATATGGACCTGATATGTATCTGAAATAAAATAGTTTGATTTGATTTATACACGTATTTTGATAAAGCAGATTATATGCGATGTATGCGACTCAGTGGACAGTAGAGTGCTGTTTAGTCATCTTAAAAGCAGACGGCGAGTAGGTATCTGTAACCTTGGCCAGCTAATTTTATATCATAATCTTTTATCTTAACAAAAATAGGTACATTTAAATAAGAATTTTATATAATATCATGAGCTAATGGTAACTAATTTCGCAGCCTCGTTCATTCTAGCCGCTATCAGCGCTTTCTTTAAATCCCCCACATACGCCTTGCCCTCGTTTCTCTCCCTCCAGCCCATTAGTAGAGCCTCCACCTGAAATATAAATAAAAAGATTTTAAAACTCATTTATTTCTTCCATTTTTCCTACAAACGTCACAGCTGGAAGCTGTGAGAGAAACTGTTTGAGCTGGCTATTATTATTGACGTCCCACACATCAGCCTTGTATGAGGAAATGGACGTTAAACCTTTATTATTATTATTATTATTATTATATACAGAAATATTACCTCAGCTGTCACTACATGGTCTTCATGCACTCGGCACCTGGCACGATATTCGATCACTCCAGTCAGGTTTAATGTCCATTTCGAAATGTGAAAAAGTATCCGAGGTGGATAAATGAGCGATTGAACAAGACCATTGGTAGAACTGACCATAAATGACTAAGACACAGGCGTTTGCAATAGGACCTCATTCGTAAAGCTACATTAATTACAAGATAAAAGATTTTCCTTGGTCGTTTGACAACTCCTACTTCTTCATGGTTATTAGTAATCGTTGGCATCAGATGGCGTATCGGTTGCTGTTTGCGCGGATTTAAGAATAACCTTCCGGAACCCTGGGGATTTTTCATTCAAATCTGTCAACATCCGATCTTCCATGGATCTAACTATTAATGTAATAACCGGGCCCGACGTAGCTTAACTCTCGTAGATTCGTTTTTAGGTCGCAGCTAAACCGAGAGCGCTTAATTCCTCCCCGAGCATCGAGAAAATTATAAACAGTTGAAACATCGAGAAAATATTCCATAGTATGTAGTTTTAAAATGTACTGAATATTATATTTCTAATAATTGCATTGTTGACGTCAATGGTCAGCACATTGAGAGAAGCAACGTCCAAGGGATGGTTTAATCTTTCAATTTACTTTTTAAGATCTGAGTTTAACATAATTACTTTCCATACTGCAAGAACACTCAAAAATACTGCGATGCTACGGTTCTAAACCCTATAATTTATTTATCATTCAAGGTTGAACTAAATTTATTCATCTTATTTGAGAAAGAAATGAGTGCCTTAATACTTACTACTAAGAAGAGATGGATAGGACACATTCTAAGGGGGGAAAGTCTATTAAAAGAGGTCATAGAAGGTAGAATGGAAGGGAAAAAGGCAGGGGCAGGCTAGATTAGGTGTTAGATGATTTAAAGACCCACTCATATGTGGAAATGAAGAGGAAAGCGGAAAGACAGAGAAGAGTGGAAGCGTTATATACCATGAACTTGCCAGTAGGCAATGCACTAAGAGAGAGCGAAAGAGATTAAGTACATTAATAAATATTTAAAGAATTTTAATCAGCAGAGTTCTAGTTATACATATCTCAACCTGTTGCGATCTGTCGTTAGGATAATCGCTGAGGATTCTCTGCTGCTCTGTGGTGGACGTTCCCAGTTTTGTAGCGAGTATGACAAAATCACCTGTCCCAATGCTACCCGAGATATTTTTCAGAAGTTCGGTTGGAGGCATTCGCTTGTATGAATCATTTTCTGGATCCTGTAATTAGCTCAGATTTTGAGTTATTTTATTTAACTTATGATCAGATAAGTTAGAAAAATTAAAATCTTAATATTCGTGGACTACATAGACTTGGTAGCCTAATAGACCTTTTCACTCAGATATGATGATTTTTAAGCTATAAATAAAGATAAAAGTAAGCAATTCTATTCTTATTTTCAATTAACTGAAAACTTATAGAATTAAAAAGAAGACTCTGGCACGCCACCATCACGCATAGCGAGTGAAATATACAGTAAAAGCATAATTTTTATAATTACTAAATAGTACATATTAAAAATTAACAAATTAGAAACAATTATAACAATAAATGTATTAAGAAATAGGAAGAAGTGTTGGATAGGACACATTCTAAGGGGGGAAAGTCTATTTAAAGAGGTCATAGAAGGTAGAATGGAAGGAAAAAGAGGCAGGGGCAGACCGAAATTAGGTATGTTAGATGATTTAACGACCCACTCATATGTGGAAATGAAGAGGAAGGCGAAAGACAGAGAAGAGTGAAGGCATTATATATCATGGACCTGCCAGTAGGCAGTGCACTAAGAGAGAGAGAGAGAGAGAGAGAGAGAGAGAGAGAGAGAGATAACAATAAAGTAAGTCCAAAGTGATTCTTACTATGGGCATGTTAAATATCCTATAGGCATCCTCAAGAAGGTCTACCGGAAGAATTCTGACGTTGGTGAGAGAGGAGAGTTTGTCCTGAGGAATTTTTTTGCTTCCCTCAATGAATTGAGCCTCAGATATACTGCCTACATTCAACACCAGAAAAATAATACTGTCATTTTAGTTGCGTATTTTATTTTTCATTTCTTTGCACATTTCAGAAGAGTAGACTATATTCGAACGTAGAACAGAAAATAACCAACTGAAGAACAAGTGGAGGTTTATCAGTCAATACACTATATGTACAAGGCACATGTATACGTACATAATCAAAATAACAACAATAATAATAATAATAATAATAAAGTAATAATATCAATACTATATTACTAAATTCATTTATTGCTACATATTTCAATGATTTCTTTGTTAAATGTTTTTTGTTCAGTTTCCGTTTCCATTTTTATATCATATCACTACATACGAATTAGCAGCGCTCGTAATAAACAGAGTCTATAATTATTGATATTGTGATTCTAATCCTTTAATTCTGCCTCGAAATTAGCTCACTCCATTTGGCTGTCAATTGAACGAAATTAAGCTATATCGCTCCCGATTAGGAGTTGGTTGGGTGACTATCTTGGATGATCGAGTGTTGACAGCTTTGAAAGAAAAATTCCTAGAGTATTGGAAAGTTATTCTAAACCCGCGCCGGCTGCAATCTGTGTTCCAACAAAAGGCAAATGATTACTAATAACCATGAAAAGAAAAAGTAGAAATAACGAACTCTACAAAATCAGAAAACTAAACAAGTAGCAAGCAGCACATGCGGCTGTCGTGAACGTATCCATACCATCACAAAATGTATTCATCCATACCATCCATACCATACCATCCATACCATCACAAAATGTATTTCAGAAGAGTAGACTATATTCGAACGTAGAACAGAAAATAACCAACTGAAGAACAAGTGGAGGTTTATCAGTCAATACACTATATGTACAAGGCACATGTATACGTACATAATCAAAATAACAACAATAATAATAATAATAATAATAAAGTAATAATATCAATACTATATTACTAAATTCATTTATTGCTACATATTTCAATGATTTCTTTGTTAAATGTTTTTTGTTCAGTTTCCGTTTCCATCACATACCATCACAAAATGTATTCATCCATACCATCCATACCATACCATCCATACCATCACAAAATGTATTCATCCATACCATCCATACCATACCATCCATACCATCACAAAATGTATTCATCCATACCATCCATACCATACCATCCATACCAGCACAAAATGTATTCATCCATACCATCCATACCATACCATCCATACCATCACAAAATGTATTCATCCATACCATCCATACCATACCATCCATACCATCACAAAATGTATTCATCCATACCATCCATACCATACCATCCATACCATCACAAAATGTATTCATCCATACCATCCATACCATACCATCCATACCATCACAAAATGTATTCATCCATACCATCCATACCATACCATCCCATCACAAAATGTATTCACATACCATCCAACCATACCACCATCCATCACAAATGTATTCATCCATACCATCCATACCATACCACCAGACCATCACAAAATGTATTCATCCATACCATCCCACCATACCATCCATACCATCACAAAATGTATTCATCCATACCATCCATACCATACCATCCATACCATCACAAAATGTATTCATCCATACCATCCATACCATACCATCCATACCATCACAAAATGTATTCATCCATACCATCCATACCATACCATCCATACCATCACAAAATGTATTCATCCATACCATCCATACCATACCATCCATACCATCACAAAATGTATTCATCCATACCATCCATACCATACCATCCATACCATCACAAAATGTATTCATCCATACCATCCATACCATACCATCCATACCATCACAAAATGTATTCATCCATACCATCCATACCATACCATCCATACCATCACAAAATGTATTCATCCATACCATCCATACCATACCATCCATACCATCACAAAATGTATTCATCCATACCATCCATACCATCCATACCATGTATTCCATACCATCCATACCATCCACCATACCATATTCATCATCCATACCATCACAACAATATTCATCCATACCATCCATACCATCACCATCCATACCATCCATACCATCCATACCATACCATACCATACCATCCATACCATCACAAAATGTATTCATCCATACCATCCATACCATACCATCCATACCATCACAAAATGTATTCATCCATACCATCCATACCATACCATCCATACCATCACAAAATGTATTCATCCATACCATCCATACCATACCATCCATACCATCACAAAATGTATTCATCCATACCATCCATACCATACCATCCATACCATCACAAAATGTATTCATCCATACCATCCATACCATACCATCCATACCATCACAAAATGTATTCATCCATACCATCCATACCATACCATCCATACCATCACAAAATGTATTCATCCATACCATCCATACCATACCATCCATACCATCACAAAATGTATTCATCCATACCATCCATACCATACCATCCATACCATCACAAAATGTATTCATCCATACCATCCATACCATACCATCCATACCATCACAAAATGTATTCATCCATACCATCCATACCATACCATCCATACCATCACAAAATGTATTCATCCATACCATCCATACCATACCATCCATACCATCACAAAATGTATTCATCCATACCATCCATACCATACCATCCATACCATCACAAAATGTATTCATCCATACCATCCATACCATACCATCCATACCATCACAAAATGTATTCATCCATACCATCCATACCATACCATCCATACCATCACAAAATGTATTCATCCATACCATCCATACCATACCATCCATACCATCACAAAATGTATTCATCCATACCATCCATACCATACCATCCATACCATCACAAAATGTATTCATCCATACCATCCATACCATACCATCCATACCATCACAAAATGTATTCATCCATACCATCCATACCATACCATCCATACCATCACAAAATGTATTCATCCATACCATCCATACCATATCCATCCATACCATCCATCAAAATGTATTCATCCATACCATCCATACCATACCATCCATACCATCACAAAATGTATTCATCCATACCATCCATACCATATCATCCATACCATCACAAAATGTATTCATCCATACCATCCATACCATACCATCCATACCATCACAAAATGTATTCATCCATACCATCCATACCATACCATCCATACCATCACAAAATGTATTCATCCATACCATCCATACCATACCATCCATACCATCACAAAATGTATTCATCCATACCATCCATACCATACCATCCACACCATCACAAAATGTATTCATCCATACCATCCATACCATACCATCCATACCATCACAAAATCACAACAGTAATAATGATTGTAATGATCATGATAGTATTAACAAAAATAATAATTATAATAATATTTTTATAGTAATGATGATAATAGTACCTATTGTTATTAAGTTAATAATAATAAGTTTAAACGTTGTGTCCGGGACACAGAATAATAGATCAACCGTTAATAATCCGTCGCTGAAAGAATGGTGCAGAAAGATATCATCGCAAAAATTAGTCTTTAAAATTATGAAGTGTAACAGTGGCCACACACGGTCAGTTTTGCCATCAAACTCATCTGTTCAGATATCTGAACAGATATCTGAACAGATAAATTTGATCGTGTGTGGGCAGAAACTGATGGAAAAACTGACGAGTGTCAGATTTCAAAACTGATGGAAAAACCATCAAACTCATCTGAATATCTGTTCAGATAAGTTTATTACCACATGACCGCGTCAGTTTTTAGATCTGAAGACTTGTCCCGCCCACAAAGACTTTTGGCGCACTTGTCGGCCTAAACTTATTTTAATTTGAGCATTCTAAATAGAAATTAATTTCTTAATTGAGTAATTAAAATAAAAGTATTATAAATCACAAAGATGCTTTTGACATACAGAGATAAGCGTTACCAAATTAAATATCATTATTAAATTTCAATATTGATTTAAATATAAATTGAATAACTAGTGGTGCAGTGATAAAGAGCTCGCCTCTAGAACGAGAGGTCGCTAGTTCGGGACTGCGTTGCGACATGAAAATTAAAAACATTGTCGTACAAGCGTTATATACGCCAAATCGATATATATACGAGACCTTCATGTTCCATTTCCTATTTAGACCCTTTCGTTTCGACCCCGAGTTGGGATATACGGGATGATAAACGGCTTTTTTAATTTCAATATTAAACATCTTCGCTAAACAAATTTATATTTTTATAAACAAAGAATAACAATTTTGTTTATAGTCAATCTCTATTGTATTTCTCAACAATATAAAAGCCATGCGCAATTTATGCAGTGTTTCACAATCTCCCGCGATAACGAACACTTCATAAACAGGCCGTTTGGCGAGATTTAGCGCACTTGGTTTAGTTGCGAGTCAATTATCGAAGTTAAGCTACACCGACCTCAGTTAGTACTTTGTGAGTGACCACCTCGGAAGACCGAGTTTTGACAGCTTAGGAAGGAAAAAATCCCAGGGTGATGGAAGGTTATTCTTAAATTCGCGCCGGCTGCAATTAATGCGCCACCAAAAGGAAACGATTACTAATAACCATGGAGAAGAAGGAGGAAATGGGCATTAAATAATGCTTCCTGGCTCAGTGTGCCGTTATTTTATGTTATGTTATATATAGGCCTACATGTAAGAGACTTTGCCTATACGAGGATGCAGAAATATAAACTAAATAGTGACGATGATGCAGAATACTTAATGATGCAGAATACCTACCATGTGGGAGTATAGACTATGACTAGTATTATATAAAAGCTCATAAAGCTAAGGTAACGTCTGTTTCCTCACTCGAAAGCGATGTCAGTGACGGGCGATCCCAGGATTTGAACCCCGCGCATACTGATCCGCGGTCGAGTATCTTACCGACTTCACCATTGGCTCCAGCCGATATGATACTGTTGTATTGATAGTGAAGTATTGGGTGGATATGGCGTAACGGTTAGAGTGTTCGCCTCGCATGCAATTGGCCTGGATTCAAACGCGCAATCCACTGGAAAAATGCAGACTAAATGTGATCTACATGTATGGTGAACGTAAATAAACCTAATGATAATAGTTGAACCTGTGCATACAAAATAGGCAGGGGTTATAATTTTAAATTGAGATTAAAAAATAAAATAATGAAAATGAACCTATTAAATCATTAAATGATACTTCCATCATTTGGACAGCCAGCATCAATCAGGGGATGGGTAGCTCTCAAATTAGTAGTTTAAATAGCTAAAAAATATATTGATTGACTGTAGTAATAACAACGCCAGTCACGCGCGCTGCAGTCTGGAAATGATTGACAGCTAATTAGCATAACTGATCAGATATCTGAACAGTTAAATTTAACTGTGTGTGGGCGATCATCAGTTTTATCTGCAGATAAATTTGACCGTGTGTGGGCAAAATATCTGTTCAGATCTCAGATCTGAACAGATAAATTTGACCGTGTGTGGACGAATCAAATTTATCTGAACAGATATCTGATCAGATATCTGAGCAGATATCTGTTCAGATATATTTAATCGTGAAAACTTGTTACTAAGTTGTTAGAATATCAGATGATTTAGACGAGAATAAAAATCCACGCTGGGACAAAGAAAAGATAATAATAGCTGAGAATATCTATGAGGCATAGGACTGGCCATGTTGCAGAACTCTAGATACAAGTCCCACTTAGTGATCAAACAAAGTCGGGTGAATATTAAATAGTCATAAAGCATGAGAAAATGATGATGAAGATTAAATAGGCATAAAGAATGAAACCTTCATTCGATGCAGTCATCTCACTCAAAACGGCGTCTGTTATCTTCCAAACAACCTCCTGAAATAAAGTTAGAAATGGGCAATTATATAGTAACAAAATACATTTTCAAAGTAATTTGCTACATCGCTCAGATAGTACAATACAGCATATTTCAGTGAAGTTTATTTTGTAGTATTAATTCTCAGAAGCTCTGTACCTCTGTACTATAGAACATAAACTTATACAGTATAAAAATGATCATAAATATATGTAAAAGGCTATCTCCACGGCGGAGGTCTAACCTCGTTGATTGATCGAAAAACTTCAAGTCAGGGATCTCTAGTACACTATTGTACCATTATGAAGACAAATGAGATCAACCTCAGAGACCTTATATTTCAGCATAATCAATCAATCAATCAATCAATAAGAATTTAACGTCAGGGATCTCTAGTACACTATTGTACCATTATGAAGACAAATGAGATCAACCTCAGAGACCTTATATTTCAGCATAATCAATCAATCAATCAATCAATAAGAATTTAACGTCCGGTTACTCGCCATAAGGCAATGTCAGGGACGTCTCTTGCGGACTCTACACAAACAGGGGGCAAAACACCACACGATGACGACTGAGTACACTATAAAGGCTATAGATATTTTAAGCACAGTATTGATGGGGTACACTGCCTGGTGAATATATTGTTAATTACCATAAATGAAAAATGATTTGAAATGTTAGCCACTGGCCTAACATTTGAATATAATTAATATTTAATTTTAAATCACTCCTGCTTCTAATATAATCAATGTCTTTGAATCTTTTAATCAATTTTGTTATTGAATGTCTATTTGCCATTGTTACTTATGAATTAGTTACATTCATTTTGTGATTTTAAATAAATAAATTTTGCACAAATATTGATTAAATAAATACAAACATAATAAGTATTACAGCAGAAATATTGTAAAATAATATAGGTTAAAAAATAACGATGCTGTGTATTATATATACATTACATGTAACAGTATAATATCGTAAAGCTTACATCAGCGTCATTTGGGTAGGTAGCCTTTAATATCTTGAACATTATATCTTTCGGAACCGGCTCACCATTGTTGATCAAACTAAATATAGCTGATATATACAAAATAAAACTCACTGTTAATGTTTGTTAATGCGCGTGATTTCATTGTAATTTGCATTACAGTCTTAGGAAGTAGAATATTAAAATTACATAACTTACACCTAACTTCGAAAAGAAAACTCACTTGAATGTGAAGATCAGTGCAAAGATTTTGAAAAACCTTAAAGTTTATTTTCTTAGCTGAAGATTAACATTGACCTAATCAAGAGCCATTGACACACTTCAGGCTACTACTGCAAGAAGTGTCACATCGGGTTATTATGGAACTTATCATAACTTATCATAACTTATCATAACTTATCATAACTTATCATAACTTATCATAACTTATCATAACTTATCATAACTTATCATAACTTATCATAACTTATCATAACTTATCATAACTTATCATAACTTATCATAACTTATCATAACTTATCATAACTTATAATAACTTATCATAACTTATCATAACTTATCATAACTTATCATAACTTATCATAACTTATCATAACTTATCATAACTTATCATAACTTAGAACTTAACGTATTTTATTATTGCCGACTTCGCCAGTCGGTAAGTCGGTAAGATACTCGATCGCGGATCAGTATGTGCGGGGCTCAAATCCTGGACTCGCCCATCACTGACATCGCTTTCGAGTGATGAAACTGACGTTAACCTTAGCTTTACCAGCTGTTTATGGTATGCTAAGCTACGTTAAGTTACATTGTGCTATGCTATGTCTGGCTATATCATGTCATGTAATATCACGTAATGTCAAAACATGTTATGACATGTATCGTAGTTACGTTTTGCTATGTATGTTATGATATGTTAAATTATGTTACGTTAAATTACGCCATTTTATTACGTTCGGTTAAGAGAGCTATACTATGGAATGTTAAGGTATGCATATTATTCTATTATGCCTCCTTTTCTTTAATTACTTTTACTTGGAATTTGTTGTCATTGATGATTGTAGCACTCTAATTGTTGTTGTTATTATTATTATTGTTATTATTATTATAGTTTTAAGTATTATATATTTAGTTGCAATAATATAACCCCATAAATATATTTAGTTGTATCCGGACCCTGGTTAAACTGGGAATCAAGTAAAGATGATGATGATGGTATATTTAGTTACGGCATGTTGTGTCACGTGATAATTATGTCATTTGATCAGAACTGCGCATTACTTTTTATTTTCTCCTCAGGTGTCGCAGTTGTCGTCCACTGAACGATTCTAAGAAACAGCAGAAAACTGACCTCACGTGACGACCCCAACATTGCACCGAGAATCTGTGACAACAATAAATTATAAATTTTATTAGTACATTTATTAATTAATAAATGCATTAACAATAATAACCTTATTAATATATAAACGCATTAATAAATTTAATTTATTAATAAATATGTTTATCAATTTACAAATGAAAGTTACTAATAAATTGTTAAATTACAAACAGTGCATGTAATAACTACTGTTGTAATTGATATTTATGCCGACTCGTATCTTTAAAAACTATAAGCCAGACTCTATCTGATTAGTGGTCAGATTCTATTTGCCTAGAGGCCAGACTCTATTTGCCTAGAGGCCAGACTCTATTTGCCTAGAGGTCAGACTCTATTTGCCTAGAAGTCAGACTCTATTTGCCTAGAATTCACGCTTTATTTGCTACAATTCTGCTCCATTTGCTGCTCTCTAGTAATTTTTCTTTGTTAGATAAGTTACAGAACCCGTTGGATGGCCTAATGGACAGTAAACTTAGATTATAATGCTGATAAAAGTTAAGATATCCGCTAAAATTTAAAAATAATCATTAAAGGTATGCCAACAACGGAGATCGTGAACCATTAAAACTCAAATAACTGCTTGAGATAACTTGTAGATTAAACCAGCTAGTAATATCAGTTGTTAACTGATGATCTCAAATGGTTTCAATAGTTTTCCGTTTTGATTGCAATGTTTGCTTTGAGTGCAGACTATGCTTTAGATCTTTCACTTCAAGGTATTCTCTTCTACATAGTGTTCAATTGAAGTGCAGTTTATACAGTCATTTTACATGCATTCTTACAATTATGTCGTTCCTTTTAGGTATTTACTTTTAAATACCAATGGTTTACACATAGGCTTAGTATCTTAAAAATTTCGAATATTGCTAATTTTTACTTTTTAATGATACTCATCTTCAAGTAAATACATTGAGGTGTAATAAATTCCTAATCTTTCAATTTGTAGTAACACAAATTAATTACTTTTACAAATAACTTATTTAGGTTTAACCTGGATACATATTGTACAAATCGAGCTACCGTTAGAGCACCACTGGCTCTTAATTAAAGTGTCGTAATAAAATATAAAGCCAACCCCCGCTAAGAAAATATCCAAAAACATTGTGCCCATATCGATCTGTTGTCATTATCAATCAGTGGACAGGTAGCAACGTCAAGTCAATAGTTGCAAGAGACTCGAGTGCGCAGTAAATCACTGCTAACGATCGTTATGCAGACTCTAATAGCTCTGCTGAAGTTGAGTGGTTTACCAGCAAGTGAGCTAAATGTTAGCCTACGCTTCTCTTAACATAACATAACAACATAACAATAATTAGAGTGTTACAGTCATCAATGACAACATCGAGCACTATTGAGACAAAATCAAGCCAGGGAGCAAAAAGTTGATCCAAAAACGGAGAAAATTCCAAAATTCAGAAAATCAGTCCAAAGTCATACAGCATTGATAGTAACACTGAACGGATTCGAGATGTCTTTTGCTTCTAATTCAAGTCATCTTTGTAGACGTCTCTTTTAAGTAATAGTCTCTCTCCAGCTTTTTGGCAAAAGATAGATTCAAAGAAAAAATATTTATAGTCGCTCTGTTTTCACACTATTGAAGAGCATTCCAATTACCACTTAAATCTTATCTTAGGTGCTGTGACTCAACTCCGTCAGTCCTTTAATTTAGACTTTACCTTTGAATCAAAATATGGTTTCTGAAGAGGTTTTCATTTGCATTCCTCAGTTATAACTCAGTAGCCTCAAAGGACGCGCGTCGTAAAATGTTGGTTTATTTTAAAGTGCCAAAACGCGGGTAAAAGTAAGAGTTTAAAGTCATTTTCTCCTCTCTATTCTTTCTGCTCATAAAGCCAACAATTTTATCCTTTGCTAATAGTACCAATCCTGTGTTAAAACATCATACATTGCTTACTTACATTTCTGGCAAATTTGTCATTTCTAGCCAGTGGAAGCATTCGCACATCTGGACCCAGTATTCCATTGTCGCCACATCCAAGCTGCTCGAATCTCTTCCATAGGCGTTCCACTTCCACCAGAGCAACTGGACAATAAAGATAAACTGATAAACAGCGATAGATCATCCAGATTATTTAGAATTTGAAAGTTTACAAAGGAAATATAATATTTAATCCGTTGATTCTGTTGCTAAAATACGATTACAAATTTGGATCCACGTTGAAAAAATGCTACATATTGAATATTCTAATGAATAACTACGTTGATTTATTTTGGTTTATCACTTACAAATTACTGGGTTTGCTTAACTGTACATGATACTATGATATTATGCTAAGTGTTACCTCTTTTCGTTTACTTTCTTTTTTTAATTGTTTCTTTGTTTGAACTACCATGAATTGGTGAAATAAAGTCTATATAAGCTTCTAATTCATGTATGTAAGAGCAACTAGAGTACCATTGTCATAAATGACAACATAGAACACTATTGAACCAAATCCAAAATAAGGATAATGACATGAAGAGCTAAAAGGAGTTAAAATGCTCATTGCTTTCTTAGCCTAAGATAATTAGTAGAGCTAAGTTTAATGTCTGTTTTCACATACCATTTGGTAAGTTACAATGTTTAGCTAAACTTAAATATTGAAAATATATTATGTAGTTATAGACATGTAGTAAACACCCGAAACATCTGCTGACTAATTACTAATTAGCCTGTTTAGATAACACTGTAATCATATTAGATAACACTGTGATCATATTAGATAACACTGTGATCATATTAGATAACACTGTGATCATATTAGATAACACTGTGATCATATTATATAACAATGTAATCGTTAATATTGCTCCCAAAAAAGCCTCTCACTGTACAGTATGTTATAAAAATTGTCGACTATTTCTGATCAAAGTCGGATGGTTTCCAGATTGGCTATACATATTGCGTGGCTTCAGCAGGTTTTAGCTAATTGAGCAAGGCAACAACATTTTATCATTGGTAGACTACAACATGACTATATCATCTTCCACGTGTTGTGCTCGGGTGTGGAAGGACCACTGCAGAATAGGGCAACCGCCAACAATCTACTGTGTATACATAAGAGGCGACTAAGGCAAGAGCTGAGGATGACCAGGAGGGGACCCACATCACCCTGAAATATTTTCCTCCAGGATTAAATGGTAATTAGTCCATCTAATTAAGGAAGGCAACGGGAAGCCACCTCAGAAGCCATACTTTTCCCAAGCTATAGGCTACATAAGGTATGGATAAGGCATAGGCTTTGTGAAGGGATTAACATGTTGATCTGAGGAGTGCTCTTATGGAGCAAGAAAGTTGATTTTAAGTGTGAATATGTACCTTGAACCTGCCAGTTGGCAATGCTCTGAAGAGAGAGAGAGAGAGAGAGAGAGACTAAAACATATACTGGTGTCACAAATGTTTAAATGCATAAACGAAATTAAGTTGAAAGTCAATTCATTCTACCGATGCCTGAAACTTTAAAGTACATTAAAAAGCCAGAGTTTTAATCAAGTATAGCTAATACTCGAGTTTAATTGTACCAGCATCACGGTAGATGAAACCTTTTTACTGTGATTATGACTCAAGATTTACTTAATATCAATATATAGTGGGCTGCTAACTACATCCTAACGGTATGTACAGCACCTTAGACAATATAGATTATTATCTTGGAAAAATCAACAAGAAGAAATAATTTTACTAAGTTGAATGCACTGCTGAAAACCATATAAATGCAATGTTACACAGAGTTTCGGTAAAATTTATGTAACTGTCAATTAAGTTTCAACACCATATAAAGAGATAATTCTGCTGCAAAAATGATTGGAAAACTACATATTCTATTTTTCTAATTTTATTTTTATTATTCATATCGTCTATAATTCTACTTACGGCCAGTAGCTTTTGCATGTGCAACAATCCAATCAGAATCCTTTGGTTGTACAGGTAGCCTTTCATTGCAACTATCTTGCAACGTGCTAATATATTCACCCATGTTTCAGAAATTTCGCAAGTAAATCCAATTAAAATTGTATCAACACTGATGCACTCAAACCTTGAATAAAGACCGTTACTTGAAGCGTTAATTATTTAATTACAAGTCTTCCGTATTAGCCAAGTAAGCCAACAGTATTACGTTTTAATAACCAGATATTGAGAAAGTTAATTAGTTCAAAGTTTTCATTAACTGAGCCTAGATATAATTCCATTTACAGTCGACTTAAAAGATTTAGATTTATTAAAGCAATAAGTATTGAACTAATACTTAGAATACTTAATACTTAGAATACGTAATAGGCCTAAATAGAATACGTAATACTTAGTATACATAATAATTACAATATGTAATATTTGAGCTTGTACACTTTAGCGCTGGGGACTACTCTAGCCTCTGATCCATATGGATTTTAATGTCATTCTGCAGAAAATTAAGCAATTATAAAGATTGTATTAGTTATATTCACTCGCTTAGTGTAGACGAGTGGACATATATCAAGATCATAACGTCGTCAAAGTTTTACTTTAAATGACCGATCCCCCAACCCCCCTTGTTGCCCGTACGACTCACAAATAGACAGATTAGCGCTGGTTAGTATGTAACTGCACCTACATAGGCCTACAACTCCTTAGGTCCATTTACAAGTACACAGTACATGTAAACTACTATCCGAAACTTAGCTATATATTGTTATCGGGAATAAGTAACCAATAGTAATCCCAGGCACGCCATAGTTCCGGGGACCCGGTCCTCTTATCCCCCACAAATACCCCACCCCCCATCCACAAAATCGAGCTATCAATTGGGCATCTTTTCTAATATATCTGGGTAATTTTTCTGAGAAAAGCCAATGAAAAAGAAGTCACTTTGTGTTTGTAAGGCAAAATTACAAAAATTATGGGAATTTTTTTTTAATTGGGTGCCTGCAAAATAAAGATTCCCTTCTCTTTTAGGAACTTGGCCCCGGGCTCCAACGAGCTAAATGCGACCCTGGTAATACTTGCAACGTTTTTTCGAAGAAAATGAAGTAATAAAACTAATTAATTGTCCTTAGCATATAATATTCTAGTTAACATAATGTTAAACTTTTCAATTTATCGCAGTTCATATATAGAGCAATTATATAATGTAATTAGTTAGGTGCCTTATCAGCAGTTTTGTGATTCAGCTTACGCTTCGAAATTCAGTTTTTAGGCCTATAAACATGGATTTTTTTCTGATAAAAATCAAACTCAATATAACTTAATAATACTAGTTCAGATAGAATTCGATGCTCTATTGAAGCTCATATTCAACTACAAGAGTAGCCTATATTTCACTATTTAATTGACTATTGTACCGCTAAATGTTCTGACACATAGTCCTATTACTGGGCACTTAAACTCCTTTCACACGTATTATACATGTATATATGTTGACTGCTCTTGATAACGACTTGGTTTCGCTGATCCTGAGATTTTAGTATTGTAACAGCCTGCTGTTTGTTACTAGTCTGCGCCCGCTGCCTTGTGAAACCCACTTGAAAAGCCTTAATTACCAAATTAAAGCCATAGTTACCATATAATAGATAATATTATAATGTTATTATTATACAATCGTTATCTATTTCGTTTCGCAACTGGCGACAAAATTCAATCTTGTCTGAGAGGTTCAAGATTAAATGTTTATATTAAGCCGCAACTATTCTTTGTGCAGTACCGTAGTGACAGGAATAATAGAAGGAAAAAGATGCAAGGGTCGACAACGAATGACGTTTATTAAGAGTCTTAACAAATGGATGCAGTTAACTGAAACAGAGATGATCAGAGCAACAATGAACAGAGGCATATGGAGGAATATGACCATGACCGACCAGGCTTGGAACAGGCACGGCACATAGAGAAGAAGATTCTTTGTCCTGCACATTAGATATCGTACATACCGTACGTATATACATCATCTATATGTTTGTACAATTGTTCATACATGTACATCATCTTTCCTATTTAAAAATGGCAAATGCGATAGTATCCCACTGAAGTTTGATAGTCTGAAATACTCTCACCCTAGCTCTACATCAATTTTAACTAAAATTTTAGAACTGTTTTTATAAAGGATTAATTAAAATTTAACATTTCAATTAAGAGACTTTCTAATTCATGTAGGTTTTTCTGATTACACTAGGCTCTATTAAGAATAATAGGCTATAGGCTTAAGGATGGCTCCTTAAATTTATGCGCAAGCTCTTAATTCTTTGTGTTGGACTGAATTCTATAATTGTTAACAGTTAATTTTAACTAATTTCTGAGTTTTGCTTTAAACTCTAAATTTTAATAGTTAGATAGCCTTGCTATCATTAGGTATGATAATTAACTTCACTATAACTTACGTCTAGTTAATTTTAATTAAGTTTATTCTATGACTTTCTCAACAACGCCTAAAACTAAACGAGGCTACTCTCTATTATCTCTCTCTCTCTCTCTCTCTCTCTCTCTCTCTCTCTCTCTCTCTCTCTCTTCTCTCTCTCTCTCTCTCTCTCTCTCTCTCTCTCTCTCTCGCTCTCTCTCTCTCTCTCTCTCTCTCTCTCTCTCTATCTCTATCTCTCTCTCTCTCTCTCTCTCTCTCTTCTCTCATCTTCTCGCTCTCTCTCTCTCTCTCTCTCTCTCTCTCTCTCTCTCTCTCTCTCTCTCTCTCTCTCTCTCTCTCTCTCTCTCTCTCTCTCTCTGTATCTCCTCTCTCTCTCTATCTCTTCTCTCTCTTTCTCTCTTCTGATGATGAAACTGATTACACTAGTTTCTTTTGTGAAGAATCTTGGTGTTGTCTTTTACCAACATATCTTACATTACATGAACATACATATCAACGCAACGTCACAGAATTAATCAGCCAACCTCCAGGCAGTGGGCTACTATGCGCAAAACTTTTAAGCCCACTGTGTTTACGCATTGTATCTGTATCCGGTGTAAAATGGCTCAGCTAATCTCTAGAACGATTGTTAGGAGCATGCGTTGTATTCAAGCGCCTAATTCAGCTCTTCTGTCTAATTATAGAGTTTACTCCTCTGCGTACAAGAGTCAGTACGCTTTAGAGAATTTATATCCTCGTACCGTGTCATCAAAATCTTCGTCAACCACTACTCCGCAGGTGCCTAATTTGACCTGTATTATTCAATTCTTAAAAATGACATAGTTAATATGACTGTTTAGTTAATTCTGGCGCTGTGTCCGGGACACTGAAGGATAAACCAACCGTTAACTGTGCGTGTCGTAAGCGGCGACTAAGCAATAATGTAGGAAGGCAATGGGAGACCACCTAGACGCCTTATTTTTTCTAAACTTTAGACTATATGCTCATTCACTACTATTCATATTTCATTTTGAATATTGTTTCATTATAGTATTAGTTATATATATATATATATATATATATATATATATATATATATATATATAATATTATATATATATCATTATAATATTACTCATATAATTTTAATATAATATATTCATTTACTATTCATTATGTATTCTTTTTCCTGCACATAACTTGTAAATGACATTTCAGTAACTCAGTTGCATTACTTAATGTAATGTTAAGAGTCTATTAACAATTTCTACTAGTGCCTACACTATCTTAGATTTTAGACATTTAAGATGGTTTAAGATAGCTCAAGACAGTTTAAACCAGTTTAATCTGCTTGTCTGTCCAAAACAGTTTTTCAATGTTCAAAACTCAACCTAAGTATAAGGTCATAGACTAAATTAAATAATTTTACATGGAACTTCTTAGCATTTGTACCTTCATGAAGAATTGAAGGTATTTGCACACATCTCCAATTTCTATTAAAATTTATCTTTACAATCTCTATATTGTAATTTTTTTTCTTAGATATCTGCACCTGATGGAAAATTCACAGGATTTATACCAATAGGTAAGATAGATTTTTATTTTATATTGTGATCTTTAGCGATTAGTTAAGATGCAGTTTAAAAGTCTTTTAAATCTATTGTAGAACCCTAAAAGCAATGTAATTGGGGCTAGATTTAGCGCACGTGGTTAAGCTGCTTGTCATTTGAACAAAGTTATGCTGCATCTTCCCCGGTTAGTACTTTGTGGGTGACCACCTTGGAAGACCGAGTGTTGGCAACTTTGAATTAAAAAATCCAGACGGTGTTGTAAGGTTAATCTTAAATCTGCGCCGGCTGCAACTGATGCGCAAAAAAACTCAACGATTACTAATTGCTACATATGAAGAGGAAGGAGGAAATAACGCAAACAAAAAATTACCACCTAAGAAGTAAGAAAGGAAACTGTGTACACATGCGGTTGTCAGGGGTGTAACTATACAGAGAAATACAAATATTTTATAAGTCAGTTATTCAACAGTTGTCTGGGAAAGTTGAATATATGGTGATATGTTTTGTGGCACCAATTGTTACAAAAATCCTTTCCATCCCTTCTCTTTAATCTATTAGCCTTAGAATCCTATTAATAGCCTCTAATTCATTAGCCTAAGAAGCCTACCAATAGCTGTCAATCCACTAACCTGAGCAGCCTACTGCTCAAGTAGCTGCTAATCCAATAGCCTGAGCTATTGCCCATACAATAGCTAATCGTCTACCAATAGCTGAACATTTCTACAAGACAATTTTGTAGAATTTTATCAGCAGACCCTCCACAGCTTTTTTCTTATCACAAAACTGACTTTAAACTTGGCCTTAGTGTGTTAATGTAACTTATATCGATTGATTAATTGTGTGACTGATTGATTGTTTGACTGCAGATGATTTACAGGTCACTTATAGTCGAAGCTCTGGACCTGGTGGACAAAATGTTAATAAAGGTTTGCTTGATCAAATAATACTGTTATACGATCAACCGATTTACTACTATCGTAACCTGATTTTATTTTATAATAATATATTTTTATAAGAATAGAATGATCCTGATGTTTTGATCTCGCTTTCTCTTGTGATCTCTGTGTACTAGTCGTCATCGTATGGTGCTATAGGACATGTTTATGTAGAGTCGGCAAGGGACGTCCCTGACATTATCTTATGGCGAGGAACCAGACGTTAAATTCTTATTGATTGATTGATTGATCATGATGAGTGCAACCCTACTGTGTTTTTTTTACTTATCGGTTCCACGACGGATCATATATCGCCATAGTCCATATCCTCTTTGATTAGGCTCTGGGCTCATTATGTGCAGACTTTGTATGAATTGTCTCTTGAAATAATTGCTAATCTGTAGGACATATAAATTATGTCACTCCATCTGAAGAACTAAAAAAACAAAATAAAATCACAGCTGTTTATCAGAGCCTGGTTTTAGAATGATCTTGTAATGCTGCCTCATTTTTCTCTGTGCATTTAGATGTATCTAAATCCTCATGAAGGATTTAGTTTTTTTAGGATTCACACCAGCTGAGAGTAGGATAAGGATTACAATCATGTGCCTTGGCTCTTCACATAGACACACTTTTCTATGTTTTGTAAAGCAAGATATAGTAATTGTTGATTTATGCAAACACTTGTTGTAAAAGCTCTCTCTATTTCTTTGTGCATTGCAGTGAACACCAAAGTGGAGATAAGATTTCACGTAGAGAGTGCAAAGTGGATTCCAGAACGTTTAAAATCTAAACTTCTCTCTGCAGTAAGTAGCCATTTGTATTCTTTGAGATTAGTTTTAGATAGTAGTAGTACAGTATAGCTAGATTGTTTTTAGATAGTAGTAGTAGTATAGTATAGCTAGATTGTTTTTAGATAGTCTCGCCAGGGTCGTCTTATCCATATAGACGGCGCAGTTTGCGTTTCGAAATTGTCTTGTGTGGTTTTTCATTGCCTTGTTTACTATCTGTCTTAGTCTTGTTATAAAAAATTCTTTCAGGCTTTGATTAATCTCTTCTCACTATTTACTGCGCTAACACAAGTGTGGTGTTTCAAACCAATAATTAGTGTACTCTATGTCTGTATTGCCAACTGAATTTGAATAAAATTTAGATTCTGCATAAATTTCTTGCACATTTTTTTCAATTCATAATTTATGCATATCTAAGCCTATGGGCTTAACATTTGCCCGGGCCCCAGGGCAAATGTATAGCCATGCCTTCACGGCCGGCCTTTTGCTGAGCTAGCAACTTTTTCATGTCGTAACGTGTTAATACATTTTGTGCAGGAGGCTGGAAGGATAACGCGGCACGGGTATCTGGTGCTGAGGTCAGACAAGACTCGTAGTCAGCTGTTGAATCAAGCTGATTGTCTAGACAAGCTGCGTGACCTCATTTACAGCTGTGACGTTGAACCTCGTCAGCCTACAGCTGAGGAACTGCAGCTAGCAAAACAACGGTTTGGGTCCTGTGCTTGTACTGCAGTCTCAGTCAGTCTGACTGTCAATAGGATTTCCTATTGGATTAATTTGTTTGAAACGCCACTAAGTGGCATGCATAAATAACATGAAAATAATGTAATAAAATAATAATTTAATCGGCTCTGTTGAGCTAACAATAGTATGGATTGGATTTTGAAAGGCTAATGGTTAAATATTTGTATTAATTTTTGAACGGATATGAAGATTGCTACAAAATGAATAAACTATTTATTGAATTTTGAATTAATATTTAAGCACTTTGTGTACAAATGAATTGCTAATTTCCATTGTAGCAATATTTAATTGTTTTAATTTTTGTGTTAAACATAGTAATGCCTTAATATTGTCAAAAAGCCTTAGTATAGCATGATTATGGTTTTATGCTGTTTGTCAACTCAGGCTCTTACTAGTGTAGAAAATTGTTTGAATATAAAATACAGCATTAATTAATTTTAAATTTTGAGATCCCATACTGCTCGTTGGTTCTAGTTGAATCAAAATTCTTACTATGGCAAGTGAAGTTTAGCTTATATTGGTCTAAATCTTTAGGAAGTTTCATTCTACATGTTTGATTTTTAATTGATTTTAACTTTTCTGACCCTAAAGTAATTGTCATAGCCTCCCTCCCCTCCCTCCAATTGTTCTCTTGAACCCCCCCCCCCCGTTTCACTGAAAGAAGTGTATTTTTTACTCCTATCCACATTTGAGCAATTCTATAGCTGACATTTTAATTGTAAGTATAAATATAAAGATACTGAATTGTCTCAGAGATAAAAGTTAAGTTTTCAACGCTTGTTTAGTGTTATACCGACTCCATTTATAAATCATAAGACGCAAGCTATGCTCCACACTAAGTAGTATCTCTGAGATCTTCAGAGGATTGTCATGAACTAATCATTCTCTGTGTTGTGTTGCAGGCAGGAGAAGGCAAAAGCAGGAATACTGCGGGAGAAGAGAGAGTCTTCGCTAAAGAAACAATCGAGACGATCACCATCATCGTCTGACATCTAGCGTCTCCTCAAACTGTTAAGATCTTATTACGTAGAACACTTGTGAGTGGGAACACGTGTGTGAGTTTAACAAGGATGGTATCTTCAACTCGGTACTGGACGTGTACTACACTCAATGATGATAGGCATGCGACTGTGTTGCTCTATATAAAGAAATAAATAACACACATTTTAGTGCAAAGATCAACTATGTTGATATGTATCTCCTTTAATACCATATGTTTAAGCCGTTAGGCAATTTAGTCTTTTTTAGTGTAACCAGTCTTGTGAATGTCCGATATATTATTTTAATAAAAATATATCTATATGTGTATATATTAGATAGAATTTTATTTCGTAGGCCTACTTAATTTAAAAATAAAGTATTGTCTAAAAAATGCTCCTCTACTCTAATATACTGTCTAGATTCGATTTCTGATAAATCTTTTGTGATAATGATGTACTGGTTGATCAACAGAGCGTTGATAAAGTTAAATAATTTATTAATTGCGTATTACTTTTTCTTATTGATTTGCTCTAAATTCAGTGATTTTCATTCTATATCTGCACTAGCTAGCTCTAGCGGGCTAGTATTCATCTAACTAATTCAACTAGTAAAAGCTGGTAAAGCTAATGTTAACGTCAGTTTCCTCACTCGAAAGCGATGTCAGTGACAGTGTTAGTATTCTAACTAACGAGGAATTCTAACTAACGAGTAATTCTAACTAACTAGTTTATTATTCTAACTAACGAGTAATTCTAACTAACTAGTTTATTATTCTAACTAGCGAGTAATTCTAACTAACTAGTTTATTATTCTAACTAACGAATAATTCTAACTAACTTGTTTATTATTCTAACTGACTAGTAACTAACTGGTATTCAACTAACTGATTTATAAATTTTAACAATTTTAATCCTTAATTCTGTAATTTTTCATCTAAGATTTTTTTCATTCATTCAGCCTTTTTATTTGCTTTCCATCTCATAATAAACAAATACAGCATACTTATTTATATAGAATTAATTTTAATACTATCTTCACTGTTTAAGAAAGTTCGAAAACATCTTACAGACAATTAAAGTATGGTTGGGATCATGCATTTGTTGTAGAATCTACACTGCTTTAATCTATAGTAATTGGATTGCGTATGTAATTTAATACTTACAATTTGTCGCATTGTCCTTGGCAGCATCCTTGGATGAGGAAACCAACGTTAAACCTGTATTATAATTAATACTATTATGTCAAATCATAATTACAATCAAACTCAGTAGGCTAAAGTTTTTTATGGCGGTAACAACTGTCAATGTAGGGTGACTCAAAATGAAAACTATTTATCCTCTTACAAGAATTAAAGATAGGCCCCTATGTACATTTCATTTTAAAATGATTTATCTTTCATTTTCAGGATTGTAGAAGTAAAAAACACATTAGACTATAGTGAAGTGATCAATATGTGGATATCTGTCACTTAGTTTATTCCTTATTTCGTGTCACCAAAACGAATATAACAATTACTTACATATATTAGTTAAATTATGTTTCACTAATCTATTATAATTGCATTTAAACGTAGCAACATTAGTAGTATGCAATGCTGTCTACAGTAAAGTAGATAGGAGTGCGGATAATAGTGAAATAAAATTCCATGATAATATCAATCACCACTAGTTTAAATTGAGCAGTGGTGCAACGCAGTTATAGATTATTATCCATTTACCAGTCCTATAAGTGCCAGCACATAAAAGTTATGTAATTCTACTATGTGCGTATTGTGAGAGCTCTTTTGAGCGAAATCTTGACTCGCAGCCGAGAAATAAAACTTTAACAAATTATTATTAAATCAATTGATTAATTGATGACTAAATTAGCAGAAATTACAAACTGAATTTAAAACTTTTCAGCTTTCCGATCGAGCAGCTTAATTATTGTCGGCCTTTGTTTACATTTTGAAGCCTTGAAGTTATAAATTTGGCAATCCTGCATAAAAGTCATGAAGTCACCGTTCACGTGACGATGCTACAAGCTGATAGTCGTTTGTTTTCAAACAGAGCATTGAGCACAATGATAAAGACAGGAAAATTATAAAATGCTCTTTAAATTGATATTTATATTAGTATTTACGCCGTACAAGCTGATGATGACATACGGCTGCAAAGCATTTTACCATTTCCTGTTTTTTAATTAGAAGAAACACATTCAAAACGTTTATTTTTTGCTCTTAAGATCAAACTGCTAAGATCGACAATACAAAAACAGCATTTGTGTATCAACAAACTGAAGCCGGCCTTTACCTTCTAGTGCCTGTTTACTAATTTCCTGTTGGCTATATCATTAAAATTTGATAATGAATCGTCACACTTTCACGAGGATATTTTGCCATCATTAGGGAAATTTTATCCAACGACGTTGGCCTCAAGATATTTTTGTTGACAGTCGTTGGCATCACTGCTCTTTTGTTTACATTTTGAGCGTGTGTTGTTGATTCTCTACACGCGATTACTTTATTTCTCAAATTTACCGAATTCCGGAAACTAAATTTCCTCACTAAATCTGAGACCATGTTTATGAAGAGTGGCAAGAAGCAGGTATATATATATATAGTTAGTTATAGGACCAAACTCTGATTTATTTTGAGCACGTGTTTAGTATCTAACGTAAACCGTTCATTTTGACTAATTTCTATGTCATATTTATTCTAAATATATTATATAGTGTGCTTTATCATAAATATATTACCGAGTGATTATATGATACAAGTGCTTTTTTATAGATTATGTGGTGTTATAATCGTGGCTTGTAATTAATTATTAATTATAATTATATATTAGACATGCACGTGTTGCCTGGCTTTATTCAAACCACGTGTTCACAAAGCAATTTAGTTATTTAATTAATATTATTGGTTCTTCTAAATTATTGTGAAAAAGTTGTATAGTGAACAATGAGTGGCCTTTTCATGTGCTTGTTTAAATATTCTAAACAAATACTTGGATTTCATTTTATATATCACATTTGATGGAGGTATCAGGGAGTTATTGATTGCTTTGAAATTGTTAACTTTTAGACTACTAGGCCTATTAGACTCAGTGGTTAAAGTGGGAATTGAGATATAGAGGAATGGTCAGAATTTTTTGGGCCACCTGTAATGTATTTACAAGTCTACTAGTATGTAATAGGGGCCCCACAGATTGCATCTCAGATAATTGATAGCTAGGGGAACACAGTTTCCCTGCATTCCTCTCCCAGTTTAACCATTGATTAGATCCATTTATTATACACATTCACTATTTTGTTTGTTTCGTTTGACTTTGTGCATCGAAATTCTCCTATTGCAGGATTAGAATGTATTAAATTTATTCCAAAAATTTTGTTCCTGTCCGAAGATAAAATTTAAGCCAAATTCCAAGGATGAGCATGGCACACTGATTGGGGCATTTATTTTTGAAGAAGATTTAATTTGTGGATAATGTGCGATTCTCATGAGGATGAAGTTAAAAATAGATATTTCTGAAGAACAGTAACAAAGTTATTCAGCCAACTGAATATCATTTGGTCAACTAGTGTATGCTCTGGATGTATTTGCCAATCAGACAAAATTAAGACATTTTATTTGTTTTAAATTCTTTTACAAAATGAGTATTAATTTAAACAGTAACTGGTCGAGGAAACTGTATCATATAGGATATGTGGTGTCTAAGATAAAAAAATGATTATTTAAGTTCTTTTTGTACCGGTAGAGAAAGATAGTGTTGGACTATTTTACTTATGCGAATATAATATTTTACTTATTTACTTATATACATATATATATATATATATATATATATATATATATATATATATATATATACACCCACACACACACACACACACACACACATATATATATATATATATATATGTGGGTGTTTGTGTGTGTGTATATATATTACATACATATTACATACATACATACATGTATACATATATATTCAAAATCGAAAGAACGTCAATAATAATAAATTGTAACTTAAACTTCTGAAACTAGTGCAACGGAGCATGCGTACATTTTTGTACATGTGCAGGTTAGCAATGGTAAGCGTGTTCTCTTGTCCTTACAAGATGAGAGAGGTCGTCTGAGCAAGCTCCTCTGCTTTAATGAAATAAAGAAGTTTGAACTTGAACTTACCACATTTTTGAGGAAGACTTATTTACAATCGTATAGGAAAAATGATCTAACTGAAGCCGATACCCTCTGAGCATATTGCTGTACGGAATGCCACTGATTATTACTGTCATTTGCGTTTTTACGAGTGCGCTAACTCTGTGATGCTGTACGCACTTGTTGCTAATGTTGCCATGTTTAATGAAGTAAATGTGTCATTTACACTTAAATTTGTATTATATGCACCCTAGACCTCAGTACTGTCCCACTTATGCCAGTGTTTAGCCAAGTGTACTGGCGATATTGGTATATGAATTGTTTGGCTTTGAGACTGTAGTCAGGTAATGGCATCTCTTAAGATTTATTGCTGTATTTGTTTTGACTTAAAAAAGAAGTTAAGAAGTCCTTGCAAGTGAATTTGTTTAGTTTCTAATTAAGTATGCTGTATTTGTTGTTTATTATGATATGAAAAACAAATAAAAAGGTAGAATGAATGAATTATGTTGAAACAAGTGTTGATAACAAATTTCTTCTTATGTTCTATTGGCATAAACTTTAGTAATGCCAAGCATTATTTTTCATTTTCTCTTCATTATTTTAATGTAAAGCTGGTTTAAAAACCTATCCGGTAATGACTTAGTCTTCGTAGTAGAAATTTTCCATCTTATATGTTAAGTATTTAGCATCATCCTCTAAAAGTATCACTACAAATGCACAAATGTTGTGTTAGATAAATAAGAATTTCAATTTTTGAACAGTCTCTATTGATTTTTAATAGACTAGTTAAATTGCTCAGTATTGCTGTGCTGGATAAATTTCAGTTTATATTGTTATGGAGCTAGTGTTAGCTGTGTAAAAAGTCGCTTGTGCACTAACGCTGCCTGTTTTATTTCTCAAAAGAATATCAGTAGTTTCTGCCTAGGTATTGAGCCTTTTTTCCGTTTAGTATTGTTCATTTGTTTATCACAGCACAGATTATACAAACAATAGGAACGTGCTTGTAGTTAGATAAACAAATAACAATACAAAAACTTCAACATGTTGAGTCATTTTCAAAAACTTGACTGATCATGAAGAGTCTCTTCCAATATTGGTTTTTTGACAGCATTAGAATGAATCAAAGAGGATGAATTTCCGTGTAGTTATGCCATAGGTGACATTAAAAGAAAATAGGGAAAATAAATTACCAATTTATTATTATTAGATTTTAGTTATTACTAGATAATTATATGTATGTATGTGTTTTCTTTTTTTATGAATTATTAGAATAAAAAGAAGATGGTGCAGCAGAAGAAATTTAAGCCTGCTCAGATCACAGAACAGGATTCTAGTGAAGATCTGTCTGATGACGAAGATGATGAAGTAAATCAGATTCAAACTCTGAAAGGCAATGCTAAGAAGATGCAGTTTAAAAAACTGGTTGCTAACGATGATGATGATGATGATGACGAAGATGGTGATGAGGACGACGATGTTGATGATGATGATGATGATGACGACGACGATGATGATGACGATGATGATGATGATGATGATGACGACGATGATGATGATGATGATGAAAGCATGCAACCTTCTAAGAAGAAATTTGCCGGCAAAGCTGTTATGAATAAGAAAACACAAGATGATGGTGGTAGTGATGATGATGACGATGATGATGACGACGACGATGATGAAGATGATGATGAGATGGAGGATGAAGATGATGACGACGACAATGACACTTCACCCACTGTATCGAATATTACTTCCAAGAAATTAAAGCTTGGAAAGAAAACTGTTCTTCCTGTTAATGGTGAGGATGATGAAGAAGATGATGAGGATGATGACGACGAAGATGATGAGGATGAAGAAGACGACGATGATGACGAGGACGAAGATGATGATGAGGAAGACGAAGATGATGACGACGACGATGATGATGATGATGATGAAGATGATGAAGATAACGATTCTAAGCCTACTGTAGGCTCTAAAAGAAAGGCACAGGAAATTAAGACTAAAGCAAAGAAACCCAAGAAGGATGATGCTGCTACGGAAGGTTTGTACGCTTGATGTTGTTAACAGTATAGAACAGACCTTTTTTTCATTGTTATCCCTGATTAGTACCAGCCTATAAATCTATATATATATAAATTATAATATAGAGTCTGTTAAAGCCTGTCTCAATGATCTGTGTTCTTTACTTGAGCGCTTGTTAATTTGATTTCTTTGAATGTATAGTAGCTTTTACCTAACTGCATAATATTATTGCAATAGATTAAATTCTTTATAAGAGATAAGAGAACAGTACAACAGGCATATCAAAGAAAATGATGGTGATAATGATTCTCTAAGTTCATCAAAGGTTTTCTGAGTTCGTTAAGTTCATCATCATCTTCCCTTAAATCCCAGTGTAACCAGGGTCGGGATACGAATAGACTTTCCCCAGTCCTCCCTGTCCCACACATATCATCAGTCAATCCCCTATTTTTCATGTCCTTCTTAATTACCGCATCCCAAGTCAATTGTGGTCTACCTCTCTCTAGCTTAACATCCAGTTCTTCCCTTCAAACTATCTTTAATACATCCTCACCTCTGAATTCGTTAAGTTACAATTGCTAAATTGTGTAATTTAGGGAGCACACTGTTTGTGAAAGGCTTTGATGTGGAGACATCAGCAAAGACATTGAAACATTTTCTCACAGAGCTTGGATTGAGTGTTTCTAAAGTTCGCATGATTAATGGCAAAAGGTTTGTTCACTGCTTGAAAGATACTTAAATATTGATATGGTTTAAGTTGTTTTGTTTTTCACTGTTGCGGATGTTAGGCTTTTTTTAAATAAGAAGGCATTTCATATTGTACGGTTCAGAATTTTTTGTGTGACATTAATTTTTTAAATTAAATATTGAATTATTTTGGCTAATATTAGTTTGTAAACTAAACAAAAGATTTTCTGTAATACGAAAGCTTGTCTTGCCATTACTACCAATCTTAACTGGTTATAGGTGGAGGTAATGATATTTAAAACTAATTTTTATTGTGTTTAGTTTGGAGCTATTTCAAAATTTATAAAGCATTCACTAATACGATTAACTCTAGAAATGAAATGCCTGTGAAGCAGACTAAATCATTTACCATTGGCCAATATATACTATAGACTAAGCTACTGACAGATATGTTTAAACAGCTAATTAAATTGCGTAAAGGTCTATGATACATTTCCTTTATATAAAATCTTACTTAGTTATGGCTAAGACAATAACAGAGACATTTGATTGTCTTTGAGCTAACAGAATGATCTTATAATGTGCAAATCATGTGGCTCATCCCGCATGCATTATGAAAGAAGCTTACTATTACTGTTCATTATGTTATGTATTTATTCATCTACATGTAAGAACTTTTGATATCAGTTAACTATTGATGCTGTTTAGCTATTCGTTGGAGTCACTGCTTTGTTTTCACACCATCGGTTTGTTTAACTATTCAATACAGGCACTGCTTTGTTAATTATTCATTACAGGCACTGCTTTGTTAACTATTCACTCCAGGCACTGCTTCGTTGACCTGGAGGAGTCTATCGATGCCGCTACCGCAGATAAATTAAGTGGTCAAACGCTGGGCGGTAATGAGATCAGGATGGAAGTCGCTAAGAGTAAAGAGCAGAGCGAGAAAGAGAAGCCGGTGATGGATTCTGAGAGAGGTACTTCTTTGTCTACTGAGTTCAGATTAAAGCTGCTCTATGTCAGTCGTTGAATTGTGCCGAGAGATTGCTTGTGGCAGTGGTGTAATTGATATTGCTGAGTAGGTTACACGTGATATATTCTATGTAATGAGCATTTTTTTAAACGTTTATTCTGAGAAAGCGTATATTTAAATCACGCTGATATACATGTCTAGCTGAAGGAGTTGTTGACACTGAGTAATGCTCATAGGCTGCTTGCTGGTCTCTGAAATGATGAGCGGCAAAAAGAGCTTGCTAAAGGCTGTAATTTATCAATCATTGGTTCTGCTGAGTAAATTCAGTTAATATATAATGGAGAGCTTGCTTGGTGTCATAAAGAAAACTTTTTGATTAGTTTTTAGCTCCCATGATCTATGTAATATTTGTATTTATATTTTATTGTATTTTTTATTTTATTGTATTTTTTATTTATAATGCTGTTTTATGTATGTACGTATATTTAGTTTTACTGTGTAACAGGTATTTTGTCTTGTTGATATTTATGTCTTTTCTAATATGCTGGGCTTTGGATATTATTTGTAGATGAAAAGAATAAGAGAACATTGTTTATTGGAAACCTTGCTTGGACTGTATCAGAGGAGCTGCTAAAAAGACAATTTCCCAATGCTGTAAATGTCCGACTGGTTACACATAAGGATGGAAAGCCAAAAGGGTATGTTCTGTCTTCAGTTCTTGGCCTCTGCATGAAACATATATTTGCAGCTGTGCAGTGGCTAAGATTGCTGTCATAATTTTTGATGAACAGCAAAATCTGCTACGGTTCTCGTGTGGAGAGATTTAGAGTGTGCTACCTAGCATTGAATTATGATTTCTCCATATTTGTACAGGTACAAAGATGATTATGTTGATGATTAATGGCCATAGTTACTAGTGAGATAATCAAATGTTTAAACATCCAAAGTTGCGTAAACTACTGATTCGTCACAATTTGATATTCTGGAAGCTTGAATCGATGTGCAAAGTAATGCAAAGCACTGTGCGCTTGTTTTTGGGCGTTTAAACAGTTGACATGCTATATCGCTGATTACAAAATAATATTCTGACTTTGTTTACGAAGTAAGCTGATTGGTCGATCAGCCTAAAGGACAGCGCTGTGAATGGCTGACCGACATATTTTTGGCGGTTTTGACCTTGTAGTTAATAACCACGCAACATTTCTTAGTGAATACCAAAAAATTCAGAACAATAGTTTACCAACAACAGAGGATTAAATCATTAAACTATCAACTGATCAAGTAAAAGTTAGTAAATGCCAGTATAAGTTGTAAATACTGCTGTTCTGCTAAAGCAGTGTTTCAATGCTTAACCCCGATGCCCTTTTTTAGTTTTCAGGTGGCGATTCCTGAGTTTTTGAGTACTTTGACGTGATACTTTGATATTCTGTTTGAGTACTTTGTTAGTTTTTGGACTGCTTAGCTAAAGTAAGATAAGTAAGATACATGAATATTCATTATTGAATATTCGTTAACGTCTCTATGTTGGCGGGGTATGGTATATAAAGTTATAAATATATATAGTAAATTTATGGTACACTAGAATTGTTAAAATAACTATCTTTTATTAACAAACCCGCGTAATGTAGTCACATTGATGATTTTTTGTTGCATGATTTGCTGATAGTTGAAAAGTTTGCTTTTTTAATTGCCCAAATTAATAGCACGCAGCGACCCCTCTGATTTGATCGGGCGACCCCTTGACCCATATTCTGGGAACCGCTGTGCTAGTGGATGACTTATAGAGGCTAGATGATCTTTCTTCACCTACTGCTCTTCTTTGTGTAGGACATGCTTAGAAATCGAGCACTGATTTTATTGACATTAAACTTATTAAACATTAAATTATTTTATTAACATTGAATGGATATAGATCATAAAAAATTCTAAATATTTTAGTGTATGCAGATGAAAGAGAGCTAAGAAATTGTTTTTTTTTGTGTAGATGTGGATTTGTAGAATTTAAGTCTGGGGATGAAGCTGAGAAAGCTATGACGAAGAACCAGAATGCAGAGATAGAGGCACGACCAATTAAAATTGAGCGTGCAGGAGCTAAGTCTCAGGATGGTGGTAAAGGTCGTAAAGAAGGAATGGGAAATAAAAGCTTTAATAAAGGTAATCATTGTGTTATTCCTATATTAAATATTGTGTTATTGATATATTAAATGTAGATGCATTGTTTATTTCTGGCGTTAGTGATAATATGCATTGAAAAGTCTCAAATTAGATATTTTCTGTATTGGAATTATTTGTTGAATGTTCTAGCTAACATGATTTTTATTTTGACCCAAAAATTTTAAATTTTGGCTTTGTTTTTTGCAACAAGTGTATCCATATTTTAACTTATCAATATGCTAATCGAAGTCTTTATTTACTATGTAATAAGTTCTAAATTTACTGTTAGTATAGCAAAATGGTATACTTAATAGTACTAAAAGTTAAAGTATAATGGAAGTTTCTGATTTGTAATTTAGTGTTACTGGCTAACTACGTGGTACAATAAAATAGTGGCAAAATAAATTAAATGTAAATTAACAATAACCATCAGAAATACAGGCTAAAGCTGTCATAATTAAATCTATTAAAATTATTATATCATATATATTATATATTTATTAAATCATATTCCGTAATTAAATCGTTATCCCATGCATTGCTAGTGAGATTCAATTCAATCATTTTGTAAACCATATTGAAATGAAGCATAAGCTTTTCCTACGATAATTGACAGAATATTTCTGATTTTAGCAAGAATTTTTCATGTCAAAGAGAAGCTTATTTCAAACACCAGCAGAGGTGGCTTGGCAGTTTTTCTCTAAGCCACAAGTTCATTGCTCATTTATAGTCCTTTCTATTGTGTTATTTATCAAATCAATCTAATAGCAATTCTAAGATTTTATGAAATTTTGTAAATTAATGTTATAATGATTTACTCTGAGGATTCATACCTCATGATCTTCTACTGTTTTTACCATTGTAATGCTTTAGGATTGATATCATGAAGTTTGTTTGCACAATAACTTTTCTATGCCGCTTTGCTGTTCAATGCTCTATGCTCTAATAATTATCATGTGACAATTTCAGAAAGTGAGCCCAGCAAATCTCTGTACGTGAAGAACTTGGCTTTCTCAACAACAAACGAGTCGCTGCAGGAGGCTTTCAAGGGAGCTGTTTCAGCTAGAGTACTCATGAGTCAAGATGATCCCAATAAATCCAGGGGGTGGGTGAACGATGCTTGATGATTCTGTATATCACACTGTCAAATGACAATACTGTTGAGGTTGGAGACAGTGGCGATGTTGGTAAGATATTCGACCACGGATCAATATGTGCAGGTTCAAGTCCTGTTCTCGCCCGTCACTGATAACGCTTTCAAGCGAGGAAACTGACATTAGCGTTGACTTTTTTACACATATCTGCCACTTGGCATTAATATTTGATAATGTCAGATACTTTTATACTGCATTTGTATTGTATATTTTTAAGTTGTTATGAGAGAACAGAGATTAATGTTTAAATTTTCTTTTCAAACTTTTCTCTCATTTTTAATTTTTTTTTCTTCTCTTTATTTACATTCCCCTAACTACAAATGTGTCCTGTGAGCTGCCTCACTGTTTCATAGCTTAATTTTCCTTGCTGTCATTTTAGTTCAGTTTGATTTTGTTGACTGTACCACTCTGATACTTATATTATTGCTACTTATTTAAATTCCAGGATAGGATTCGTTGACTTTAACTCGACAGAGGATGCCCAGAAGGCTCTTAATGCGATGAAGGGCAAGCAGATTGATGGGCGACAAGTTAACATAGAGTTCAGTAAGCCGCGTGAGGGTACGTCAATTTACTGTGCCGTATTTAATCGTATCTGGCATATATCTTACTACCATTTGCAACCACTCAAAATGACTGTACCTATTTATAATAAGTACTATCAAGTACTTATTGAACAAGTGGCTGGAGCCAGTGGCGATTGACTCGCTTTCGAGTGGGGAAACTGACGTTAACGTTAGCTTTTTTCACTTTTATACGTCTGTGTATAACAAATATAATACTACTATAGCTTACCAGATTTTCATTGTGTGTGTAAATCTGAAATTTTGTTGGGTGACCGTGCCTGCAGAATTGATGATGCTGAATGGACAGTAATTTTTTTAATGTTTGGTCATTCACCTAATAGGAAAACATTGAGATATTGTTTGGTTGCCATTTATTTCCGCATGTTTTAGACCCAGATTAGTCTGAAATTCGTTATCATTGGCAAATGGCCTGCATTCTTTTCTAGTAAAGTTTTAATTTGTCATTATAATGGTCTATGCAAATATATGGATTGCATAAGATCTATGTTCTATATTTATGACTATATGAATTCTATTAAAATTTACCTTTATAAGTAACTAAGTTAAAGTTCTGGGTAAGGCATATAGTCCATGATTTTGTGGCTATTGAAATATCTAATCATGTGATTATTTTCTGCTATGATTGTTTCACAGACTCTTTTTAGCTTAAATTATGATATGCTATGTTGGACAATAGTGCTTTTTATAATATAATATACTTATATTATTGTTTGTGTAGGTGGTGGTGGTGGGAGAGGGGGTGGTTTCAGGGGTGGTCGTGGTGGATTTAGGGGTGGTCGTGGTGGTAGAGGTTTGTATTGTCTGCTTCTTAATGTTAAGTCTAGCAGCTATTATGTCGTGTCTCTGTGTCATTTCTCTACAGCTATTGAGTGCATTAAATATTGATTGATGCAACGTTGTTGCTTCTTTCTTGCAAGTGTAGTCAGTAACTCCAGTAATATTATTCTTGTAAATTTTTTGTCCTTAATTGTATCTCATATTTAAATTGTAATTACTTTAATTCATATCTGAATTTTATACTGCGCATCTCTGAATTAAATGCTTAACCTTCTCATTCATGATTATCTTCCTTTGAATTTCAGTATATGCTTGTTCTGCACATTGAGCAAATTACTAATGACTTGAACATTTTTGATCACTGGACCGGATTTTGTTTAGGACCTTACTTCTCCTCAACACATTTCTTTTGCAGATTGGTCTGGGTGAATTGATCTGTAGTGATGTGTGCTGTGGGGACGTCCCTGACATCATCCTTGGATGAGGAAAAGGACTTTAAACCTTTATTATTATTATCTCTGAACTAAATGCTTAACCTTCCCATTCATGATTATCTTCCCTAGGAATTTCAGTTTAGCTAGGATCTGGATAACCTTTCCAGTAATTCTTTGCTCCTATTTAGCCTAATAATTGTAAGATGCTTGTTCTACAGATTTGGTAAACTGAGAATATTTAATGTTGTCAGGTGGTCGAGGAGGAGGAGGTGGGGGGCGAGGATTCAGGGGCGGTGGAGGTCGTGGCGGTAGAGGGGGTCGTGGGGGCGGAGGGCGTGGATTCAGCAATGGGGGTGGGAAGAAATTTAGCAGAGACTAACTTCTCTCCGTAGCATAGCTTGTTGTATATAGAACTCGTTGATGTGTGGACTGTTTCAGTTCAATGTAAATATCTTATTAATTTTATTAGTGAGTGGCAGTTATGTTGATACTACTTGAAGTGGAACAGTTTGCCTTTATGAAAGAGCAGGCATCAATGTTGGCTCATAGAGTAAAAAGGGGGTTCGAGAGGCAATGCTTGATATAAAAAATGTGCTATATTTTATGTATGTATATGTATTGCAAATGAGTATGTCTAATGTAGTTCTACATTAGATTTTGTCACTAAATTGCGAGATGATATGCTTCAGGCGGTATTGAAATTGAACAGTGAATTGACGTTGAATAATAATATGTATAACAATTGTTTGTCTGTGACACATAAAAATTGTGGTGTGTATTCTTTAAATTAAACAGTAATTAGTAGTTATGCTATAATGTTGATTACGAATATTGTTTTTATGGTATTTTATGTAGGTAAAAGATTTTGCAGCATTCTTCAGATAATGTTATGTGTAATGTTGTAACTGTTGATTGATCAAGTTAGTAACACATCTTGCCTGATATTCCAGCAGGTTTGATGTTCTCTTACACATCTGGCAATTTTTTTGTATTGACGTACAAAGGACTGTTGCGCTTTCCTTCTGAATTAAAATCTAATAAATATCATGTATTGCACTGAACGTAGGTGTTGTAGTTGTTATTGTAGATCTGTGCTTCTTTGTAATTTTAAGAAGTTTAATGATACAGTGAGCTATATTTGGTTATGTACTAAGCGATAGTTTCTTTTTGTCCTCGATAAAAATTGAATTCTAACATTTTTGTACACGTCAGCTGCAGACCGCTCTTCTGAAAACCGCTCAAAAATCTACCAACTCTTCTCTACGATTATTTATACAAATCAGTTGCTTATTTGCCAAATAATAATAATCAGTAACTTATATGTTCATACTTTACCAAGTATAAGTCAGGCAATTTGAAAGTGGTCTGGCAATGCAGAATTTAACAGTTGAGAAATGTGCATTATTTCATGCAACACATCTGCATAAAAATTAACAGAAACACTCTGCAAAACTTTGAAAAAAAAGTGCGTAACTAATAAAAAACAAAGATAGTAATTATTACAACTTACAAGTATGAGTGGCCATCATTGAAGATACATAGTATCTTATCGAGCTGAACACTACACCATTTTTTTGCAACGGAATTAAAATTCAAAGTTGCGAACTCAATTGAATAATGTAATTTACAAGTCCTTTGAAAAGATTACATGGTAATAAACAAAAAGTAACCAGAAATTAATAGAAACACTTAAATTCCTTTCAAATTTCTTTTAAAATCTATCATCGATAGAAAATCATCTCTGGTATCGACGTCTAACATGGACGTCGTTGCTGCTATGGCAATAACAATGTCGAGTCGCACTGGATTAAGTCAAGGAACTCAACGTGGCCACCATAGCAGAAAAGTGAGTTCATGCTATTGCTACCGTGTTTTCAGGAATTTCCACCTATTTCCTATATATTGAGCCTGTTAACTGTTATCTGTTTAATATTAGGAAATAAAGTTATAGATGCCTATAGTTTCTAGCAGCACCGTATTATGTTAGCCTCTACAGAATAGATTATAGTGCGAATTAATAAGTGAATTGTGTAAAGAAAAGATTAGTGTAGAGTTGGGTCATTAGCATACAACTGAGGAATTTATCAAAGTGTCCTCTCGTTTATAGAGGGCCATGTAACACCACGTAAGATTTTTACAGTTGTTCTTGATGCCCCAGAAAGATTTCCCGGTTGAACTGACTAAAATATAATTTCAGACCTTTATAGGTCTGATAATACAGAATGAAGATGACTAGAAGGAAAGAGAGGAAGATCGAGATTAGGCATATTAGATTATTCAAAGATTCACAGATATTTGGACATGAAGAGGAAAACGGAAGACAGAGAAGAGTGAGGGCATTATAGCCTATTTCATGGACTTGCCAGTAGACAGGACACTAATTGAGACTTATTTTGAGGGATAATAGACTTTGAGCTACTTAGTGGTATATCAAGTGATATATCAATCATATCATCAATGCATAAATGATGATCATTCTTTTATTTTTATTATTTTATCTTTACAATGATTCCTGGTTCCAACTTTAATATTTCGGCAGAGTGCTGCCTGTAGCTATAAGACGTTCAGGTAAGATAAACATGGGGGAGGCGTTGCCCGGTGAATCTGTTTTAAAGTTTTGACTTATTTATTAATTAATTGATGAGTTAACATTTAACTAATTATAATCTGCTAGTTCCAATCCTGCATTTATTACAGGTAATATGTAAATTAATATATACTTGCGTGTGTAATTGACATTATATAGAAAACAAGTTAAGTACCCTTGTGTTTTGAAATGATGATGTTAGAGATATGATTAAGTATACTCTGTCCCAGAAAAGTTAATCATTTTAAATAAGGTGTTGACTATAATGGTTTCCCTATCGTACAGATGCTCTGATAATTTCCGAATTAAAAGTACGACTTTCCTAAATGATGGTAACGTGGGTCAATATTTTATTGACAGTGAAATCTTTGTTCCGTCGTCTTAATGTTTTGAGTTCCTTGTGTTTTTGAGTTATTTATTGCTGATTCTCAGTGGCATGTGATTTCTTGAAAACTTTAAATTCATGTTGTTTAGAATTTATAGTTGACATTTTTACCCGGTAAGGCAAGAAGGCAACAGGATTAAGTTTTATCAATTGATTTTGATTTCTCAATCCATGGTTGCTTCAGGCTTCTTTCGTGGATGAGGAAGCAGTTGTTAAACCTTCAGTAGATTAGATCGATATAATAATGATAATAATTAATCATTACTACGGTTTTAATGTGAAAAGTCATTTTTCAAGATCAGTGCATTTTCAACGTCCTCATCAAGGAAACTTTAAGGAAATCTACTTCACTAATCTGTTCCCTTGCTGAAGAAACATGTGTCAAAATATAATAATAATAATCACACACATTATAGTGAAACCATGAACTACATTGATAACTATCACTTTTAATACTAAAGATTAAGTCCATAGGCAATTTATTCTGTTGTCCGAGTAATCAGTCCATTGAATGTACGAGATTTCACTCTCAGATCAGCACGGTTGGGATTTAAACCCACGAGATTTCAATTCAACTCAGGTTCTGTCATTTAAAACTTCATGATGTTATCTATACCTCTAACCACTTCGGTATTGAGACATTCTATATGTTATATTATATTTTATATTAAATATGTCCTCAGTCTAAACTTATATATATATATTTATATTATATATATATATATATATATATATATATATATTTATTTATTTATATATTTATTTATACACATATAAATTACTATATTACTGATGTTTTTGTATGACATACAATAGTTTACTGCAGAGAAGATTAAGATGGGCTCGGATTGGGGTGCTGTTGTAACATTTGGTACTAGTTTATTTGTGGTCATCATCCCATCTGCACTTACATTGGGTATGACACTTGTATTTAGGCCTAAGTACTTTATGTTTGACTGAAAGTGATAAAGCTTAAGTTGGTTAAAGTCTCTTCATTCCGCATTCAGTAGTTATGTAGTATACTACATCTACTGTTGCGCAGTTTAAAAATACAACCATCTCTCTCTCTCTCATGCATGTGTGTTGAATACGTATAAATTTAGTATTCAAATAAATATATTTATTTAAGAAAACTAATTTTCTAAATTAAATAATAAGTAATTTTTCCCCGTGTTGTGTCCGGGTTGCATGACGAAAAAACCAACCATGTAAATATCCGCGCATCATAGAAGGCAACATAAAATCAGAGCCAAACGCATGAGTGAAAGGGCATTCGATTGGTGAGCGCCTGGGCTCCAGATATTACTGCAAAATTTGAACGAATGGAAAAACTTCACAGAATTTGTATCCCGACCCTAGTTCAACTGGGATTTAAGCCTTTTTAAGGGAAGAAGATGACGATGATGATTTAAGAAAATTAATAGTTATATTTATAAACTTAACAAAATGCTATCTTGGATTAATTATAAATGCCATCGTAGTTTGTTAATTATTCATATTTTATGCTGTTTGATAATTCTAAAATATCAATTAATTTTGTTTTAAGAGAACTCAGACGTCTCCAAGCATGCATCCGAGGTTTGGTCTTTTACCGGCGTATTTGCTCTGGCGTCTGTGATTTGTCTGGTTGTTCTATTGGTTGGATGTGCACTGCTGTGTCCACGAAAGAGTGTAAGTGAATGTCATGTAGCCATTTCTAAGAGAATATTGATTTATGTAGTAAGTAGCTGTTAATTTAATTTTTCGTGTCCATGAGAGGTGACTGTCACTTCCTCTATGTTTTAATCTTAGTGTAAGTATAGATAACAATTTCTGAGAGATGATTTGGAAAGGTTGAATTTGTAGTTATTACGTTAATTGTATACATTTAAATCTAGCTGTCTAACATAATAGATAGATAAAATAATGACAGCAATTACAGTGTTAAATTAGTAATTATTACTTTTATATTTTTCCTCTACGTTATAGTATTGATAGGTCATTAGTGTAAAATTATTACTGATATATCTTTGAATTAGCTTTGAAAAAAGTTTTACAGATTCTCTCATTTGAGTTTTTATAAATGTTTAGAGTAAATAAACATGTCTCCATCAACTAAGCCATCCAATTTCTACCAATCCAATTATCTCATTTCTTGTAACAACAGGACTATCCAGCTGATGACCCATTTCCTGAGATACAGTTTCCAAATGCCGCTGCGACGGACGGTTTTTCAATGTACCCGCCTACCGTTAACACCCCGGCTACGCCGCAACATCGGCTAGCATTTGAACCTCTACCTCATGTGTCGACCCTAATACACAGGCAAGCCTCCCAGCCCGGGGTTAGGCCTGGGGGCAATATATCTGAGCTGAGGCCTAAAGTCCTGCACGTGGGGAGGGAGAGATTGGACAGTGATGGAGAGGATGATGTGACAAATGGCGGGGGATCAGATAGGACTAAACTAGATAGGGCACTGTGTAAGTATTGTATTATCTGTTCACTAGTATTATTATTATTATTTATTATTTTTATTTTTATTTTTATTTTTATTATTTATTATTATTAGTATTTATTATTATTATCTGTTCACTAGCTCTACTGTTACGTTTAATTGTTGACTGTGATGGAGTAATTAAATACTTATTAAGTACTTCTAGAATAGTTTGTCTCCTAAAACAGGCTGGTGAATTGATCAATATTTGTCTAATGTTCTACATGTTATAAGATATGAGAACTAACAAATCTTTTTATTTTTGTCAAAATTATAGTTAAGGGTATTCTTTTGTTTGAATATTAAAAATATTTGCTGAAATAAGTTATAAGGTAGTTCAGCTTGAAATGATTTTGCCAGTTAGCGTAGTAATCTTCTTCTTCTTCTCTAAGTGTCGTGCCTGTTCCAAGCCTGGGCGGTCATGGTCATATTCCTCCATATGTCTCTGTTCATTGTTGCTCTGATCATCTTTGTTTCAGTTAACTGCATCCATTTGCTAAGACTCTTAATAAACGTCATTCGTTGTCGACCCTTGCATCATTTTCCTTCTATCATTCCTGTCACTGTGGTATTTTCAACTATTTTGTTCCGCATAATGTGTCCGAAAAATTTCATCTGTTATCGTTGTATTCGGTTCAAAAGGTCACGACAGGTTGACATTCTTTTTAAAACATCTTCATTTTTAACGTGGTCTTTATAAGATATATGTAGCATTATTCTATAGAACCACATCTCTGTTGTCTTAAGTTTCTATTCCATTACAGAAGAGATTGTCCAAACTTCAGTTCCATATAACAATATTGGTTGAATATAGCACTGAAGAAGTCTTTTTTTGGTACCAATTGATAATTTATGGCTTCTGAAAATCTTTGACATTCTGTTGTATGCCTCCTTAGCCATGGCTATTCTTCTGTTTATTTCCTTGTTACATTAGCGTAGTAATAGAATTACCTAACTCTAAAGTTTAGAATCAGATGTAAAATCAAAGTTAATAGTTTAAGCATGGGAAATCTTGCGTCGACTAATCTCTCAAACGATGTAGTCCCAGGTATGGCTTGATTTTGAACTGTGCATCTACTGCTTTTATATTGAACATTTTAACCTGTATGATTTCTCCATATTGTGTACCCTAATTTAATGACTATTTAGGCATAATAAAGTTAAAAAAAGACAGTTAAGCACAAGAGGAGCATGTAATGTAATATTATTGTATTGTCTAGTAATAAATAAGTAAATACATTATAGAATTATTATATATATGTTGAACTGCAGCATTGGCAAAAAGAGGTAATTTAACTACAGAATTAATTATTTGTTGCTTTACATTCTACAATAACATATGGCTTCGTTTCTGGTCTCTTCCTATAATATAGTAGTGCCTCCTGCGGTGATGCTACTAGCTCTGTCGCGCTGTGTGGTGTGTTCTTGTTTCGTGTTACTTTTCAGTCATAAAAAATATATAAATATTTTTCTGCTGTTAGAGACAAATCACTAGTATGTGAAGAGTTTGATGTCTGTTTCTTTATTACTAGCTGAGTAGGAGCACACTGAAACTTGTCACAATAGCGTCAAGCTTTCGGACGAAGCCGCTACTAACTAGCATCCAAAGCTTCTTATGTATTCATTTTATGTATTGGGTTATTATTTATAAGCTTAGTATTCTGTTGAACACATACAAATGTGGGCGGCGGTTTAAGTTTTAGTATTGTCTAATGTAAACTAATGATAATTGATTAATTTTGATAGACATTATCATCTTCATCATCTTCTCTTGAACTAGTTTAACTAGGGTTGGGATGTGAATAGACTGTCTCCAGTCCTCTCTAACCTACACCATATCATCCATCAGTCAATCCCTTATTTAAGGCTTTTCCATTCGTTTAAATTTTTGTAACAATTTCTGGAGCCTAGTCGCTCATCAAAGGAATGTCCGTTCTGACGTTGGTGTGTATCCTTCAACGACACTTGCAGTCACCGGTTGGTCTTTTCTTCAAACAACCCGGACACAACACGGGGAAAAAGACAGACACAGTTTAATTATTTAATTCCTCATTGTAAATTAATTATAACTATCAGTTAGTCTGTTACTAACTTGTTTTAATTTGAGGTCGTCATGGTTTCTAGCTTTAGTAAATATTTTTCGTTTAATTTTATACTTCAAATATAGACCCAGCTTCTTGAGTCTATTTGTCTTTTACAATAAAGTTATTTAAATAGTGCTATTAAGAAAGCATATACGAGCAGGAGCTCACATACACGTTTGCATAACGCACTAATATCTCATCTATTTGCTATTTATTTATAATTCTGTATTCCTTTTTGATCCCAGCTGTTGTATATAAAAGCATATTTAAATGTCTAGATATTCTCGCTATGTAAAGGCTATAATTAAGGTACTCTCAAATATAGACAGCTCTCTATCACGTTATGACAAATTTTAGGCCTACTTGTTCTACATCAGATGTTTTCACTTTTTTATCGTCCTTACTTGTTCTAGATTGTACAGCTGCAGAAAGTAACTCCACCTTCAGTTAGTTAGGTTTCTTCTCTATTCCCTTCCTCATTTTCCTACATTTTATTGTAAACTTTACATATGCAAAGTTCTATTATATTTGAGTATTTTATGTACACACTTATTTTCTCTGTTTAGCATGTGGAATTTGGATCTAAACATAATATATTTTTCTAGTTAAATTTGCAACTAAGTGTTATAGTCGTATTTACTTTGCAATATATTTAACGCAGGAGAATGTAGTTTGAATGTATGGTAAAAATGTCAACTGTCATCGGTAATCGGTGACAGAATACTTAATTGAAAGATTCTCTTATATATTAGAAGTTTAGTGAACCAGTTTCCTTCTTTATTCCTCCAGAGTGAAATGCAGTTTAAGGTTTCTTTATTTTAAATATGTACAAGTATCATGTTCTAGATATAGCTCTCTCTCGCTCTCTCTTTCTCTCTCTCTCTCTCTATCTATCTATCTATCTCTATCTCTCTCTCTCTCTCTCTCAACGTTGTACTGCATATAATAAAAGGTCATTAGCCTGTAGCTTCCTCTGGTCACCTTCTTATAATAAAGAAGATAAAACTTTATAAGAAAAATAGAGAAAGGAAGATTGAGACAAAGATAAATAATATATACACATTTCTTCTGTATCAAATCATCTGACATTCTTAGTTTCGGTGCGTGTTTAGCTCTGTACTTCTACCATTCTCTTTCAGCGCGTGCCTACCCTGCTTTTTCTATGTATTATATTACACAACTTCCCATCTATCATATCTGGTTATTGTTTGTGATTTTTAATTGATTGTCAGTTGTGAGTTGTGTATTATTAGCTATAATCATATCATCTAACATCCTTAGTGTAGGTGCTTCTTAGTTGCCTTTCATTCTTTGTATAGTAAACTCTATTTTTTATTTTAAAATTAAACAAATTGTTTTAAATATACTTAAATCTTAATATTTGAAAAAGTTTTAAACGTTCATTACTCCCCTTCTTGTACATCTTTTCTATATGAAATTAATGGGTTGAAGTTTTTTGAATGTTTCATTTAATTTTTAGGCCCCTATGGTGTGTAATGTGTAACCAAGTGTTCTCGAAGTTTCATGTGATTGATTGCGGTCTAGAATCAGTTTGTGTGTCAGGCAATCTTGGTATGGCATCAAGGTGTGGAAGATTAATCGTGTATCTGCACTAGCTAGACGTTGTGCGTAATTTAGTACCGACAACCTAAGATTTTAGTGAAAACGAAATTTGCGAAATTTATATATATGTGTAAAGCAGTTAAGGGAATACTGATATGTTAAAACTTGTTCATGTAATGTGTGCTGTGTGCGATTTTCAGTAAACCGAAGTTCACAATGCTCGCGGACACAGCTGCAGTATATAAGAGAATTGGGAAACGGGTGGTTTGGGAAAGTTTGTATAAAAGTTACTTGTACATACTATTATAATATCTGTCTCTGTGTAATGTTTTGCCAAGTGGCAGATCCAAGGTACATATTCATACTCAGAGTCTGCTTTCACAGTCCACATAATCTATTATCTTCAAGAGACGTCCCTGACATTGCCTTGTGGCGATGAACCAGACTTTAAATTCTTATTGATTGATTGATTGATATTAATCCATAGTAATAACTTTATATTGCTGAGTTGAACTGATCGTTTTACAATAGACTCTGATTTTGTTGAACTAAGTCTTGCTCAAGATGGTGTACTTCAATGCTAAATATTAAAATGTTATAGGCTATATATCGTAATCTATCGTAGTCCAGTTCATTTCGATGGAGTGTGGTTTTGTATGGGACTGATGATGGATTGATGGCGTGGGGTTCTGTGTGATTTACTTGTAGATTTATTAATTATAAATTATTAGACTTGCACTTTAGCTTAGTTCAACACTCTGTCATTTGATTTTGTTGATAAATTGACGACGGCTTGACTAGTTAAGGAATATATTTTGATATTTTAAAATTAAATTATTTATTTATTTACTGACTTACTGATTGATTGACTGTGGTGCTTCAAGTATTAATCAACTATTTAATGATTCATTGATAAATTTCAGAACTTCTAACAAAAGGCGATTTTAGCCCATCAGACGCAAATGTCTGACATTTACAGATCGATTTGATATCAATTTATACATTTTGCTAGCCAATGAGTTATTGGCTGATTGATTTATTGTATGGTTGCAATGATTGATTTAGGTATTACAAGCAGAAGGAGATTCAATCTTGCCTGGTCACAAGAAGACCTCTGTAGTAGTGCAGATGCTAGACGAAAACGCTTCCATACAGGATCAGCATGCTTTCATACAAGAGGGTGCTCTCTATAGGTGAGAGCTTATGCTTTATGTAATCTAATATGTGATCTCTATAGGTGAGAGCTTGTGCTTTATCTAATATCATATGTGCTCTCTACATGCATAGGCGAGATCTTGTGTTTTATCTAATCAAAGATGAGCATTGCTAACTTGAATATCATTGAACTAAAGCAAAACAAATAAATAATTCCCTTAAATAAATAAATAAATTATTCAATGCCTCGGATATTATAATAACCCGTGCTACCAGATATCTTTATAATTTCTGAAATTTCCCCAGTAGTCTGTATTTGTTTTATGCCTTTGAATGTACTTTCTTCCTATCGAGAGCAATGATATGATTATAAACTGTATTCAGTTGTAGCAAAACAATGGAAAGGTTTGTTATTTAGGCAGCTTTATCTTTGAACATATTATGTGAATGTTTTCGTTGCAGGGACTTGGATCATATAAACGTACTCAAGGTGATTGCTTACTGTGTTGAAACTATGCCATATCTCACCGTTCTAGAGATCTGTGTCAACGTAAGTTTTACGTATATATTTTACTTATCTTCTATCAGAACTTGCCGAATCCAGTTATTCTTTTTTATATATTTATCATTTACCAATCTCTACCAGCTATCTGAAGCATATTTTCGTTTTGTCAGTCCATCTGATCTTCTCCATTCTTCTCCACAGCCACATTTCGAACGCTTTCTTTCTATGTCTTTTACTTCCTATTCACGATGCTTGTGGTAATTCTGTATTTCTTCATTGGTACAATCATCTGCTAGTCATCTTTCATGGCTCCGTGCTTTTGTTAATTAATAATATTTTAAAAATACTTTTGTTAATTTGTAATAGCTAGCACTTTTGTAGATAATAATAATTATCACCTGAGAAATGTTACTGAATTCATTTTCTCCTTTTCACGTTTAAATATACGTACAAAATGCATATCTGTACGCGGTCCTAAAGTGGGGAATATTCATCTTTCTTGGCTCTGTGCTTTCGTCATCCGTATTAGTACATTTGTTTTGCCAGTCTTTGTATGCACATTATGTATAACATTTGTGCTGCAGGGAGATTTGAAATCGTACCTGAGAAGTCAGAGAGGAAACCTGGAGTTGATTGAGAAGCAAGGTCTACTGCTCAACTTTGCCTGTGATATTGCTGCTGGGCTCCAAGCCATACATCAAGCTAACTATGTACATAGGTATGTCTAGCTTCTATGTGTAGTGAATTCCTCCCTCTCTCTCTGTCCCTCTGTGTGATGATAGGTATGTCTAGCTTCTATGTGTAGTACATGTATATTCCTCGCTCTCTCTTTGTCCCTGTGTGTGATGATAGGTATGTCTAGCTTCTATGTGTAGTATATTCCTCTCTCTCTCTCTCTCTGTCCCTCTGTGTGATGATAGGTATGTCTAGCTTCTATGTATAGTACATGTATATTCCTCTCACTCTCTTTGTCCCTATGTGTGATGATAGGTATGTCTAGCTTCTATGTGTAGTATATTCCTCTCTCTCTCTCTCTGTCCCTATGTGTGATGATAGGTATGTCTAGCTTTGTGTAGTGAATTCCTCTCTCTCTCTCTCTCTCTCTTTTTGTACCTATGTGTGACGATAGGTATGTCTAGCTTCTATGTGTAGTGACCTCCTCTCTCTCTCTTTGTCCCTATGTGTGATGATCGTTTTGTCTAGCTTCTATGTGTAGTGAATTCTCTCTCTCTCTCTCTCTTTGTCCCTATGTGTGATTATAGGTATATCTAGCTTCTATGTGTAGTGAATCCTCTCTCTCTCTCTGTCCCTATGTGAGATGTTTGATTACCATATAGCAAGATTTATTTGTCCATTTCTTTTTGCGTTATCTGGAGATATGTCATATACCCCCATGTTGTGTTCGGGTTGTTTGAAGAATAAACTAGTCGGTGACTACACGTGTCGTAGAAGGTGACTAAAGCACTAAGATTCAAACCAGCGTCAGAAAGGGCAGTCGATTGGTGAACGCCTAGGCTCCAGAAATTGTTTCACAATTTTTCAAAACGAATGAAAAATAGGGGATTGACTGATGATATTATGTGGGGCAGAGAGAGGAGAAAGTCTATTCGTATCCGGGTCCTAGTTAAACTGGGATTAAAGGGCAGATGATGATGATGTGGATATATCATATTATCGTTGCATATGCTGACTGGGATTATTATTTATTGTAGAGATTTTGCTATCAGAAACTGTCTTGTTACATCTGAACTGAGTGTTAAAGTGGGTGACTATGGTCTGTCTGAAGAAAGATACAAGGTAATGAAATCTCTGTGCTAATAATATTCTGTGGGTCTGTATTTCGATATGAACTCATATTGATGAATGTATTGGTGTTAAATGAAATGAATGTTGAGAAGATAAGAATAAATTGTTCAGTTGATTATTTAATTGAATGATAGTGTATTAACTAATTTCCTAATTGATCTATCTGTAATTATAATTATTGACTATACTTATATCTTTATAATATTTTACTATATTTATATATTTATAATTTAGAGTTATTTATAACTCACCGGATTGTCTTTCGTTTAGGACCTTACTTCTCCTCAGCACATTTCTTTTGCAGATTGGTCTGCGTGAATTGATCTGTAGTGATGTATGCTGTTGGGGACGTCCCTGACATCATCCCTGGATGAGGAAAGAGACGCTAAACCTTTATTATTATTATTGTTATTATTATTGATCGATTCTATTGCTTAATGACTTGAATAGCTTAATGGACGATTTAGAATGACTGAGTGATCATTATTGCCGGCCAAAAAACCTACAACTGTTTAAACTCATATTTAATGTCGAATAAGTTAATTGTTTTCAATAAAATTAAGATAATATATTTTGTTTGGAAGCATAAGACAGAGACGAGTGGGGGCGTTATATATCATGAACATGCCGGTAGGCAATGCACTGAGAGAGAGAGATTTTGTTTGGAAGAATCTCACTAGAGTTCTGTGAATTCCAATTTATGCTTTAGATGAAATTAGATGTAAATAAATTAACCGTTAAAAAGTCTTGAATTGAGCTATTAATAAAGTCAATAACTATAACACAGTCTTTTGAAGCATTAAAGAGTGGCTGGCAGAATCTTTAATGTGTCCTGTTTAGCATCGCTTTCGAGTGAGGAAACTGACGTTAACCTTAGCTTTACCAGCTTTTTAAATATAATTTGAAGTTTTCAAATTTTGTTTTCATGTTTTCTGGAGGCCATTTGAAAATTCTGGCAGTTATCCAATTTTGAATATGGTTATAAATTTATTAAGTTATTATGTTGAATTTTTGAATAACATAAATTATTGACAAGCGACCTTGATGAAACTTAAATACACAAATCAATATGAAATTAAATTAATAAACTTGGAGAATATAATGAAAATTTCTAGCTTTCATAATTTATTATTTTTAATTGCTGAACAACTTAAACTATTGATAAGATGCCTGGATATTTAATGGATAAATGAATATTTGTCCCGGATTTTGTTAATATGTAGTGTTACAGCTGTTAATTGATTGAGGTTTTTGACACATTCTATGGAATAATTGGTATATTGATTGATATTTCAGGAAGAATACTATCGTGATAGTAGTGGTGCCGCTCTGCCGATCCGCTGGTTGGCCCCAGAAGTCATCCACGTTCATGATGACATTGTTTCTCTCAGACATATCACTAAAGACAGCAATCTATGGTGAATATAATTATGATTGTTTGTCCTGTGTCATGACTAATCTGTAATACAGCCTGATCTCTCTTTAGTCTGTGTTGGGCTGAGTAGAGAGTAGCTAAGCTCTCCTGCTCTGTTTGACTGTTGACTGGTCTTTTGACGTGGTTCTATGAGAGCTGATGACATTAAATGTTCTGATCTATGAGAGCTGATGACATTAAATGTTCTGTGAGAGCTGATGACATTAAATGTTCTGTGAGAGCTAATGACATTAAATGTTCTTTTAAATGTTCTGTAATGTTGATGACATTAAATGCTCTGCTCTATGAGAGCTGATGACATTTAATGCTCTGCTCTATGAGAGCTGATGACGTTAAATGCTCTGCTCTATGAGAGCTGATGACATTAAATGCTCTGCTCTATGAGAGCTGATGACGTTAAATGCTCTGCTCTGATTGGCTTATGACATTAAATGCTCTGCTCTGATTGGCTGTTGGCAGGTCATTTGGCGTGGTACTGTGGGAGCTGGTAACTCTGGGAGCCTTGCCGTACTCTGATCTCACAGATGAACAAGTGCTGACATCTGTCGTGCGAGATAGAACTGTTGCACTCGTTCAGCCTGATTTAAGAATATCCAACCTCGATAGAATGTACGTTTATGTCTGATCTCTCGTAACATTTAACTTGTTTTAGACACAGACTACAGACAGAGCGTTTGTCCCAGTGATTTTTGTTAGAGGCTTAGAAAGTAGGAGATTTGAAATTTTAATTCTGACAATAACATAAGATTAGATAATTAAATTAAAAGGAAATACTTTAGATCTGTTGAAACTGTTTTAAATTGATTGATTATTGTTATTAAGCTTGGTATAAAGAACATAAATCTTTTTGACATTATCATGTCAACAAGATTTCTTTCAGTACACACAAAAGTTAGTTTGAAAACTCCGCCCTACTTGTCTAAGTTGCTAGTTGCAGGCACCTCAGTTAAATGTTATAAAACATTTAATTGAGGTGCCTGCACGACATATGCTTATGAGTTGTAGAACTGTTGCAAAACTAGCAACTTAGACAAGTAGGGCGGAGTTTTCAAACTAACTTTTGTGTGTACTGAAAGAAATTTTGTTGACATGATAATGTCAAAAAGATTTATGTTCTTTATCTAGCATCTTCTGACACTTTAGCTATCGTTATGTTATCTACTGTTCTTGATTCTGTTCTTCAGCTATCAGCGGCTATCTCTGCTGTTCTTGCTTCTGTTCTTCAGCTATCAGCGGCTATCTCTATGATCTTGTTTCTGTTCTCCAGCTGTCAGCTGATGACACACTATCTCTTTGTTCTTGTTTCTGTTCTTCAGCTATCAGCTGCTATCTCTGTGTTCTTGTTTCTGTTCTTTAGCTATCAGCTGCTGTTCTTGTTTCTATTCTTCAGCTATCAGCTGCTATCTCTGCTGTTCTTGTTTCTGTTCTTCAGCTATCAGCTGCTATCTCTGCTGTTCTTGTTTCTGTTCTTCAGCTATCAGCTAATGACACACTATCTCTGTGTTCTTGTTTCTGTTCTTCAGCTATCAGCTGATGGGGCTCTGCTGGTCGGCTCCCTCTCAGCGCCCATCACTGCGGGAGCTGCGCATCATGCTGCTTCACCTCTGCTCCAGCAAGGACGAGCCGGACTTCACGGACTTCGACCGGAAGTGGAATCAGATGCTACCACGACAATCCTCTCACCCCGTGGTTGCTACCATCGACCCTGTCGACATTACGTTCTCACCGCCTGACGAGGTCCTCTCTCCAGTCCTTACTCCTCCACCTGGAGGAGTCTTCCACCCTCCACAGTTCAATGTCATGGACGACTTTGACATTAAGTTTGATTCGTACGGAGTGCAGCCGGGTGGATTTGACGGTGGGATCCACGAGTTGAGCGCGGCGTCGCTATTGGTGCATAGTTCTGGAGGCGTGAGAGGCTCAGCTTACGACGAGGCTGATTGGTCGGGGCAAACGAGGTACCAGCAGAGACACAAGAGATCGCTGACCAATGAGCTGTCGCTCGAGGAAGAACTTAGTGCAGTGATGAATTCAAATCCGGTGAACTCCGGCGCAGTGACTTCCGGTGGAAGCAGTTATCATTCGGGTGCAACTACAGGTGATGTGCCCAGAAGTCACCTGAAGTCTGGAACTCACTACCAGCAACAGAGGCTCCTACTTCATGATCAGCTACCTCAGGCACAAGGTGTCGTGGCGCCCAATGAGCTTGCAGCAGTACGGGGAGGTGAGAAGGAGCGTATGTTGTCGACAAGGCAAGACAACGGTAACAGTGACGAACACCTCTCAGCAGATAATCTAAGTCAGACACACGATAGCGGCTCTCAGAATAGTCCGTCATCTGAGCGTGATGATTGGTCTATGGTAGACCATGGTGAGTGCGTCACTAGCACGCCATTGGCTGGCAGACACGACAACACAAGTGTCAGTAGCTTTACCTGCATTCCTGACTCTTCAGATGTTTCTAGTATTATTGGTGATTCGACGAATGCATTTAGCGTTGAGGCGAATAGAACCATAGACAAGGCGGTAAATGAAGACAGCGAAGTGAGGCAATAGTTTGTTTTGATATTTAAACTTTTAATCCTTGAAGCATAGGAATATTATTGACTCTGAATTAAAAATTAGTGAGACCAGGAAGGGATGGGAGCCCCTGATTACCCTCCAAATTTTATCAATTCTCACGTCTGTAGCTTACATGAATATTTGACTAGTATTATGCTATTTTGTTATAAATTGATTATTACGAATTTCATAGACATTGCAGAATTTTCTTGGAATCTATTTTGTCGTAGTTGCAAAAACAAAACAGTGTTTTGTTTTGGAAGTGATTTGAAATGTTTTATTTTATTAAAATTCTGTGGCCGCTGGATGTGCAGATCATGTATTTTCTGATGTATGAATGCATTGCCTTATTTGTATTATAGTTGCTTTTAACTCTCTTCCTTATCGTTGTAATAACTTATTGACCACCGAATTGTACAATTGTATTATTAGTACTTGTTAGTATTTAAGGTAGAATTCATTGCTTTCTGCGGCAATAAATATTTATGTAAGAACGTAGCATAGAACTTACGTTTAAAATCAGGGAATTTTATAATATTCACTATTATAATATAACTTTTAAAATATTTTATTAATACTATGGCAACACTCTCTTATTTACTTTTCCATTTGAAGCTGTTGGTTAATGATACTAATGTATCTTTGTTGTCCTATTGACTTTAATAGAGCACTAATTTTTAACGTTATTTTATTTTATATCCTAATTTTAGTTCTTTTATATTTCAACATAGTCTAAGCATTTTTAAAAGAATTCGGATTTCATTATTTTGTTTTAGCCACGTTATGGACTTTATTTTATAGACTATATTTTGTATGCAGTTTATATTAAACCGACCCTATTTAGACTGATATTCATTAGTCACCCCTTTAAATTTTTGTGTCACCATAATCTAAGTCGTCATGCTAGAAACTAATATGGCGATATTATAACGATATTAAACAATTTCAGTAGTTTTTAGTAACGTTTAGTAACCTGTTTTAATTCTGTTGTAGACAGTTGAATTTATCTAAGATCACTGTATTGTTCTGTTAGCTGCATTATTCGATCATGCGTCATTCCTGCTTTTGTCTTGTATGTTAGTGTATTGAAAATTATGCAATGTAAACGAAGATTGAAATTTCTGAACACTTAATTAAGGTGTAATCTAAAGTATGTGTTTATACTTATGTTTCTGTAGAAGTTTTTGTATGATACTATAAGCCATCTGATACTTGATGTTCGAGTTAATTCGAAAACTTTCGATTTAGTCCAAATTCGATGCACAAAATGCCTAAAAATCTCGTAAATAATATCCTATAATTTTCTTAAGCTGTCCTTTTGGTTTACTAGGTATTAGATTACCAGTGTAACCCTTTAGTGTGAGATGATCGCCGACGGAATGGAATAAAATAATTGGCTTAAAAGTAAGTCGTATATGGACAGTTATTCACGTATCACATTCGAATATAGAAGTAGTGTGCCTCTGATCTGGATGTTATGCGAAGGAAACCCACAGTTCCTTTAGTCATCCTTCAAAAAATAAACACACATTATAGTGAAATGATCAACTATGTTGATATCTATCACTTTTTAACAGCACATGTTTAAACCGTTAATTTATTCCATTTTCCGTGTAACCAGTCCAGTGAATGTCCGAGATTTTACTCTTAATTCACCTCAGGATCTGTCATTTAAAACTTCATGATGTTGCCCCTATGCTATTAAGACATTCGGATACTTTTCTTAGCCCTTTCCATTCGGTCTTTATAACCCGTCTTACAATCACGTGACTTTTGTTCCTCTGAGGCAGTATAAAAGTGCCGGTCCTAGCAGGCTTGAACACTCGTCATACGGTGGAGGCGGGACAGACCTCGGTCAATCCCTCCTCTGCTTGACTGCTGACCTCGAGGCGTCCCGTCCCTGGTCGGCGGTGCGAGCAGGTAAATAGTGAAATATCCAGGTGTGGCGGCGGCAAAAAGTAAAACAAACATTATATTGAAATGATCAACTATGTTGATATCTATCACTTTTAATACCACATGTTTGAACCGTTAGCAGCGGGGTATCTCTGCAGACAGTATGTTAGAGCCTGACAGATCTTGGCTGCTGTGTTGTGATTGCTCTTCTCCGGGTATACCGGAGCTTGAGTTGTGTCTAGATGAGCCGTGAGATGTGATGGGATGGCTGTCCCATGGACCATGGTGTCCAGAGGTTAGCCATGGGTTGTCCATGGCATGGGATGACAGTGAAAATCCCCGGGGTGGGATTCTCCCGGGATGGGAATTTTCCGGGATGGGGATGCCCCGAAGTACCAAACTTCCCGGGTACCCCTAAGGTGGTGTGGCTTTTGGGTGGGAGTGACTCGGAATTTCTTACTATTGTTACGCGGGCTTCAGACTTACTCTATTGATACCAGTCATACCGATTAGTCATATCTTGAAGATGTTTTATCTTATTTGTGATGATGTCAGCCACGAGTGTAATGGAATGCTATGTCTAGATGGACGAGTGCTATGTCTAAACGCACGAGTGCTATGTTTAGATGGACGAGTGCTATGTCTAGATGGACGAGTGCCATGTCTAGATGAACGAGTGTTATATCTAGACGCACGAGTGCTATGTCTAGACACCCGAGTGCTATGTCTAGACGCACAAGTGCTAAGTCTAGACGCACTAGTGCTATGTCTAGATGAATGAGTGCTATGTCTAGACGCACGAGTGCTATGTCTAGACGCACGAGTGCTATGTCTAGACGTACTAGTGCTATGTCTAGATGGATCTTGTAAAGACTCTTGACTTAACCTGACTTTATTTGATACGCAATATAAATGACAAATCAAATACATACATTAAAAAAAATAAAACAAATGAATTAACATCATTTCCTCAACTATTATGTTTGACAAGATTACCAATCAAGCAATATGTTAATATCGGAAAATGTTCTCTCACTAATGTTCTCTGATGACAGTTAGTTGACACTTTTCCAGCGATTCTAAGATTTGTTTATCCGACATGAAAGATGAATACAGCTCTCTTCGCTTCTCAGTTGATGACGCCAATTAGTGTATAGACTGTAACTTCATGGATACTCTTCTCAATACCTCGCTCAGTCTCTTTCTCTCTCTCTCTCTCTCTCTCTCTCTCTCTCTCTCTCTCTTTCCGTGTCAGTGTCTCTCGAGTCACTCTCACTATCTATCTCTCTCAGTCACTCGCGCGCTCTCTCTCTTTCTCTCTCTGTCACTCTCATTCTCTCTATCATTCTATCTCTCTCTCTCTCTTTCTTTCTCTCAGTCACTCTCACTCTATCTCTCTCTCTTGATATTTCCTATGCATTTGAAAGTTTTTTTCTAAAGGCTTATTGCTCTCTTTTTATTCCATCTCTCATTTTCTTTCACGCTCTCCTTGGTCACTGCATCATTCTCTCTCTCTATTTCTCTCTGACATTACATCTCTCTCTCTCCCTCTCTCTCTCTCTCTCTCTCTCTCTCTCTCTCTCTCTCTCTCTCTCTCTCTCTCTATATATATATATATATATATATATATATATATATATATATATATATATATATATATATATATTCAGATGCGTAATACTTCTTTCAGAGGAATTTTTGCATCAAGTAGTATTTTTTGAGCTCACTAAGCTTTATGGTTTTGTATGCTAATGTTTCTCATATATGTATGTGAAAACCTAGAATTGTATTTTTGCGCCGTGTTAAGTTTGTTTAGTTTTTATATTTTAATTATTTAGTTTTCAAGTTTATTTTTTGTGCACTGCATTATACTTGAATTTTTTGGTGCACCCTGCGTAGTACAACGTACTAGATATCAAGAGGTGTATGAAATGTACTTGAAACCGTTATTATCCGCTATACCTACGTGTACGTGTATATTTTGAATATGCACAGGAGTACTTTATTCTATGGATATTTTATTAATTCAGCTCCAAGCCTAAATGAAATAATTCTACTTTTTCTACCCATAATTAGTTTTCCTTTCATTGTATTATTCTACTTGACATTATTACTGAAGGACAAGGTAGGATTGTCAGTTTTATTATCTACTCTCCTATAGACTTGCAATGGTTCGTATAACTTGAGAATTTGCACGCGCCACATTCTTTCATTTATGCTTCTTCGTATGGCCTCAATAAAAATAAATTTCATTTCATTATTTAATAAAACGCGATTCTGTTTAATTTAATTAGCAGATATTTTCACTTCCACAGATAGACACGAGTTATACCACATCCGTAATCGAATACTGAAAGACGAATCTAGATCGTCGTTATTTATCGGTGTTAATATCATGGGTGAAAGAGTGGCAAACACTGGTTATGATCAGAACTGCTTATTAGGTATCAGCATCTCATCAAAATCCCTTTACTTTTATGGTATAGTCCATGTATGCTAACACTTTATACAATGTTAGATATAACATCGTATACAATGTTTTGTCTAGCATAGTATAACATTGTTATAGGTTGTTAACCTGAAAATTTGTAAACAAGGAACTGTAGCTGTTATTTCATTAAATATTAAATTGAGTAGACCTACTTTCCTAACACACGAGACTGACTGCTAAACGTTCATTACATACGAATATAAAAGTAGAGACTTTAATTAAAACAGAAAGCTTTACTATCATTTTATGCATTATTTATTTTATTTTCATTTGATCGTGTGAATTTTCGATTATGCGAAAGTAGGTCAGCCGCCATAATTGGTTAAGTCATCACGCAATTGATCTTATTAGCTATAAATTCTCAAATGACTTAGTTATAAGTAAAAGTGTCATTAAGTTAATGTCACAAGTTAATGAATAAATAATTAAAATTACTAAAATTATTATTTTTGAAAACCTCAAGAATTCTTTCAGGCAAGTATATATATATGTAGAAATATATTTTTGCTCTCAAGCGTAGAAAGTCATTACACTATGAGATATCTAACGTCTTAGCACCTGTCATCTGTGCTTATGACATATTTATGCTGCTTCAGCCTTATCCTTGAGGCTATTCTATTTCCTGGATTAGTATCCCATCAGCGGATTGCTGCAGGGAGGACTGGAGCACTTTATGTCAATCTTCTTGAAGAGCTGTCCGGATCATTGGTTAATATGGAAAGAGGAATTTTCTATTAAATATTAAATGAGCTTAAAATTATTGAGCACATTCCAACATTTGATATTTGTATGTTATTATTTAAATTTCAGAAAGCCACGCATATGGTATGATAATGTAGCTAATCTAACAGAATTCAACAGCGTTGATAAGCTGTCCATACCATCTACATATAGCTAATGTACACTTTTGTATGTTGTGGCGGTGTGTGACCGTGGTAGGTGCACACTTTCGTTGAACTAGGGGTATGATTTTAAGGTAACTAATGTGGAGTTACTCTGAAATGCCTATAATGAATAATGCCAAACAAAACGGTACTGAAATGTGATGTGAAATTGTATTAACACAAAACACAGTAAAACGCAGTGTAGGTAAGTAACAAAATATAAAACACTTACCTTAGGAAGGAAGCAGAACAAGACTGCAACACAGCAAGCCAGAAAATACGCCGGTCGAGGAAAGTCAGAGGCCGAGATCCGAAGAGTCGCAGGGTAAACACAAGAGTGATTATATCTTGCGTAGAGTTATCCAAGAGGCCGAATTCCCGCCTATAAGATAGAGAGCAGAGTGGTCACTGTCTAAAAATTAAAATAAATAAATATTATATTAGTCCTAACATTAAAAGTTCTTATCGAAAAAGCAATAACAAACAAAAAGTCAGAAATAGAAATCATGCTTCTAGACATGAGTAAGGCGTTTGACAATATCAATATAAATAAATTATTAGAGGATTTAAGTAAAATAATTGATCAGGACGAACTGCATATAATAAAACTTATCATTGATGATGTAATTTTAAGAGCTAAAAATGGAGATGAAACTGGAAATGAGTTTGAAACTAATATTGGAATACCACAAGGAGATTGCTTAAGCCCGGTACTTTTCACATTTTACCTTGCAAATAGCTTAAAGAAACATGAGAACCAAATTCAAATAGCAAACCAAATTGAAGAGCACTCATACTCCAAAGAAAATGTACCATATGAAGAATTAATCCCTAATCATATTATAGAACATAACTAGGCCTGCAGCATAAAGCGAGAAATGGGTATAAATATTGATCAGCAGTTTGCAGATGATATTGCATATGTAAGCACATGCAAAAATATAACAGACAAAATTCAAAAGGAAGTCAATGATAAACTGAATAAGAGAGATTTAAAACTAAACACAGATAAAATAGAAAAATATACCATTGGAAACAAAAATGATCAGGAATGGAAGAAGTGCAAATATTTAGGTTCTTACTTGGATACTGAAAGAGACATGATCCATAGAAAGCAATTGTGTATGGCTATTTTTAATAAATACAAGATGAAACTATCAAATAGCAAAATAAAAATGAAAACAAGAATAAATATATTCAATGCTTATATTAAGCCAGTTTACTTATATAATAGTGAGCTGTGGACATTAACTTCAAAACAGGAACAAGAAATTGACATATTTCATAGAAGTCTATTAAGAAAAATACTTAAAATATATTACCCTCACATTATAAGCAACGATAACTTATACATTAGAACAAATGAAAAAAGGAGTCTTGCAATTAAAACAAGAAGACTAAAATGGATAGGTCACTTACTTAGGTTACCGAACAATGCACCTGTACAACTTGCTTTAAATGAGAATAAAAAATCTCAGACAAAACAAAGAAGTTGTCAAAATAAACAAATATGGATCAAATTAGTAAATAAAGATCTCAAAGATGTAAATCAGAATTTGAACATATTAGATGAGAGCATCTGTGATCTGACTGAGGATAGAGCAAGGTGGAGTCAATTAACCTTGAAACCTACTGCAGGGTTCAAATAGGACGTAGCGCAGTCTCAGTAGTAGGAGTACTGTCTAAATATAGAAAGGCAGAGGACGTCAACAACAAGAGGGAGAGCTGGAATCTGCTACAATGTGTAAATCGTTCAAAATAAAATAAGTCTAAGCTATGAATGCATTATTGACATATTATGCATTAAGGTTTAACTCAGAGTCATCATTAATCACACATTTGAAAGCAACTTTTTCATATGTTTAAAAACTTAGCAAATATATATCATCAAAATCTGTTATCGCATTCTTAGTTTTCTTGATTCCTGGGAAAATGGAGCATATAACTTCTCTACGGCCTCGCGACAATTATGATCAATTTCTTCGACATACATGTACTGTACATATTAATGAAAATTGCTATTACGGCTTGTATTGGCAGAGGGTTTATGTCACAAATGAATACCTTAGCATAACCTAGATCATACAACAATTAGAGTGCTACTGTCGTCCATGGCAACATCGAGCACTATTGAGATAGATTCAAGCCAGTGAGTAAGAAGAGTGTCCGAAACGGTGCAAATTCCAAAATCCAGAAATCCAGTTCAAAGAATTGAAAAAGAAAGAAACCCAGACCAAAGCTAGAAAAAGAAGGAAAACCAGCCAAAAGATAGAAAGAAGAAAGAAAACCAGTTCAAAGAGAGAAAGAAGAGAGAAAACCAGTCCAAAGATAGAAAGAAGATAGAAAACCAGTCCAAGATAGAAAGAGGATAGAAAACCAGTCAAAAGATAGAAATAAGACAGAAAATCAGTCAAAAGTTAGAAAGAAGAAAGAAAACCAATTCAAAGAGAGAAAGAAGATAGAAAACCAGTCCAAAGATAGAAAGAAGAGAGAAAACCAGTCCAAAGATAGACAGAAGATAGAAAACCAGTCCAAAGACCAGCAAAACCTGATGCATGCCTGGTCGAGGTCTGTATAGAAAGGAGTGAATGAGCTTGATCAAGGCTACATTAAGCACATATGAAGGTAGAAAATCGCGTAGCATAAATGTTGATAAGAAGCTATACAGACAAATAATTAATTACCGGACTGAATAGTGATTTCTCTCTCAATGGTACGCTACATTGCGCACTTCACGTGATGACTGCTACAGAAATAAATTTCGTCAAGAACCTCTTCCAGGAGTGTGCAATATGATTAGCTATAATTTTTCCGCAATTGAGCTACTGTTCATCCAGGGTTGCCGTCAAAACGAAAATAAACCGGAGAAGTGAGGAAATCTCAGACAATAAACAAAAGAAATCTGAAATCTGATCACCTTCTATAGAATTGTTGAATTTGAGTTTTAAGTTTGGATAATTATATTTACATTTTTAATAGTCAGAGAACTTATAGCAGATCCTTTAGGAATATCATTATAAGGAAAATGATCTCACAAGCTCAGGCAAATTTAGTGTTGTGAGACACCTTCAATGTTGTTAGAATATGTGTTTGTAACTAGTTAATCCAGATAGTCGTTTGTAACTAGTTAATCCAGATAGTCGTTTGTAACTAGTTAATCCAGCTAGTCGTTTGTAACTAGATAATCCAGATAGTCGTTTGTAACTAGTTAATCCAGATAGTCGTTTGTAACTAGTTAATCCAGATAGTCGTTTGTAACTAGATAATCCAGATAGTCGTTTGTAACTAGTTAATCCAGATAGTCGTTTGTAACTAGTTAATCTAGATAGTCGTTTGTAACTAGTTAATCCAGATAGTCGTTTGTAACTAGTTAATCCAGATAGTCGTTTGTAACTAGTTAGGCCTAATAATCATCCTTTAGAACGATGTCCCTTATAAATGATCTTTATTTTGACTCACTATACGGTAGTAAAGAAAAGGAAAATAAAATATTACAGAATCTCAAAACTTATAGCTATCATGCCCCTAACTGTACTTTCTTCGTCAGCCTCTCACCCCTCACTTCAGTCATAATCGTCATCTTACCTTTAATCTCAGTTTAACTAGAGTCGGGATACGAATAGACCTTCTACACTCCTCTCTATCCCATACCATATCATATCAGTCAATCCCATATAATCTCTACTGTTCGTTTATTAACATTTGTAGCAATTTCTGGAGTCTAGGCGCTCATCAACCGAATGCTCTTTCTGACGTTGGTTTGGATCTTAGTGCTTTAGTAACCTTCTACGACACGTGCAGTCACCGATTGGTCTATTCTTCAAACAACCTGGACACAGCACAGGAAACCCTCACGTCATTAGAAGCCAAAATTTCACAATGTTCAGCAGTTTATTCTTCACAGGGATGCTTAACGTTTGTCATGTACACTTTAGTGCGTTGCAATAATTGAAAAAGTTAAATACAAGTAAAATGCAATGGTATTTTGCGATGACTTCATATAATTTGAATTATATTTCAGATGGCGACACAAGAGCATCTCTAGCCCCTAACAGTTGGAGTTGATTTTATGACTTTGTTCGCTAGTTTTAGTTCTTGATCAGAAATAGTTTAGAACTTTTATTAGACAATTCTACATTTATTGAATATCTTTGAATTACCTTCATACTTAATCAACTGTCAAATAATTTTTTTCATTCTTGAACGCACTCTACGTTGTATTATAAATGTTAAATGTTAACCTCATCAGTTCCTTGCGTTCTGAAAAGAACATGGGGCGGGGACATTCTTCCATTCTTTTACTTCCATTCCATTTCAAATTATTCAATGTTTGAATAAATTTTTTTCTTCTAGCCCACATCAATTCTATCGCTTTTCCAAATATGTTGTAGTCTTTGAAAGACGTCATTAAATTTGAACCTAGTAAACTAATTTCCTTGGCGAGTTTCTGATGTTGTAACTTGTAACCAAGCGAAGCTGCTCATAACAAAATGTACTGAGGAGGTCTAGACATAAGAGCAGCTGAAGCAGCTGTAGCACAATGCTTGACATAAGAGCAGCTGTAGCTCAAGGCTTGACATAAGAGCTGCTGTTGCACAAGGCTTGACATAAGAGCAGTGTTGCACAAGGATTGACATAAGAGCAGCTGTTGTACAAGACTTGACATAAGAGCAGCTGTAGCTCAAGTCTTGACATAAGAGCTGCTGTTGCACAAGGCTGGACATAAGAGCTGCTGTTGCACAAGGCTTGACATAAGAGCAGCTGTTGCACAAGGACAGTTGCAGCTTGGAGAACAAAAGGCTCAGAGATAATTTCATCCGTGGTTCCTGCCACTTGAGCTTAATTATCGCTCAAGTGTCACGTGACCTGGGAATGACTCGAGTCAACAAGGAGAGTGTGGTCGTGTAAGCGACGTTGAATGTTGAAAATTGATCCTCCCCCTCCCCCCTCCGATGGAGACAATTTCATAAGATTATTTAGTTGATTTGAGTTTCTACGTGTGTGTGATTCGATTAAATTATCGGCATTTAAAACTACATGAACACTTGCAATTGTACCTGTATATTATTATTTGGGTATCATCATCATCATAATCACCATCATCATAATCTTTCCTTAAATCCAGTTTAACTAGCGTTGGGATACATACCATATCATCAGTCAATCCCTATTTTTCATTGTACATTACAAAGTACATGCATGTTGTATAGTCAATGACTATGGATGTACGGTATACTGTTTATTGTCGTTCAGTAAGCTGGGATACTAGTATGCAGCAAGTACCAGTATGTTGCGCTCTGAATACTGACATTCAGTGCACTAGGGCAATAGTGAGTCACATACGTAATACTGTAGAGAAGAGTTTACCAAGTAATCATGTGAACTAACAAGTACTAGAATATAGTTCACAAAATAAAAAATAGTACACTAGGTACTATTACGGAGGGACCTACACTTAGGACTAGAGTGCAGTACGGTAATGACTGTTGCAAAGTACTTAAATTATTAGTACTTGTATATAATGTGCATTACAGCGTTTTACCTGAAATATCTTGTAGCTTGTGCATCAACCAGTTTTATTCAATTAGCTCGCGTGATGCAGCTGACGCCGTTCTACGAGTCCAATGAAAGCTGCAACATTTCCGTTAATAACCAGAATTAACATCCGCTCCGAATGTCCTATTTAAATTTAATATTAACTTCTTTTAGCATAAAGTACAGCTAAGTAACAGGAGGAATGAGTTTCATTTCTCGATGATAGTTTAGTCATACACCTTGTATGACTATGTTGGTTCTAAGTATTTTAGGCAGCTAACTATTCTTGGCAGTAATAACATGCTATGTTGCACCTACATGTATGAGGTGCTAATAACATGCTATGCTATACAGAAACAACAGCAACAACAGCAATCAAATACAATGACACAATTGTTTGTTCAGCACCCGACACTTAACGACCGAATCTCTTCAAAGGGGCAAAGTAAAGTTTCATTAAATTATTCGAAAGAGCAAAAGAACTCAGTCCGATAATGCATATATAACATTTATAACATTATCGGACTGCATATATAACACTCGGATATATGTGTGAAATTTGTTGGGAAAATCCGAATGTTTAAAGAAAATGTATATAGGTCCTACTACTGAGTACCGAACTTTCAGAAGCGCCAATAAACAAAGATGGTGCAGTGTAAACTTTGCTTCAGGCCTATAAGCAGTTACTTTGCGAATCAATAATAGGCAGGAGTGTTGCACTGGATAATATACGTACTCTATAAGAAATTTTTTAATTGTTAGGTCTACCTACCTATCTCAATTTAGTAAACAAAAAATTTAACGTCAAGAATAAAATAAATTGTTCTATCACATTAATTATTCTCTCTCTTTCTAGATTACTCTCTCTCTCTCTCTCTTGTCCTCTCTCTCTCTCTTGTCCCCACTCTCTCTCTTTCTCTTGTCCTCTCTCTCTCTCTTTCTTGTCCTCTCTCTCTCTCTCTCTCTCTATCTTGCCTCTCTCTCTCTCTCTCTCTCTCTCTCTTGCCCTCTCTCTCGCTCTCTCTCTCTTGTCCTCTCTCTCTCTCCTTTCTCTCTCTCTCTCTCTTGGACATTATGGTAAAAGACGGGATCAAGGAACTCAAACGAAAAAAAATTCATTCTTAGAGATAATTCGCCAAGGCCTTCTTCAGTAACTGTATTTGACTTCTCTTACTTGCAGGCTTCGACAGTTCAACTTTCTAGTAGCCAACTTGGAATCTTAGGCCTAGTGAGGACCTCGAATAATCTTTTAGTAGATTATTAACACTCCGATGTAATTGAAGATTTATGTATTACATGTTGACAACCCAAATATTTTGCAACAACAGATCGACCTAAACCAAAATTTGAGACAAAATTGAAATTCCCATCTAGAAAGGGTTAAATTATTTAATCGATCTTCAGCTCCCACGCTCTTAATGCTCCTTCAATCGAGAGAGCATTGTATCCACCTCAGTCTTCAACGCTGTGGCAGTTGCAGCGACTGCTGATTTTAATTATTTCTATAAGTGTGGAAGCGACTTAGTAGTAAATCCTTGGATGTAAAGAAGCTATGGCGGGCGTAGAGCAGTTGATCTGAGTTGATGGATTGAGTGTCGCGCTGCTCGGATACTACACAGTGTGTATGGAATCAAGCCCCAATGTCCGATATGGAAAATGCGGAGATATATGAAGTCTAAGCGCTTCCTGAAATAGATTTAAAGAAATTTAGAAACATCGCTGCGGTGCGTTAATAGAACCTCAAGTTGCTATCGCGTACAGTTGAGAAATCAATCCGAATCAGGATAGAAATCAGATAATAATAATAATCAGGATAGAATCATGTAATTAAATTTATTCTTTTAGATGAAGTGATAGATACTGGCAGCTCAGTTTGTAAAAAAGAGGCTAAAGTTTTCATTTTTGGTTATAATCGTATGGATACGCTAGAGTAAATTAAAATAGATACCTTAATTAGTTAATTTAACAATTTTTTAAAAACAACTTTAATTTTAGTCAGTTGAGTCCATTACCGGATATGCAGGTGGATCAACCTGATAAACTTCAAATTAATTCTTGATTTTGCATAACAAACATCTCGGTTAACGTCAGGCTCGGTATATGCACGTGGCATACCCGTCAATTCATTGCGTATTTAAATTTCAGGAAGTAAAATTACTTTAAATCAGAGCAGAAAATAGAAGAAAAAGAATCTATGATAATTTTACGTAAATACTATTTTATTACTTTATTTGTATGTTAATTCTGGCTGGAGCCAGTGGCCATGTCAATAAGATATTCGACCGCGGATCAGTATGTGCGGGGTTCAAAGTATTAATATTGGTTTAAAATTAAATAGGTACATAATAAAATATTTGCCGTGTATTTTTCGTCGTATAACCAAATTGAAGACATTTCTACCATTGTGTGAGTCTGACACTCTGGATAGAACTACATAGTCGTATTCTATTAGGACTGAGTCAGTTGTTCCCGGGTTGTGTCCGGGACGCTGAAGATTAGACGAATTAGAAGGAAGATTAGACCCTACCGTAAATTGCACGTTTCGTAAGATGCAACTGATTAAGAACTGAGTAAAGCAACGCAACCAGCTTAGAATCCCAAGCTATAAACAACATTTAGTGTATGGGTTAGCCACAGCCTTTCGTGAAGGGATTAACTTTTTGATCTATGGAATGCTCTATATGGAGCTGAATGCAGACTCTGAGTATGAATATGTACCTTGGACCTGCCACTTGGCAGTGCACTGAAGAGAGATGTCACTTATATAATTAGGCTATTGATATTAAAGGTAATATACGTGCATAGTATAAGCATACTTTAAGCAGAAGAGTTTGATACTAACTACGTGTATAATTGCATATACGTAAAAGGTTAAAGAATTTGGACTTCTAATTGAATTTAGAATTGAATTAGAGCTAAATGGAAAGTTCATTAAATATTATCTTAGAATTTAATTCATTCATGTCATTGACTTTTTCATTTTACTTTACCAATTAATCTGACTCGCATTAAACGTAATTACATGTGGAAGCATGCTATTATTTTATACTAAGTTATAGCTTTACTAGTCTCATATATATATATATATATATATATATATATATATATATAATAATAATTTTCCCTTTAAAATTCAAGGGCAAACCTACGATGCAAAGAATGTTCTCGCAGACCGACACTTGATCTAAGTAAGGATAGCTCATCTATCATGAGGATCTATCCTAATTACGACACGGCAGTCAAATTAAGCTGATTTGAGCATGTTTGTATGATAAAACGATAGTAAACATATATATGTACAATACATGTATCAGTGCTCTCCTGGCCATTGATATGTTATAGAGCAGCAAAAGTGACTTTTCGCTTGGCTTTATAAACAGCATATTTTGCTGATTTTGACATGAAGACTTTTAGATAGTTTGAACAATTTTGCAACGTTCTGTACTCATAATACGTACTAATGGAAATTACCATATAATATGAACAAAGGCTAAAGCAAAGTTTAACGACAGTTTCATATCTCTTTAGCATATTATTAACGGCCGCACATTGGTTTTAAACCTTGCATCCATTGATCCACACTTGACCAGTTTAACTGGCACACTATCGGCTCACCTCCAAAAATTAATATAAATATGTACATCACTACATGAATACTCCACCATTGGTTTAAAGCAATCTTATAACAGGCGCTATTTTCTTGTTGTCCACATTTTACAATGAACTGTAAGCTACATGTAAATAAAGTTAATAGATTAAATGCGCAGTTCGTTCGATAAGCCACTATAATGATTTATGTGCCCTTTGCATAAGATGAAAACATTAAATGTTAATCCCATTATGGAAAGCCTGCATATCAGTGTCTTTGTTATCCTATTAGAGAAAACCTTTAAGTCATTTACATTAGCTTCGTTATAAGTAAGGCTCTGTCGACTCTCATTGAAGCATTATCTCTAGCATCTTCTAGCAGTCCAGTACTGTGGAAAATGTTTAAAACGTAAAAAATCATTTAAAATTAAAGCCAGGATTTGCTTAATACACTCTTTCTAAACATTTGATTAATAGTTGACAGCTTTATACATTCAACACTGTTACTAGCTGTTTACAATATTTATTTAAAACTCCAAATTAAAATTGTATTAACTTTAGTGGTAAATAATGACAACTGCACCTTTTTTATTTTTTTGCATATATGACACTGTTCATCTTAACACTGGATAAATTGTTGTTAAACTAGATATAACGGGTAGCATTCTCTTTGATGGCCTATTGTTCGTGTATTGATTAATGGTTTGATTGTAACAGTGTTTGCGTGTGTTTTGCATTTTTGCCATATTGTATGAATTTTGTGAGGCGTTTTTCTTTTCTTAAACATGTAGTCCGTATTATAATCGATTGTAAAAGTCAACCTGGAAAATAGTCAAAATACAGTTTAAAAATATTTTTTCACAAGAGCCTAATCAGGTCTCGTGGAAATAATAATTTGAAACTCTTTGTTGGACTACTTTTAGAGAGCTTGTTGTGCCTTTGCCCTTCAATAATGTTAGCAATATCATACAATGTATAACCAACGCTAATAATATTGTTAGATATATCTAACAGACAACATTGCCCTGTTGAGGTCCTAGTATAAATTAAATGTACTTTTAGCATTAAATGTACAAAATATCGCACTTTTTGATTGAAATTAGGAAAAGCTAAGACCCGATACAAAACATCAAATTAACTAGGCCTATATAGAATAGATTTTAAATTCGTAAGCAAAAACTGTGCTTAGATAGTTAAGTGTGGTAACATTCGGATTTTATTTTTTTACAATCAGAAGTTCGGATGAGTCAATGTAAGAGCAAAATCTCCCAAAAAACTGTAATTATATTCCCGTAACAGTGATATTACTTTCTTTTTATAATTGTTATTATTGTATTTTAGGTTTAACATAAATAGACTGTATCTGCCTTCTACTGCCTTTTACAAGTATTTTAAAAGTTTAGCATGTTTATTTATACAAACTAAATATCATGAAAATCAATTCTTATATTTATGTATAGATTATATAATTCATATGAGCAACGATGACATTGCATAGTGTTGTAAATATCAAGATTGCAGATAGGTTGCAATAAAAGAATGCACTGAGGTGTTGTTAAAAGTTAGTACATACTATTTTACTTTCTCAATCTTCTGAGAGGACTATCTTTCATAGGGTAAGTATTTTATTTAAATACTATTATACTTTTGACTGTAGTGCGTATTATGTAATAATCATTCGTGTCTTAAATAGAAAGTCTTAATACCGTAGGGGTACCGTCGTGAAGTTTTAAATGACAGAAATTGAGGTGAATTGAACCCTCGTGGGTTCGAATCCCAGCCGCGATGATCTGAAAGTAAAATCTCGGACATTCACAGGGACTGGATATACGGAAAATGGACTAAATTATCTAATGGTGTAAACATGTGGTATTAAAAGTGATAGATATCGACATTGTTGATCATTTCACTATAATGCGTGTTTACTTTACTTTCTCGCGAAGACGGGGTTTATTGTAGAGATGGGAATTTTATGAATTTCCAGAGTTCGGGTTCGGTTTGGTTCGTTGAAAATGAAAGTTCGGTTCGGGTTCGGTTAGCAGTTGACAATTTGAGAGTTCGGTTCGGTTCGTTGAAAATGAAAGTTCGGTTCGGTTCGGATTCGGTTCTAACAAGAGTTCGGGTTCGGTTCGGGTTCGGTTCGGGTTCGTCTTGCTTTCCAACTCGCAAGAGTTCGATTCGAGTTCGAAATGGTTTGGATAATGTTGCAATTGTTTAACTTTACTTATAATAATCATGGTTATGACAAACATGTTTAAAATGGTTTATGGTAAATATGCTTAAAAATTCATTAAGTCATAATTATTAATAGCTGCCACATTTTTTCACCAGGGTAAAAATATGACAATGAAGAAAGGAGAAAAGTGGTATTTATTCCTGTATATTTATGAAAATATTGTAAGTTGACCAACAAATGTTCATAATATAGATATTTAGCTTTATTATTGTATCTGAAATATCCTCCTTGATTATAACGAGCAAATAGAACGCTTCATCAATTTTTAAATTTTTTTGTCACTATGGACAAAAGAATGGGCCTATATATTAGATACGTTTATAATTAAGTAAAAATGTCTTTGCTAAAACTTGAACCAATATTTCAGAGACAAAGTGCAATTTAGTAACATAAAAATGTCAAATAAAGATGATTTGGTAAACACGCGTACTTCCATAGAAAATAATATAATAAGTTTGCTGTCAACTGACCAGAAATAAGCTTTATAATTTACCTTAGGGTTTCAAATTTGAAACTCTCAGATCAATTATGAGTTACAAAATTAGTTATGAAATTATTGTTTTGCTATGGTGCAAAATTATTTACTCCAGATAGTCTTAACACATATAGAATGTCATATATAATTATTTGTAAATCTGGCTGCAAAAATATTAAGGTAGAACACCAAAATTAGAAAAAAATCATAATTTGAATTTAACAAGAACAAATCCACCTAGATTGAGTCAAGCATTTTCAGATTTTTATGGAATACTCTCATCACTTTTGTTTCTTTGATGTTAATCCTCATTCCATATTTCAATGCCGTATCATTCAGAATATCTATTATCTTCTGTAGGCCCGTCTCGCTTCCCGCTACCATTCCTTTGTACCGCTACCATTTTAAAATTTGTATATATGCTGTTAGGTACTGTAAGACATGTAAATGCTAAAACTAATATATATTTGTCTTATTCTTACTATCTTTATTTAATGTCAGGTTGATGAAGAAGAAAGGAACTACAAGAGTTTGGTTCAGTTCCGTTTGGACGAAGTCTAGGTTCGGGTTCGGTTCGGATTCGGCCAGAGTCTGGGTTCGAGTTTGGTTCGGGTTCGGTTAGAGTCTGGGCTCGAGTTCGGTGTGGTTCGGTGAAAATTCTAGATTTTAGGGTTTGGTTCGGTCTGGGTTCGGTTCGATTCCCATCTCTAGTTTATTGTCTCTTGTCAGCCTGGTAAACATGTTAATTATTCTGTTTGATCTCGATGCTCTACAGTGTATACCAGCTCTAAAAGACTCAATCTTTACAGTTCACTAGTATGTATATGCGCATTTAAATTTTTGAAAACATGTACATAGTATATATATATATATATATATATATATATATATATATATAATGTATATTTCATGTCCACGTGTTGCGTCCGGGTTGTTTGAAGAATAAACCAACCGTGGACTGCACGTGTCGTAGAAATCGACTAAAGCTCTAAGATCCGTAATAACGTCAGAAAGGGCCTTGTAGAATGCAGCATTCAACAGCCTATGCAGTGTGCAATCTGTTTTCTAGGTCTATACAAACCTACGTTTGCATATACATGCAAATACAATTCATGTATTTCTATGTGTGCAATTCATGGATTTATCAATGCAATGACAGGGATATAATGTAAACCTCGTCACCCGGTAGATCTAGTTGTAGGAAACTCTATTTTGAAAATTTTTTGTAAAGAATTGGTCCACATACCGTCGTCGGAGACTTCCAGGATTACAATGAAGCAGCATGACGTAATTGGTGCACTACAGGATTTACCTAACACTGCTCGACTTAATAGTCCATTGCCTCGAGAAACCGGTAGCAATTCTCCGCTCGTGTTATAACATTAATTGTTCAGCGTCTTCACATGCGGATAAACACCGCTAGAGGCTACTGCGTACTTTAACCCTTCGTATTATTTCCAGAAGAAATAGATTTTAAAGAAGTGTGATATATTTGAAACTTTATATTACTTTTTTTTAGTCTAGAGGGTTGTGTAGCGTCATAAAACATTAGGTGTAGGATGTCGATGTCAATGTAAATTCTGGAGGTTCAATTCCCAGTCAAACTGATCAAATCATATCTCGTATTTGCGCTTGATCGACTAAGTGAACAATGTTTGCAGTGGCTGGAGCCAGTGGCGACGTCGGTAAGGTATTCGACGGCGGATCAGTATGTGCGGGGTTCAAATACTAGGCTCGCCCGTCATTGACATCGCTTTCGAATGAGGAAACTGACGTTAACCTTAGCTTTGCCAGCTTTTTTACTATGCAGTTGTCATTATGGTTTATGTGTGAACTTCAATTTTTGAAACTGTCTAAATTTTTATGCCTAAACCTGTTGCGAAAAAAAGTGCAATATAGTATCATTTTCTATTATTGTATCTTAAAAATGAGTGCTTAACGTTTGAAAATCAAATATTCAGATATTTCTGGAAGATAATAGTTTAAGCTCTTGAATATAAGTTGGCTAAGTGAAATTCATTATACCTAATTTTGTTGTAGCTAACTAGGTATAACTCCCCATAAGCTTTACGATTTTAAATTGCATCCAATAAATGAATTTCTAAATCTAAAGAAAAGTTTAGACTTTAATTATATTCACGAGCAATAATTAAAACAAGAACTCAAGGGTAACCAGCATCTAAATATGAAATTATACATTCATTATTTCATCTGTTAGAGGTTTTTGCACGAACAATTGCAATAACCAATTGGGACTGATTTTCTGATTTTATAGAGAAAATGTCGCTAGCACTAATTTTCTATAGTTCTAAATATACTTTCATTCTTAATTAAACAAACCCGAGCTTTTAAAAACTATTATTTAAAAGGTTTAATAGTGACAAAATGTCATACAGTCTTAAGTAAAATCTCGCGTGATTGGAGGCCTTATGTGGTCTTGCTTCGAGCTGAGGATTAAATAAATTCGCTTAAAATCATATGTTCAAAAACCAGATCCGACATTAGATTAGCATTGCGCTTCGCTGCAATGCCTCAGAGGAAATGATTAAAAGTTAATCGTAGATTATCTGGTAGGATTAGCCGACATTGATAAAATATGCATTTCGTACACTTCAGATAAACTGGATATTTGTTTAAAACTGAAAACAAAAGCAATATTTGCTGAAATATGCCATTACTACATGTATAACACTTTTAAGTTCTATGGGTGCTTATCACAGCTCCTCATTGGATTCACCTCTGATGATGCCTTTAGGAGCTTTATGTTAAGTTGTAGAGTTGACTTTTGAATTTTTATAAAACTGAAATGAAACGCTATAAATTAAGTCTTTAAATAACGCTATATTCTTACTTTTTTTACTTATTCTGACTTTTTATTCATGTAAATACAAAATTAATACAATCTTAGAATTAAAACGCTATAAATGTTTTCTATATCTTATTATAAACCCGTGATGTTTGTGAGACATGCAGTAGATAACTCTACTGTTAGCACAATTTTAAACAATAACAATCAATGAACCTCGACATATAATAGGCTAGCCCTTGTTATACTGACTAATTAGTTTCAAATTAAAGTTTCTATTGACTTATCATCGGAAGATGCCTTCGAGATTACTTTATAAACCGTTGCTGTTAAAATATATTGCTTCTAAGCGACCAGCATTAGTATTTGCTATGTAGGACCTTGTAGATAGTTGCTCAGATTCAAGATTTATAATTCAAAGTTTTAGCAACTCAGGATTACTATTATTTCACGGTTTTGGTATAGTTACTGCTAAAATTGATAACAATATTCTCATTTGTCGCTCAGCATGCGAATTGAACCAAAACTCTCCCTGCACGAACGCAAATTACTCTGAAGAAAGCAGCTCAACCAGAATATTTACATCGGCTAAGTTACAATTTAAAATGAACTAATCAAAATTCAAGCCTTTCAGTTTTTTAAACTCTTAAACATGTGTTTTTAGTACAGGAACTAATGTAATTCTGAAGAACTTCTATTAATATAACTCCATTTTTCATCTGTTTTTCATTACAGGTTCAAAGAGAAAAATAGATGTTTCTGAATAAATCTTAGTTTCTTCAAATATACTCAAATAGAAATGATGCAATTATGTAGTTTGATTTCTTTCAAATCTGCAATATTATCAAATTCACCACTTTGTGTGCCTATTCTGATTAACTTCAATTCAAAAGTGTAAAAATGAATTTTAAACAAAGTAGAGCAACCTGGCCTATCTCTTTGAGTTCAACTCTATCGAATCAAAAAGAATGTAACAATATAAAAAATAAGCTTCTGCTTGGCAATCTAATTTAAAGTTTGTCAATAATTCTTTAGCTAATGTAGTTGAGCTTATAACATCACCAAAGCTGATATCAATGAGAAAGTCCATACGATTCTATGTTTCTCTCTTTCTCTCTTAGTGTACTGCCCACTGGCAGGTCCATGGTACACAACGCCTCCACTCCTCTCCATCATCCGCTCCCCTTCCCATGTCCACACACGAGTGGTTCTCCTAATCATCTAATATTCCTTTTGATATGCCATTATTCTTGGGGGGATTCTTCTTATGACGAGGTGGGCCCCCTATGCCTTCCTCAGATATTCCTCTCGATTCTATTCACGAATTTTTACGGCGTCCCCGATAACCTAGTGACCACACTACGACCTCTGCAGAACGCCTCTTTCGCTAATCCAACAGGTTTGATGTATCTTCATTCCGGCTTCTAAAAATTTGTTTTCCATTTCATCCAGAAATAACATACAATATAATAAAATGAACAATTATGTTGATAGGTATCACTCTTAATAGCGACTAATAATAGGACATGATTGGGCATTCTTTAGACAATGGATGAATACTTTTCAGGATTTTAACACTGGGCAATTATCATGAATTTGAGGAAACCGACGTTAACATTACCTTTTTTAGCATTGCCATTTCTGCTAGAGTTGCAGGTGATTGTGAACTTTTGCAGAATTTTGTTTTAAATATGAAGATCGCGTTCGAATAGCCTTACAGAAAGAAAGCTATCGCCATCTCAGTTTGCCGCCCATGGCCGAATTTTCTGCTAAAGTACCTGGTAATAATGCTTTGTTGATTGATTGTCTGACACCTTTGAAAAAGATCTATACGCCTTTGAGAGTATCCATTTCTCTAAAAGTACTTGTATCCAAGTACTGCTCACTCTGTAATTTTTCATGATCCTAAAATATGTAACAGATTTTAAAACGCTGAAATTCATACAAAAGAATTCTTAGAATATTCTGTTGTGAGATGAGCATCAGACGAAGGAGTAAGACTAAAATAAAACAGTGTTATAGAACCAAGTCCTACATGTTTTGAAATATTGCGACTTTTGGGATATTGATGACAGAATCTCTTCTAAGGCTTTATTCTTGTTTCTGCGTGTCCATTGCAACTGTTTTCTTAATTCTATTAGATTTAGGACATTATGCTGGCATGGAATCTATGTTACTATGGATTGGACAATGGCTGCATTTGCTTAGCATTTAACCATGTAAATAGATGTTTTGATAGATCCTGATTATTTTAACTGTTTCTGCTAATTGTTCAATGAAAATGCACGCTTTTGTCACATAACATTATTCGGCAAGACTGCACATTATTTCATTCATCCTAAATTGTAATTCTATTTGGGAGAAGCTATATTTGAAAATGGATCTAAAAGTGCACGTATCAACTCTCTGAATGTCTTAATAGCGCAATGGTTACGGGTGTAGATAACGTCATTAAGTTTTAAATAACAGACCCTGAGGTGAATCAAACTCTCGTGTGTTCGAATCCCAGCCGCGCTGATCTGAGAGTAAAATCTTGGACATTCACTGGACTGATTACACGGAAAATGGACTAAATTGCCTAACGGATTTAACATGTGGTATTAAAAGTGATAGATATCAACACAGTTGATCATTTCACTATAATGTGTGTTATTATTATTATTAGTATTATTATTATTATTGCGCCATTCTTCCACAAACTTCTCAGGCAGACTGACGTTATTTGAACAATTTCGAATGTTGCTAACTAGTTAGCTAAATAAAGATGACTTAACATTTAACATTTTTTAGAATTTAACTGAAGAATTAGTGAAACATACTTAAAGAAATTGCTAGACAACGCCAGCTACCCATCATAGATAACCCGACAAACGCGTTGACGCATTAGACAAGTAAAAACAATAACAACTTCAATGCTTCCTGCCCATGTTGTTATCTCTTTGTGAAGCCACGACTTCTAAATAAATAGAATTAAAATTTCATAAAGATATTAAAATCGTAGAAATTCTAATCATCTAAGTTGACTGCGTCTCAGGTAGCTCAAGCCGTTGAAATAAGGAATGGATTATCCTACTTTCATGTTGAAGTATGTCGCCGACATCGCATCGCATTAACGTCCGCTATGAAATTAAATGTAAGCGAATATTAATATGAAATGTCGAAAGTTTAAATCGCTTATTGTATTATTCTCATATTTTCAGTGAAATTCTACAAATTGATGATGATTAGAGAATTCAAACTTGGTCTGGATATTTTGATAAACGAGAACTTTGTAGTCTAACTATCGTAAATTTTAGTTAAACGCGTTAGAGTAAAGCTCAATAAGCTAATATTAATATTTATTTATGAGCATGTAGATCGAACCCTAATTTATTATTGTTGCAAAATATTATTTTAAAAAAATATTTTGAGCAAATTTTACTTTATTTTTCCACCTTTTCTAAAAGCCTGGGGTTTTAGATATTTATTCAAGCAAAATAAAAAGTACTAAATCTGCATCCGCCTCTTCGAGGTCTTCATTAATATTTTATATTTTTATAATTATAATTAACATAATGATTATACTTTTTCCATTTTCGAGACAAAATTACTGTCTATAGAGGATTCAATTCAAGTCTATTATTATTATTAATAGTATTTGAGGCGAATAAACCAACAAAGTCAATCAAACTATAATTTGAGTATATGTGTTTCATCAGCTTTTTAAATTCCTGAAATGCATGTCATTTAAATCACATGCTTTAAAATGCGTCTAAATTCCGGAATTTCTTCCTCAAATAAAAATGGATCAGCCATCTACAATTTATTATTTTGTTCTATTTAATTTTGTACACTAAGACTATTACAGAAGATAAAGACGAAGATGATGATGACGACTCTTTGACTATTATATCAGTGGGCAAGATTTCACATTTCGGTCACAAGTGTATCTATATCACTTTCTTAGAGCAACTGACCAGTAAAGCCAGCTTGAACTCTTGTGACTCAACTGCCTGTGATGCTAATTCCGTAAAGCTGTTTATTCTGATAATTAGGCCTGACTTCTAGCTATGTTGACAGCAGAAATTTCATACAGAACTCAAGTGTTTTATAGAACGAGATTCAAATATCCTGTTCTAGATTTCTTAGTCTATAACTCTTCTCACTTAGATCTGAACTTTAAATGAAGCCGCTAATGAAAAGATCTATATATATAAAGAATGTGATAGCATATTAGAATTTCAGTCGAAATATTTCTTAAAATAGCGCATTGATAGGGCCTACTCTTTAATCTTACAGAATCTCTTTGACACTGTTTTGATCTTGAAGTAACCTTTTGTTCCTCTGATATGCTTTTAGTTCTCGGGGATATGCTGTTAAATGTAACTTTTGGCACCAGTGGCGTAGCGAAGATGCATGTGACCCCAAGATGTCATGTAAAATTTCAATTAAGTTTAAAATATAGGTGCGTAAACTGTTTAAAGTGTACTTCTTCCCAAATAAGCCCCCCTTAGATTAGAGTTTCTCCCCATGATTGAATCCGGGCTACTCCGTTGGTTGACATCCATTCAGAAACAATGAATGGCCATTCGATACAAAATTTATTTACATCATTTCTGCGTATAAAACACCGCTTTACTTTATCATATCCGATTAATGATATTTGGGACGAATACATTAACACGGAAGTCTAAGACTAGTTCCACTGATGGAGAATATCCATAAGGGTAAAACTCCTGAAAATGTGAGGATCAAAATTGTTCGTTCTATTTTATTTTAAACTTTTCGCGCATTCGTTCGCATCCATAGGTAAAACTGAATTGAAGATATTATTCTTTCGAGCAGCAGTTGCAAATGGAAATTAGTAATAAATTTATAAGAAGCATTTCTCCTACACTCAACAATATGTCACTTGCGATGATTAATGCGGTAGCCACTATAGATTGGTAAATAAAACAGGAATCCAGACAGGAAACAAAAAACAGAGAACAACGACACGGGTAGTGTGGGCGAAATACTGAAAAACATTCCACCAGAAAAACATTGTACAGATTTGTTCATATTTTAAAAAAAAGAAACGCAGATTGTCTTTGCTCTGAGAAAGCATTTTCATATTTTCTCTCTCTTTCAATTTAGTGCTCTGATAATTTACAGGTTCAAGGTACATTTTCATCATCAGAAAGCAGATGTAAAGATGTGTTTTTCTCACCAGGTTATTTTCGAGTAATATGGTTAGAATTTTTGTTTGATCTCTCCTTTATCAGGAAATTAAATGTCAAAAGTTTATCGTTTTATTTACACATCATCAAAATCCCGCTGGAAGCCTATTCAGATTTGATTTCTATGGAAGAAATCGCGAGGTACAGCGACATTTATTATTTAAAAAAACAGAATATTTTAAAGCATATCTAAAATAAAAAGTTTTATGTGAATTAATGTCACTGGTTAGTAAAATTTGCTCTAGGACATCTGATATAAGCTAACCAACTTCTTGCCGCTGCGATCCACGCCAGATCTCATTTTGTTATACTTTGTAATGTAACCGCCACCGTAAATTTCAAACTAAATATATTATATATAGGCCTAATTTTTGCACTTAGAGAACTGATAACTCTCTCTAATGCGCCAAACCGACCTCCGAATCTCCATTTGTAGTTCGTGAGAATCAATGCAAGCCCTTCTTCAGTTCATTTAAGCAATAATAATAATAATAATTATTATTATTATTATTATAATTTTTAAATAATAATAATAACAATAATAATAATAATTATTATTATTATCTTTTTTTACCCCGGTGTAAAGAACCTGGGGTTTGATAAAAACGATTCAAGCAATACGTGCTGAATCGCCGCCCGGCTACTCGAGGTCATCAATCGGCTTAAAAGAATTGTTGAAGCAGACTGCATTAAATCTTTGCAAAGTCATGGAAAGCCTTTGCCAAAGAAAAGATGTCTCTCGCTTATCGCCGGTTTGCTCTGCAATAAGTCTGCCTATGCCATTAATAAAGTCAACTCCTTCGGGATTCATCGGGCCCATGGTTTCAATAGCCACCGGAACAACTTCATATCCTAAGGACAGATCACGGTATTTATCCAACTTCCTAGAGGCGGCATGAACAGCAGCACCACCGGCTGTGACTGAAGTCGTATTCAGGTAGGAGTTTGCCATAGTGTCAATGACCGTGACGTTCCATACGGCACATTTACCGTTGCACCAGGGCACTAAAGTCATGCCGTCCGGACGCTTGCCGTCTGATCTGGACAACCCACTTGGTTTCTTAGAGGAAGGGATGCCTGCTCTTGAAAGTGCTCGCCATATTAAGTCATTTAAATTGTGATGGCGAGACATTCTACCTGAGCTTCGTTTGCAGGAGAGGCCGTGGAGACCTAAAGCGTCGACTTCATAACCGCAGGGGCACATGTGAGGCTCGCAAGTTTTCGCCCCTAAACGGAAACTAACGGCTACTCGAATCGCCTCATTGTCTAAAAGAAGCCCACAAGAAGCAACAGGGAGAGCGTGAAGCCAGTCGCTGCTTCTTTTGGTTGATACAGCTAGGAGTCGTGCTCTGTCTACTGCATTGGACTGGGATTCTAACAGACTGGTATAAATCCGATCCACTATAAGACGGTCCCATTATTATTATTATTATTATAATTTAAGTAATATTATTTTCATTACGAACGTAAATAAATTTCATGTTGATACATTATAGTCGTCAGTTTTATTTAACTTCTGTCTTGTCGCACTTATTAACAGTAGTCGTTAAGTGAGGAATATCTTTCGTCAATTAATTAGTTTTAGAGTTAGTAAATTGCGTTAGTTTTTCAAGAAACATTTCCGTGATCACTTATCCTATAGTAACGCGATGTGTGGGAACAAGAACATTGTACACTCCTAGCAGGACTTCTATGGGTATCATTAAGTCCGAACTCTTGGGAATCCGCGTTTAATTGGATGACGACATCATGCTTTGAAAGTTCTTGTTTTAAGACATCAGGAAAGTGTTATTCATTTATTTCAATAGGCTAGAGCTTTGTTTTGGTGTGGCAAATGAAGCACTTAATTTAGCTGCTGCTTCGGTCACGCATTTGCCAAAGAGTTATACAATGTAGTACAAATTGTATGTCGAGGTATAGGGTTAATGTGTATGAAAAATAAGAAATCTAAATATCGCGCCATTTTAACAGACTAAAGACAAATCAATGATGAATATGCGAGAAAATCTAATGAACACTGGAGTCAGACACTGCATCAATTACAGTTTTTTTCAAGTTTAATCTTGTCAATAAGGAAAGTTCCACTTAAAAATTGTAATGTTTCTAAAGTTTGACTTTTAACTTCTAATTAGGGAATTATAAATTTCGTAGTGTAATGGACTCGGTTACTGAAATTATTAAATGTTAACGAATATTCAAGATTCTTTTTAGACAAGTTTATCAAAGTTATTCATTTGATGTATAAAAGCAGATACTTCGCCCACGTGAGGAGATCAAATCTAAACAATTAGATAATCCATTGGACGCGGAGATTTTTGGCGCTTCTGTCTCTTTGGAACAAATATGACCCGTGTAAAGCAGAGGTTCTCTTGAAATCAGATCTTCAATAAATCTGTCCAGCACAAAAGAGTGACATTTGATATTAAAATTTTGCCACTTGCCATTTTGTTAGAATTTCGACGTGCTCTGTGTTGAATGGGAAAGAACAAATAACTTTAACTCATGCTGGTGTAAATTTTGACCTTTAATCATATAAATGCTATCTATTCCGATGTGGTTTGTTTCAATTTTCAATATAACCGTTTTCGCAATCATGTAACATTGTTATTGCATTAACAATTCAAGAATAATACTTTGCATCACAAAACTATTTGGGCAAGGGACCTATCATTACAGATCATGAGTTGAATTGAACTCTCTTGAGTTCTATTCCCAGCCGCGCTGATCTGTGGGTAAATTCTCGAATCTCAGATATTCACAGGAATGGTTTCACGAAAAATGGACTAAATTGCCTAACGGTTTAAATATGTGTTAAAAGTGATAGATTTTAATATGACGTATTGCTTCACTATATTGCGTGTTATTAGTATTGTTACTCTTATTATTATAATTTATTTAATATTCCTATTAATATTACTTTAATTTTTTTAATCCCTAAGAAGGGACCGTATTTTTAATTGTTTAATTTTTTAAATTTTTTGTTAACTTTTTAATATTTGGTAGCACCGCTTTGAACACTTACTGATTAAAAAATTATTTTTGTCAAGGTTTGAAGACATAATTCAAATGAATCAAATCAATTAACCGACTTCGAGGCCGATCTGTCCTCAGCGACTTTTCAGAATTTCTGCCACTTGTTACTTCAACTCTTAAAATCTTACTTTAGTCTAATGACGTTGACACTGATCGCAGGGGAAAAGTAGACACAATAATTCATGACTCTAGTGACTCGTACGACAGTGTAATTGTAATGATTTATACTCCGCCCATCCGAATGACGACCAGATTGTTCAGCGATCTCTGTATTTACTTTAGTGTACTCCTTAATCATCGTCATCAGCATCATCATTATCGTCATCATCATCATCGTCGTCGTCGTTGTCGTCGTCATCATCATTATGATCATCATCATCATTATGATCATCATCATCATTATCATCATCATCATCATCATCAACACCATCAACACCATCATCATCATCATCATCACCATCACCACCATTATCATCAACATCTTGTTCTATTGATTCTCAGTTTAACTAGGGTCGGGATTAGAACATCTCAATAAGTATATTAAATATTAATTTCTGGCATAGCCCTATTGCGCAAGCGTTATAGAAATGGCTCGTTCTAGAAATAAATACGTCAAGGCAATATGATTGATTATTCTTAGTTAAAAATAATATTTGCATATATTTATATCTTAATAAATAAAAATAGCTTCGGTACAAATTTGACGTTTTGAAATAGAATTCAGAACTAATTCAAAATGCTAAATTCATATACAATGGTAGGCGGTCCTATTTCAATCCTTCGAAGATAAAGATGCCAATAGCAAATGGCTGAAAATACTAATGCTGACTGCATATGTATATTCCCTCGTTGCGTTTTGACAGACTGAGACTTCCGTAAAATGAAATTGATTACTGGAGGTTAAAACGATAAAAAGCAAAATCAGCCGAATTCTGACAACTACCTGTTATCTGTTGACAGGTTATGAGCTTTTGCGGTTTATCTTATCACTAATAGCCGAATAATTTAATGAAAATGATATTTTAAGAACTCGGGGCTAGAATAACTTAATGGATGAGGAAATTTGAAGATAATTGCGGGAATATACTTAAAAGTCAGGGTGATTTTAAGTTGACAATTTAGAGCTGATGATATTTTATAAAATAAAATTCATATTATTTGTACTAAATTCATATTATTTGTACTAAATTCATATTATTTGTACTAAATTCATATTATTAGTACTAAATTCATATTATTTGTACTAAATTCATATTATTTGCACTAAATTCAAATTATTAGTATTAAACTCATATTATTTGTACTAAATTCATATTATTAGTACTAAATTCATATTATTAGTACTAAATTCGAAAAATCTGTAAAACTCCTTTTTCTGTTTACGTTTTTAAGCCTTTAAGTTTTTAAAGGTTTTTTTAAGAACTTTTTCTCTTTCTTTTAATTTCCTTTCCCTTTGTATTGGTTTCCTGGATTTGGCATTTGCGCTGTTTTGGACCTTCTATTTGCTCCCCAGCTTGGATTTGTCTCAATTAGCGCTCGATATTGTCAAGGACTAAAGTAGCATTCTAATGCTTGTTATGATGACTAACCGATAGCACTCCTTGGAATTGAATTATGTACTTCTCAAGAGACAAATAGATCAGATCTTAAGGAAGGCATTCAGTATCTACATGTAATAATAATAATAATAACAATTAAAGTATCATATAAGTAATACTTTTGTAACCTAAAATTACATAATACAGGCATCGCAATATCGGGGCTACACCCGTGTTGTGTCCAAAGCACTGAAGAATAGAATAACTAACTGCAAGTGTCGAAAGAAGTGACGAAGCACTAACTAAGGAAGACAACTTAAAATCATAATCTTCACATTTTATTACAAATATGGAATCAGGAACTGTGTATTTTCTACGATTTCCGCTACATAAGGTGTGGATAAGGCACTGCCTTTTGTGAGGGGACTAGGGTTGATCAATGTAGTGCTCTACAGTATATGGAATGTGAAAGCAGACAAAGAGTATACACCTTGTACCTTGGACCTAGTCATTTGGCAGAACGATAGAGAGAGCATGTATGAGTATATAAACGTGGATGAAATTGTTAAAATGAATTAGTTTATGTATACTTCCTTAGAATACACCCTTCCTATGCCATTTCTAATTTCTAACATTTCTGATCTGAACTCAAAATGTCTGAACTAAAATTTAACAGACTAGCCTGAAAGTTCAATAAGTATGACATTATCAATATGATGAAATTTATGAATGGCAGAGAATATGAATTCAATGCTAACAATTCACATTCTGACTTGGAATTCTAGCGCCATTTTAATGTTTTATACATGAAATTACAGAGGGAATATTTGAAAACTTTTGAATTCAAAACTGCCATTGCATTAAATTTTGCACAAACTGTAAAAATTAAATTTGAGTCAAAAATTTGAGAATTTGATACTCATATGAATCAACTGATAAAATACCTGCTGAAATGTCTATATTGTAATTTCCTCTTTATGAAAAAAATTCATATTTTTACTTTGCTTGTCTGTAAAGCAATGACAAAGGAATCTATCCATACGACACTAGTATCAGAAACTGGGATATTGTACTGACGGAAAAATAATAGTAACCCGGTCTCTAGTTTTATGTTTAATATATCTAACCGGTTCACTACTTGAATTTGTTTGGCATGGCTCACTAGTGCAGCTTACTTTGCTTACGGGCGAGCTAGTTTGTATCTCTAATAAACTGGCGAAGGTACGCGATTCTACCTTTACATTAAACATTAATTCTGTGGTCTGAGAGAGCCCTATCTTTTAATAAAGACCGCACCAAGCTGGACACATTATGCTGTACTATAAAGTCACAAAAGTAGCGCAATACAAATAATTAGCATTTAGATCTACGTATAATTATCTGACAGCTGAATTAATTAACGTTAGTTTACTACACTCGTAGTTAGTTGTTAAACATAGATACAATTTCAGTATATCGTCGTTGCAATTGCTAAATTGAATATCATAAATCTTTCATTTCTTTTTTATAAATCCCTTCTTTTTCTAAATCTTTAATAAATATTTCCTTTCACTTAACATCTGTTTCACACATCAACGCCAATTAAGCAGCATTTTCAAACAAACACCATAAAGTTACTTACTTAGCACATTCTAGAGCCAAACTTGAATTCACTTGTAGTGACAATAAGCACCTACTACAGTTACTAATTACTAATATTCTATTACAAAACTACAGTATCCAAGTTACAATTTCCTTTCCACTACCTTGAACTACCGTGAAGTAAGGCAGACACGCTATCGACTCGACTACTTCTGTGTTTCCCTTCCCTTCAGAAGAGTCAGTTAGAGTCTCTCTCGTCGTCTAAACGAGGCTTACATAATTTCTGGATAATTTGGTGAGGAGATATGGCGTAACGGTTAGAGTGTTCGCCTCGGATACAAGTAGCCTAGGTTCAAAGCCTAAGTCGGTCAAGTAATTACGGATATCCCTAGGGCCCATGGAAGGTTAATTTTGAGCTTTGCTGCCGATTGGCGCAATCAATAGCAAAGTTATGATTAACCATGGAAAGGATTAATAATAACCTACCAGGAACCTGTACAGCGGTCTCGATGACCGGACACCGGACATGACTCCGCTATAGAAACAATCGGAGGTTATTAATATTATTAGAATTATTATTATTATTATTATTATTATTATTATTAACTACATAATTACACAAGGCATATTTTAAAATGAAAATTTCTGAATAGATAACAATCTAGATTAAGCAAATATGAGTCTAAAACCATTCCTTTCATTTCGGACTGTCCAGGTCATAAAACAACGTCGAAACTCGTTGACTGTTTAGTAGCATATTTTCACAACTGCACAAAATGTTACTGGGTTATGGTTAGATAGTTGAATGAACCTTTAAATCATTTACAGATAATTTACTTCGCAAGAACTTTCTTCAAAATTGACGCTGCAATAGCATTACTTCCCAGTTACTTGCAGCAGTAAATCTAAATGTATAAGATACTTATTTTACGTAGAATAAAGAGATATTAACGATATTACGAAAAAAGTATTTGATCGTATAATATCAAAAATTGGAAGGTCGTGTTACCTTCAATTTACTTTCGATTTCGCTTTTCGTTACAAATGTAACCTTAATAGCGGCAAAATTGAGATGCTTACAATCCTGTAACATAAAAGACCTTTCTTTTAATGCAAACTGTATTATTATTATAATTCTAAATCACTGAGGCACTCTCATATTATCTTTGCTATTTCATCCTGGGAGACTGACGTCAATGCTAAATGAAAGGTTTAAACTTTCAACATTTCACATTTCAGATTATAACATAGATTGAATTTTTCTGAAGCTGCAAACGAATAACCTCACCTTATATTTCACCAACAAGATAGTATATGCTGCATATAGTAGAGTTTATCAGAGAAATTTTTAAAGAGGCGTCAATTACCTCGATTATCAAAGAGAATATAAGCGATCAACCAAACCAAATATTTTCAATTTATTTCACTTCAAATGTTGCTCAATACTCGGCATATAAGTACGTTTTAGTAATTATTACATTGAGTCAAAACTATTGTGTCACTGCCGCATAATTACAGCATATTATATCTAAATATTCGCACTTTACATAAACTTTTTTCAAGGATAACTCTACATTAGAGGTGTCCGCACTCTACGATGATCCGTGAGAAAACTTTCTATCATCAGTATATATCAAATATCAAATATATTAATATGATATCCTTCAATATGCTACTGATCAAATGTGAAGCTATTAGTTAGAACACTTTTTCTCGAATTAGAAGCATTGTATAAGCACTTTAAAATGCAACTCATATTTTGTCAAAACTTGAAACTTTTTCATGTTCTTAGACAATTTAAATTATATCAAAATAATACTCATATTAACACAGGGGCACCTTTAGGGCTGCTGAGGACGGAGAGAGCATTGTAAGAGTATTACCAGGAATTTTTGCACAACCTGTTATTCATATACAATTTTATATTTTGAATTTGTATTTATTGTAAATTTTATATCAATTCTATAAATTGCTATATAATATTATTTTATTGTATATAAATTTTATAAGTTAAATTTTTTATATTTTGTATTATTTGTTGTCTTTGCACCATCCCAATAAATTATTGAACTTCTGATAATTTTGTTCTGGGGTTTACGTAATGGGTTTGGGGGACATGCGCAGCTGTATGAGCAAGTATTATAATGCTAACCACTTTACAAAATATCTGCTTTTGATTCAGCTCACTGAGTTGATATAAAACGCTTATTTACATTCGAGATCTCTAATAACGAATAGGAATCTATTATTTTAAAAATGCAACCCAAGTGTATGGCATGTAAATGTTTTCTTGCTGTAAAAGGTCATTTTATGCTGATAATAATATAGAAATAAGTTAATTAGTATTATTTGCCTAGAGACTCACAGAGATTGGGTTTTAAATGCTTGAAAATATAATTTTCCTTCAATTCTGGATGGAGCAAATGGACTTAGTTTGCTGGCAATTGAACATTGAGTTTACTGGAAGTTGTAAGGAGAAAGAACGCAAATGGTCGTCTTTATTCTTGATTGAATTCTCTTTTTAAAATAAACTTCCGGTTAATATCCGGTAGGCCTAGTTGACTCGATAAAAGAAAATTGCGAGATAATGGAAAACGATTGCGTTTCAATGTAAAGAATGTGAGCTTTGCAGATTGTTGCGGTAAACGTGTTAGTTTAATATAATATAATAAACGTGTTAGTTTAATATGTCTTTTCTCGTAAAATATGTCTTTTAAATTATATCATATTTATTAATTTAGGAGCTATATTAATTTAAACACTTTTTCAAAATAAGATTTTAAATTAATATTTTATTTCTTATTAAACTAGCATCACCTTCCCTTGAATCCTAGTTTAGATAGGGTAGGGATATTTTATTTGTTACTAAGTATTTTTTAATACTAAATATATATATTATATATACATATATATACATATATATATATATATATATATATATATATATATACATGTATATATATAATATATATATATATAGGCCTATATATATACAGTATATATATATATATATATATATATATATATATATATATATATATATATGCCGTATATCCATATTTGAGTTTCGTGTCCACATGGATAGGACTAGCTGGGAAACGGAACATCGGCTTTTCATCAAACGGAAAATAGGCTATCCATCGACCTGACACTACCGGGTGTGGTGTACACGACTAGGTTTTTTAGCCCCTCGGAAGAGAAAAATCCAAGTCGCAACACAGTCTCCAACTCTCGACCTCTCATTCAAAAGTAAGCTTACTAGCACTGCACCACGATGCTTTCCAAAATTATGGAAAAGACGAGATTAAAAACTACTTGAATATGAAAAAAGTAGACGGGGGCAAAAATTACTTGAATATGGACAAGAAGTAGACTAAAACAAGTCAAATTAATTAACTTTAACTGCAGAGCAACGGTTCTGTAAGTATTATGTGTACTAGTTCATCAAGGTTTTGTCCAAGCTGATAATTTATCACTAAACCTCCAGCGTGATGACCGAGCGCATTAGCGCCTAGTGTTTAGACGTGACTGGAATACAGAAATGATAGTAGAGATAATTTCAAGTTGATTCCATAGAAGATACAAACACTGCAACTTTTTAAAGGCAAACTTCAACAAGGTCGAGAGAATTCTTTTTTATTTCACCAACTCGATGGTAGAAAATTACAAATACAAATCAACAACAACTTTTAAAGAGAAATATCTAAAGTTAGCAGTTAGGAAATTGACTAAACTCTTTACTGGTAATTTAATAGAGATGGAAATTTTATGAATTTTCAGAGGTAGGGTTCGGTTCGGTTCGTTGAAAATGAAAGTTCGGTTCGGTTCGAGTTCGGTTCTACAAGGGTTCGGTTTCGGTTCGGGTTCGGCTTGCTTTCCAACTCGCAAAAGTTCGATTCGAGTTCGAAATGGTTTGGTTTTGATAATGTTACAATTGTTTAACTTTACTTATAATAATCATGGTTATGACAAACATGTTTAAAATGGTTTATGGTAAATATGCTTAAAAATTCATTAGGTCTAAGTCATAATAGCTGCCACATTTTTTCACCTGGGTAAAATATGACAATGAAAAAAGGAGAGAAGTGGTATTTATTCCTGTACATTTCTTAAAATATTGTTAGTTGACCAACAAATGTTCATAATATAGATATTTGGCTTTATTATTGTATCTGAAATATTCTCCTTGATTATAACGAGCAAATAGAACGCTTCATCAATTTTTAACTTTTTTGTCACTATGGACAAAAAATATGGGCCTATATATCCAATATTTCAGAGACAAAGTGCAATTTAGTAACATAAAAATGTCAAATAAAGATGATTTGGTAAACACGTGTACTTCCATAGAAAAATGATGATAATATACACCGTTGCTATCAACTGACCAGTAATAAGCTTCATAATTTACCTTAGGGTTTCAAATTTGAAACTCTCAGATCAATTATGAAGTTACGAAAATAGTTATGAAATTATTGCATTGCTATGGTGCAAAATTATTTACTCCAGATAGTCTTAACACATATAGAATGTCATATATAATTATTTGTAAATTTGGCTGCAAAAATATTAAGGTAGCACATTAAAATTAGAAAAAATGCATAATTTGAATTTAACAAGAACAAACCCACCTAGATAGAGTCAAGCAATTTCAGATTTTTTATGGAATACTCTCATCACTTTTGTCTCTTTGATGTTAATTTTCATTCCATATTTCAATGCCGTATCATTTAGACTATCCATTATCTTCTGTAGGCCCTCTAGCGTCCCGCTACCATTCCTTTGTACCGCTACCATTTTAAAATTTGTGACGGAACCAGCCTTACCTGAATATTTGCTGTTAGATACTGTAAGACATGTAAATGCAAAAACTAATATATATTTGTATTGTTCTTACTAGCTTTATTTAATGTCAGGCTGGTGAAGAAGAAAGGAACTACAAGAGTTTGGTTCAGTTCGGTTTGCACGAAGTCTGGGTTCGGGTTCGGTTCGGGTTCGGCCAGAGTCTGGGTTCGAGTTCGGTTCGGGTTCGGTCAGAATCTGGGCTCGAGTTCTTTTCGGTTCGGTCAAAATTCTAGATTTTAGGGTTAGGTTCGGTTCGGGTTCGGTTCAATTCCCATCTCTATAATTTATGTGTTCATTGCTCTTAGACTTTAAGTTTTATAGACGTAAACCATAGATTGCGGAATATGATTTTTTCTACGTCGCTGATAAAAACAATAGCTAAGATGATTTGTGAAAGCTATTGCGCAACATGAGTAAGATTGGCTAGCTTTGTTCTATTATTTCAGAGCACTGAAATAAACACACTAGAGATTTTAAATTCGGTTACTCGCCTTAGGGTTATATCAGGGACGCCTCAAACTGCTAGACATTCTAAACCACTAGAACACACTGGAAATGCATACAGAGAGAGAGAGAGAGAGAGAGAGAGAGAGAGAGAGAGAAAGAAAAAGGAAAGAGAAAAGAGAGAGCGGACGATAAAAAACAGAGAGATAGAGAGAGAGAGAGAGAGAGAGAGAGAGAGAGAGTGATTGAGTGAGTGAGAGAAGTGAGAAATACTAATGCATGACATTTTGTATAGTGCTAATATAACTAAACAAAATTTATAACTGTTGATAAATTAACTATAGAGCATCGAACTCAGAAGATAGTAAATTAACATTCATCAGTAATTGGGCGTACTGTTCATCCGCAAACATTTCATACTAAATGTATAGTATTGTAGTATTCATGTAATATATGATAATTATTTTCTCATAGATACTAAAACTTATTATATTGAAGTATAAAGCAATAGCGACTTCTTTAATTAATTATTATTACGAATATGTAAACTGTGATTACATTGGTTTCCTGAAGCTAATTAGAACGTATTCAAATATTTACTAAGCTCAGCAGCAGATGATTTAGATAATTCATAAAACACCAAATCTTCGTATTCGAATAACAGCAGAATGAGGCATTATTTAATAATAACAGCCGAATGTGATATAATATAATAATATAATAATAATAACTTGGCTGTAGCCAGTTGCGGTGTCGGTAGGTAACTCGACCGCGGATCAGTATATGCGGGGTTCATATTCTGGGCTCGCCCGTCACTGACATCGATTTCGAGTGAGGAAATTAACGTTCAAATTAGCTTAATTAGCTTTTGTAATATAGGCGTAATAATAACATCAGAATGTGATACATAATTATGTAATACAATAACAGCAGAATGTGATACAATATAATAATACTAGCAGAATGTGATACGATTATAACAGCAGAATGTCATAAAAGAGACCGGTCTTTAGATTAATGTGACACAATCCCACCTACACCAAAAATATTTATCCTACAACATGAAGCCTTTCAAAGTGTTACTTTTAGTGTTGGTTTATCATGAAATCATCCAATAGTGGCAACAGTTGCTGAAGAATTTCTCCCCGTAAAAGCACACTAGATGATAATTAAGAATTGTATCATATGATATTTATACGAGAAAACCCTCATTAATCACAAAACTCGATTCTACATCTTCTGTGGACAACAATTGCTCCAAAAGCCTTGCATCAGCTGACCGATTGCAATGGCTAACAAAATAAAACTGTTATCTACTTTTCTCAACTACAACATAAACATCAGATTTTTATTTGTAACTACCTGTTTGTAATCAAAAGGACATCGAGTCTTGCTACATTTATCTGCTTGATATGAAACGTGAAACGGTTAGCCGGCTCATGGCATATTGCGCATCAATCTTTCATCACTGTTTCGTGACTTTCAGACATTAGTTCATGAAATAAATTGTCCTCAATTCTCTCATTTAAAAAGCAAGTTTCACTAAGTACGGAATCCAATGAGTGTATATATCTACATATATATATATATATATATATATATATATATATATATATATATATATAATTATATAAGAGGTCAGAAACGGCAGAATGGAAGGAAATAGAGGCAGAGGCAGACCGAGATTATAGGAATGCTAGATGATTTGAATATCCACTCATATGTGGACATGAAGAGGAAGCCGAAGACAGAGAAAAGCGGAGGCGTTATATACCATGGACCTGCCAGTAGGCAGTGCACTAAGACACAAAACTTAAATTTCATAGGATATATCCATTTAATTGTATATATATATATACAATTACGAAGTAAACGTCCAGATATCAACGTATTCAAATATCGCTTTAGGCAAAAATAGAACAGTTTATCAGGAACATATCGCCTACATTTGCATTGTTCATTTAAAATTAACATATGAGCTCACTTATCAATGAAGTATAAAAAAAATTTATATTTGTAAATGCTGTCATGAACATGCTTAAAACTTCACTTTGCACCAAATACAGTATATTTTTACTATTTTGTTTATACTTTTTGTATTTTGTATGACAAATAGTATTACAAAATACAAAAAGTATAAATAAAAAATTAAAAATATATTGTATTTGGCGTAAAGTGAAGTTTTAAGCTTAAGACAATTAGTGTTATCTTCAGACGAGTCGTGCAAGGAAAAGTCCCTCAAAAAGTCTCAGAAACGAAAGTGAATTTCCTTCGTTTATTGTGTTGCTATTCAAAATAATGCCTGTCTTACTTGTTTCCTAGAAATTCTACATGAAATGGCCTGCTTAATTCTTTTATCGTAACAGAATTTAAAAGTTCAAAAAGGAATTCAATTCATTGCTTTCGATCGCTAGCAATCTGCAAGGGTTATCAAACTATGAGAACGCTTAAACTTTGCGTTTTTATTTTAAAGTAAAATTGAAAAGCACTGCTGGCTGGGTTTCAATACTGAAAATTTCTTTCATAGTTTTTATTCAAATGTATTATATTTATATGTTACGATTTTTTGAAATCGACTATCATGAAAAAATTAAAGAAAGATTTATATTGAAAGACCACATAACAAAAGAATTCACAATAGCAACCTTTGTTGCGCTTCATTACAAATAATTTTGCGTATATGTTGAATTGACTTTGAAACCAATCTCATTTTTCCATAGTGGTGTTTTACTGTTATTTTGTATTTTATATAAGCTGTTACCACTAAAAATAGACCTACTGTAAACTGCAAGTGTCTGAAGAGGTGACTAACAAAGAACTGAGGAAGGAAATGGAAACCATTTTAGAAACCACGTTTTTCCCAAACTCAAATCTACAGTTGGCCTAATGCATGATAAGACTTCGTAAATGGATTAACTTGTTGATCGATGGAGTGCTCCTTCTGGAGCGTGAAAGCAGTTATGCGGGTGAAGTTATGTGGCATGTGCCTTGAATCCCACGGTGTGGTAAAGAACTAGAGAGAGAAAGAGTGAGAAAGATAGAGAGAGAGAAAAAAAATTGTATTTCTAGCATTGGATAAATAATTAAATATATTTTATAATTTTTTCATATACTTCATTTCTTTATTACTTTGCAAATAATCGTCATTCTGTATAGCCAAAATTATCGTCTTAATGCTAAAAAATATACTTTTAAGGGTTTCAGTATTTATTGAACACGTTTGTAATATTCTATTCTTTAAAGCCTCTTCTAAATCAATTTTAAGGGTTTTAGTTCAGCAAAGTTATCTATTGTAAATTGTTTCAATCGACGGGTTGTTAGGACAAAGAATACAAGTGATTAGAGAAATGAATTATAAATAAATAAATACTAAAATAAATATAAATAAAATAATAATAATTTTATAAATAAATACTAGAATTAGCCCAGTTACTGAGATTTTATTATTAGATGTCTTAATATTTCATTTTGTCTGAACACTACACAGGCCAAGCAAAGGTTTTAAAAAGAGATTCTATTGAATTCAATCAGATGGGAAATATCTTATTAGCTCAGTGTGCAGAACTAAAAGTGAAGTCATGGGCTTTTAAATGGCTGTGCTTGAGGCGATGGGATCGATTCCCGGTCGCGCTGACCGGAGTTTGTATTTTAGAACTATTATCCGACAATTAATGGGCTAAATGTTTGTAAAATACAGTTTTGTCCATGGTTTATGGAGAGATTAACAGTTCTATTGTGATTCTCTTTCTCACTTCCTATTGGCAGGTCCATGGTATATAACGCCTTCACTTCTCACTATCTTCCGTTTTCTTCTTCAAATCCACCTACATGTACGAGTGGATCTTTAAATCATCTAACATTCCTAATCTCGGTCTGCCTCTACTTCTCTTTCCTTCCATTCTATCTTCTATGACCACTTTTAGTGAACTTTCTGATTACATAGTGTATTTTCTTCTAGGTTATATTTTAAAATGTTTACCAATTATCTTTTAGGCAGTCTTGATTTTACTTTACGTTAAGCTCAACTTGGAGAACAAAATATTGCAGAAGTTGATAAAAGCAACCGTCAGTTTCGAAGGTTTAATTAATTATTAATTTAAGTTTAATTTATACCATGTCTTTTATTTTAACTTAGTGAATCTTTCAATAGTTTGCACAGTCAATTCCACATGGAGAGGCATATCATGAGAAAATGCATTTTAAGAAAAAAACATTCTGCATTAAAATTCATTACAATTCTAAACTGGGAGCTATGGTGTTACAATAAGGAATGAAACAACCGAAGGAAAACCGCAAACCGATAGAAAGTTTGAAAAGAGAATACTTCAGTAGTTGACACTCTGTTTTTAATTATCCATAAATATCTGATAATTATAGAAAACTTGATCATAAAAATATTTATTTCATTTTCTCTATTTCGTAAATCCTTACATCTTTTTGTCAGTAAAATGATTTGCCAACCTGGAGAACGAGCAACAACTGTCTTAGAGAGCAATTATCTCGCACTAAACAGCTTTCTCGAGTTGCAATTTCACCGATTTATGCATAAGCAACGATGGATTGGCAATTTTGCGCTGCACAGATTTCGAGTTTAAGTCAATAACCTTTATTCTGCCGCAAGGGTCTTAAAAGTGGTGTTCAACATTAAATGACACGATGATACTAGAGGGAATTACAATGAATCCAGGAGTATATTCCTTACTTTCGAAAACGATGGACTTCTGTGTCGAATTTTACTAATACTTTCCACTGAAGTTCAACGAACGTTCAAAATTACAATCTGATACTTACGACTTCAAGAAATTTTATTTTCAAATAGTATTTTACAGTTCTGAAATTTATTAAAGTTGCATGATCTGATTCTGTAATTACACGCATTATAGTGAAATGATCAATTATGTTGATATCTATCACTTTTAATATCACATGTTAAATCCGTTAGGTAATTTGTCCATTTTCCGTGTAGCCAGTCCATTGAATGTCCGAGATTTTACTCTCAGATCAGCGCGGCTGGGAATCGAACCCACGAGGGTTCAATTCACCTCAGGGTCTGTCATTTAAAACTTCATGACGTTATCTTCATCTCTAACCATTGCGCTATTGAGACATTCTAAATTATTTATCATTCTAAATTCATTGTAGCTACTAAATCATGATAAAGTTTCGAAATCTTTCTCTCTCTCTCTTTCTCTCTCTCTCGCTCTCTCTCTCTTTCCTTCCTAACAATTGGGAGGTCCAGGTACTTAATCTTTCACGCCGAAGAAATAGAACAACTTCCATACGCTATGCCACACCCACATTTTATTGTAGCCATTAGCTTGGAAAATATGGTCTCAGAGGTAGTTTTTCATTTTCTTTCTTCAGTTTCTGCGTAATAGGCTAATGTGCAACTCTTTAACTCAATTAAATATCCACTTTGGCTTATCCACTACCATTTTAGGCTGCCACCCCATTATTCTAATCCACCACTCTTTGAAAAATAACTAGCTACGCCACTTCCGGCGCCTGATTAGCAATTGAATGCCTAATCGATCATGATACTGCTGGGCAGGGTGTTGGCTCAGTCTAAGTAATCATCGGCAATCCTACAGCGGCCTCAACTATAACTAACTATAGACAAGAGATAGCTTTGCTAGTTTAGGCTCGGATTTAGATCTATATCAGTCTATATCAGTCTAATATCAGTCTATATCAGTCGAATATCAGTCTATATCAGTCTGTGTAAGTCTAATATCAGTCTAATTCTCTATATCAGTCAACTCTAGCTAGAGATATATTTTTATTTTCCAATAATGAAATAGATACTATTGACAACTGTTTGATGTTCGTATATTAATAACTGTTGATTTATTTCATAATTGTCTATATTTAAGATGTTATCGACGGTTGAAGAATTGAGAAGTATCTCATCATTCGACGCCTCGCAAGGTGGCACCGCATGCGAATCAGCATCAGCCGTTCACTCGACAGGTATCAGCACTTCTCTCAGACCACCGCAACAGGGTCAAATCAGCCGATCCTCACTCTCCACTTTAGAATGCAGCGAACCAAAACCCAGTTCACTGTCGATGACGAAGCGCTGGTCTACGCTAGAACTGGCCGGTCGATGTATGTTCACTTTATCAGTCGCCTTCCTTATCGGTGGTCTGCTGATGACCGTCATAGGTTTCACCGACATCAATGCTATAGAGCAGGCTAAACTGCCTCTTCAGATAATAGGCCCTGTCTGCCTAGCCACCACTGCTGTCATGTGGCTGTTGGGGGCTCTATTCTCGAGGTTGTGGAAGATGGAGTGGAGAAGTAGACAGCACGCTCTTGAGCTGAGGGCCAGGGTTCAACTTCACGCCATGGCGATGGATATACTGAATCAGAGAGTGCTGTCTCCTCGCATTATGCAGGATCCCAGACTGAGGCGTCAGCTGCTGATGAAGCTGAGGCAGCAGAGCGCTATGGACTCAGGGTTAGTAAATAGAGCGAATGGATTGAGTCAGTGATCGGTTAAGTGTTCAACTATTCAGGCCGAAGAACTTAGTTAAATTCGAGCTTAAGGTCTCGACGAGGATGTGCTTTCTAGAGAATAACTGAAGCTAAAGTCAGCTGTCGTTATAATTTCTCTTAAAAGACTCCTTATTACGTTAATATTAATAATAACATATGATATTATGATAGTATATAATAGATAATGTCAATTAATCTTCTCGTGAAATAATCATCTACATGTTCACAAGTATTATTGCCATTTCCATGCATGTTACTGAAATATCATATTCTTATACCTCGTCACTCTGATCTTCTAATGCTCTTGTATTATTTATACAATCTTTATTTCACCAACGTTCTGACAATAAGAGACACATACAATAGAAATCAACACAACATAAACCAATCTAAAGAAAGTAAAGAAAGTAAACATATATAACTGCAGTACCAAACGCAATCCCTTCTCAAATATCATTAGTATTAGTTATGGCAATAACTCTTTAATACAATTACAAAATTTATACTTGATACAGGATAATCAGTCTTGACTCTCAATTGAATATTTATAATATTTATAATATTTATAATATTTATAATATTTATAATATTCTTATTTAGAATCTTTAGAATATTTCAATATTTTGAATATTTTAAAATATTTTTTAATTTTTATATATATTTGTTAATATTTTGAATATTTTGAGGTGGATTGAACCCTCGAGGATTCGAATCCCAGCAGTGCTGATCTGAGAGTAAAATCTCGGACATCCACTGGACTGGTTATACGGAAAATGGAATAAATTGACTTACGGTTAAACATGTGGTATTAAAAAGTGACAGATATCAACATAGTTGATCATTTCACTATAATGCGTGGTTACTTGGTAACCACGTGGTTACCGTGGTTACTTTTTATTTATTTATTTATAGATCCATGGGCACCACGTCACGCCGATCTTCTAACGTTAATGCTAGTTCGGACTTCAAGAGACGCCGTGACAGCGCCGTGAGCGCCGTCATACGACAGGAACTGGAGCGCAGACAATCCAAGGACCATTCCGCCATCCTTCCCTCATTCGAGCTGCCCGGCATTCAGATCAGTCGTATCGAAACCGTAGATTACGAGGATGGTCCAGGTGTTCCCAGTTCATCTGGCCTCGGCAGCACGGGGACCAAGCGCTACATCATCTTCCACAGTGATCTCTCGAGCGATTTCTCTCAACTTTCTTTTACCTCGGAGGACTTTCTGCCAGGAAGTCGAAGCAGCCGCAGCAGAAGCAGTCGAGCGTCCAGTAACATCAGCTCCCGACTCTGGGATTTCTCTCCGAGAGACAGCGAGTGGGACGCTGATGTATCTCAGGGAAGTAGGGACTCGCAACTATCTCGACAGGACTGGGAAGGAGGTCCGTCCTACGGGATGCCGAGGGATTTGTCCCTACTTTCACCCACGATGCCCAGGAAAGGCTCAGTCGTGACGTTCGATATTAAAGGTCCCACAAGGCGGCACTCTAGTCCAGCTCCTGGTCTTCCTCGACGTAAGAGTTTCGGAGGTGAAGGCGTTCGCTCGGAGATCCTCCAGTCTGCTATTAGATACCGTGATAACTCCAGCGGTGGTCTAACACGTCATCAGGACGATTATCGTACTCTTAATCAATATCGAAAGCGTAGCGCAGAAGATCAATCAATCATATCTGTTCCAATCGACGAGAACGACGGTGACGAGGAAGAATATGATAACGATGATGTGGGAAGAGCAGCTCAACAAAGGTTGGTTTCAATTTGAATTACATTTAATTGTCTTAAATGTGTCGTGTTAAATAGCAGATTATTGACTTTATTTTGTTTTGAAAATTTTTTTCTTAACTGAATATATTATATATCTTTGCGCATATGTAATTTATTATTTAAAGCAATATAGTTGTATATATATGTATATAAACAGTATATATATATATATAGTTATATATATATATAGTTATATATATATATATATATATATATATATATATATATATATACCTATATAGGACCTCTCTCTCCTCTGATATATAGGGCCTATTTAGGAATATATATATATATATATATAATATTTATTTAGGATATTGTTTATTGATTATTTTTCATATCAATTATTATTATTTTATGTTAATTAATTACAAGTGATTTAATTAATTGAATGTAAAGGCTGTCTACCACGCGTGAGGAGGATGAGACACTGCTCCACAGGGATGATACTGGCCGAGCTGAACAAGTTCTGGGTACCAATGAAGCCGCCACCGATGAGGTCACTGAGATAATGATTCTTGCCATGCGGCGAGCCTCTCCACTGCGCAGCATAGCCGGCGACTCTGAGATGGAGAACAGAGTGGCTCGGATACTCCAAGAGATAGACTGCAGTGCCGCTGAGACTGTCGATGAGTCCAAGATACTCTCTAGCAGAGCCGAGACGCCGACAGCTCGAACCGATGCTCAAACTCAGACGTTGGACGACTCTGATCTCGATCGAACGCTGACGGCGGGTCCATTCTTGACTCCGAGCTTCTTAAGACGTCAGCATACTATTTCGTCGCTAGGAAATCAAGCGAGAGAAAAGCTGGGTGGGTTTGGACAGGCTCTGAGAGGCTCGTTTGGATTTAAGAAGAGTTCTTGGATAGCACCCACAGAGCGCAGTAGGGCCATGGAACACCGAGCCCTGTTTAGAACCCGAGGCCTGGGGCTACTCGCCGATGTCCAAAGTCTGGACAAATCCACAGAAACAGAATCCACTCAGAACTCTTTCTCCAGCGATACTGCTGGATCGTTTGAACGTCCCAGACTGGGAGAACTACGTCGGTTAAATTCTACTGAACCTGGAAGTTTAGGCAAAACTGATGCAAAGAAGTCCTACTGGTTTACGTCTATTCCGAGCGCCTGGTCCTCGATAACTCACGGTCCAGTTAGGTCTGAGGTCTTAGGTTACACAACTGAATCTGGCAGTTCTTCTGGGTGGAAGTATGGCGTCTGATGTATCTTTAATTCATATAGATATCAGTTAAGATTCGTGTATTTACTTTAAATTATCGATTGTTTTAATTTAGATCTCCAGCTGCTATAGATTAATATATTTTGATTCTATACATGTACTTGAATTGAATCTCCGCTGGTCGGAATTTTAAAATTCCAAGTTAAAAAACAATGGCGCCTGGTAACGGTAATAATAGATGCAGATTATGTACTGTATTCCTGAACATAGCAAAGCTGGTAAAGCTAATGTTAACGTCAGTTTCCTCATTCGAATGTCAGTGACGGGCGTTCCCAGGATTTGAACCTCACACATACTGATCAGTAACATCAATGGTTTCAATTTCCTCATTTCTTTTGCGTATTTTCACGTGATGTATCCAGTCATCGGCCCGTGTCCCAAGAAAAGACTAAAGTGGAACTTCTGCATTAATGCAGTAAATACATAGAACCCACAATTTATGTAAGCTAATAGCTATATTTGAATTAAGCTAAACTGCATAATTAATATGTGACCGGATCGTCTTTAACTGGCAGATAAGCAGCTCATTGCTAGAAATGTCTGGTTCGGGCATGCTAATTGACTAAGTTACGCACATGGTGAGTGAGTGAGTGAGTGAGTGAGTGAGTGAGTGAGTGAGTGAGTGAGTGAGTGAGTGAGTGAGTGAGTGAGTGAGTGAGTGAGTGAGTGAGTGAGTGAGTGAGTGAGTGAGTGAGTGAGTGAGTGAGTGAGTGAGTTAGTGAGTGAGTGAGTGAGTGAGTGAGTGAGTGAGTGAGTGAGTGAGTGAGTGAGTGAGTGAGTGAGTGAGTGAGTGAGTGAGTGAGTGAGTGAGTGAGTGAGTGAGTGAGTGAGTGAGTGAGTGATTGAGTGATTGAGTGATTGAGTGAGTGAGTGATTGAGTGATTGAGTGATTGAGTGAGTGAGTGAGTGAGTGAGTGAGTGAGTGAGTGAGTGAGTGAGTGAGTGAGTGAGTGAGTGAGTGAGTGAGTGGGTGAGTGAGTGAGTGAGTGAGTGAGTGAGTGAGTGAGTGAGTGAGTGAGTGAGTGAGTGAGTGAGTGAGTGAGTGAGTGAGGGAGTGAGTGAGTGAGTGAGTGAGTGAGTGAGTGAGTGAGTGAGTGAGTGAGTGAGGGAGTGAGTGAGTGAGTGAGTGAGTGAGTGAGTGAGTGAGTGAGTGAGTGAGTGAGTGAGTGAGTGAGTGAGTGAGTGAGTGAGTGAGTGAGTGAGTGAGTGAGTGAGTGAGTGAGTGAGTGAGTGAGTGAGTGAGTGAGAAAGAGAGAGATGAGTGTTAGATGTTTTATTTCAAATAATTTTGGAAAGCGGGAGTTTGATAACATTTTCTGAAACTGTGGAAATTCTTTGAAGACTAACAATATTGTTAAAATGAATGACTTGAATTGCCCAAACATTTCAATGCTGCTCTACGCACCGTACAGGAGAATATAACAACCGCTAACTATTATTAACTGTTAGTGGAAACTTATCAAGAACTAATGAATGCTATGGTACGCACACTCTGGAGTAATATTTGTATTTATCAATCTTAGTTCGAACATTAAAGTTTGGTAAAGGCTTATTTCATAAAAGGTTTGGTGATCGATTATTTCATAAAATTAATGTGATCAATTTTATTATTTTAGATCAATGAATGTGTATAGAAAAGTATTAAAACAGCACTGATTAAAATTCAGTAAATTGGACTACACTAGTTTTTCTTTGTCTCAGAATTATTTCGTCATTTACATGTAAATTTTTTGTTGTTTAATAGTTGATATTGGATAGATTAAAGTCTAACTAAAGTAAATTCCTTTCTAACGTCATCTTCAGGTACCCTTGTTTAATGCACCCTGCAAACAAGTTGAAAGTGAATCGTTGAATGAAATTTAGAGAGAGAGAGAGAGAGAGAGAGAGAGAGAGAGAGAGAGAGAGAGAGAGAGAGAGAGAGAGAGAGAGATAAAGAAATAAATAAATAAATAAAGAGAAAAAAGGATAAATAAAGAAAGAAAAGAAATATATAAAGAAAGATTGAGAGAGAGGGATGTGTGATGGTAAATGTTATCTCTCATTCATTTAAACATATTTTTGTATTTTAAATATTTGTCTCGAGAAGTATGTGCCTATAAAACTGAATATTTTTATTGAATCAGTGAATAAATCGAAATGAACTCAAGTGTGTGGCTATTCCTTTTTTTAAAGCTCACTATTTTCATTTGCGTAAATACATGTAGTGAGCAATGGTTGTCGCTTACATTGCAATGAGCGTATGAAATATATAACAGCTTATATTTATCTTTTACCATTAGTGGGTACTTCTCACAACAACTGTCTCATAATACCTAGTCTCACAAAACAATAGTTCCTGATATGAATACCTTTGAATGTAGCGATCTTAATAAATGACCTGCGGATGGATGGCATTATATTACAATATTGAGTCTATAGTTAAATTCATATATAATACGGTAATGTTGTTTAATTTTAAAATATATTATTTTATATTATTAGGCAACATATGATTATATTATGGTAGGCCTACTGATGTACTTATATTTCTTCACATATTATATAAGAATTGCAAACTTTGGAGGAAGCAACCTGAATCTGATATATGAGAACTCAGAAATAGCAAGGACTTATTAGATAATATATAAAATATTATATATCAAGACGCCTTGTTATAGCACAAAACAATATAGCTAGGAAAACTTAGACTAAAAGGCAGGAAATTGTAGAGGAATAGACACTTACAAACATGCAAACATTATGCTATTAAAGGTATACAGAATACATCTGACGTACAAAGTTATTTAGATGTACTAAATGCTATTTAGATGTGTTAGATGTATGGATTAGCTCATGTTTAAACAGCTCAGTGCATACGCTCTCTAAGTCATCATCATCGTCTTCTTCTTCTTCCCTAGAATGCAAGTTTATCTAGTATCGGGATACGACTATATCTTACAGGCAATATTCGTTTAAACAAATTGTAGCAAATTCTGGAGCCTAGTAGCTCACCAAACTAATGCCCTTCCGACGTTGATTTGGATCTTAGTGGTTTGTCGCCTTTTACAACACGTGCAGTCTACGGTTGGTCTATTATTCAGCAACCCGGACTCAACATGGTAACAAGCGCTCTAAGCAATGCAATTAAATTTCAAATGGATGTTCCTGAAGTCCTGGTGTCAATTCCCGGTAGAGCTGATCAGAGAGTAAAATCTCGGACATTCATGGAACTGGTAACTTGAAAAGGTCTACTAACACAAGACTAATAACATGAAAATGACTATACTGTCTAATGGTTAAACATGTGATATTACAAGTGTATATAGATGCATTTCTTCACAGATGATATTCGCAACAAGTGTGCTGAACGTAGTTTAAACATATTAATACAAGCGTATTCATTTACGTAAGACAGCAGTACATCAATCGATGCTGAATTTATTTGTTCAGTACATTTCTTGACGTTGTTTTTCTGTTACTCTCATATATTCGGGCAGTGTAAACACAAGAAGTCATCTTTAATAACTCTGTAACTCTGTGACTATTTCTTACACGTAATATTTCTGCATTCATTAAGAATTTTATACGTAAAATTTAACGTTAGTTTCCTGATCGACAGCATGTCAGTGACGGTAAGCACTGGATTTAAACCCTTCGTCCACTAATCCGCTATCGAACAACATGACAGCAAACTACTTGTTTAGCCCATCAGTACTAATGTCATCAATGACAAGATCTAAACGTCTCATTCATGTTTGATCTTAATTAGATCTCGATATGCTTTCAATAATTTAAATTCACTAGGCCAATACTAAGCTAATTCGCTAAAAGTTATTGAATGAGCAGTTAATAACCGAATTTCCTAATCTATCCTTAATTAATGTATTTTTTCCTAACAGAGTTCAATAAAGAACAACGGTAATAATAATAAAGGTACAGATAAATGAAGCCACATTCGTTAGCACCTCCAAGTAGTACGATGACCAATGATAGCTATTGTCATGCGGATCAAATTTAAACATCCCACGCAAAAGATGTTAACTTCAGGGAGTAGACTAAGTCAATAAAAAACAAAGTATGTTCAGGGGATGAAGCTGAAGTGGATGTCTACAAATACTAAAGTTAAACCAGGCCACTCCAGGGATCAAAATATTCTGCTGCAACCATTACCATTAGACGCATTCTTAAGTTGTACCTTTCAGCTTCTAACGACTTATCAACCTATCATTTATCACTTATCAACTTTTTACAACTTATCAACCTATCATTTATCACTTATCAACTTTTTACAACTTATCAGTTTATCACTTATCACTTATCAGCTTTTTACATCTTATCAGCTTATCACTTAGAAGCTGATGATTGCTTTTCAGACTTAACAGCTTTTAGCGATTAGTTGCTTATGTAAGTAATGTTTTGGCTTAATTATAATTATTTTGTAGCCTCAATTTATCTCTAAACTACGAAGAAGATATCAGTAACTTAATTTTCTGATGAACACTTCACTTAAATCGGAATTACAACTGATTTTGTACGAAAAAGATATTTAATTAATCCTGCAAAACTTTACGATTTCTCCGATTTTGCGGATTGAGACACAATTCTTCGTGGCATTCGTCTCGAAGGCGAAGACTTATTGAGGCTGGCAGCCGGTCCAGATGCCGATTCAACTATCAGCCCATTTACCGAGCCTCTCGGGGAATCATCTGACGAACCTTCTTTGGAGCTCGATATCATCATATCTAATAGCTTCTTTAGACCATTCAGCTGATAATACTCTGCCTCGGCATACAGTTCAGCTAGGAAGGTTTCTGAAGAAGGGAGCGTTCCTGTGCGGAACAGCCCATCTCTGAGGTAGTTAAGGATGTGTCTGAAATGTGTTCCGTCTCTATCTATAAAATAACTTCCGTCGTCTTCCTGCTTTAGGCTGTGTCGCCCACTAAACATGGCGGCTAGCATTGAATCCTGCTCTTTGGTTAAAGTAAATGTGGACGTTACGAAGACGTGACCGCCTACGTTCAGTTTTATGCGGGTCTCCTGTATTTTATTGATGGTGTGCATTCTCACCAGCTCTTCTGCAAATCTTTGCTTCTCTTCGCCGAATTTGTTCCTATCAGATTCCAATCTTCTTATATCCTCCTCCAAGCCTGCCTTTTGTTCGCACAGTTCTTTGAGTTTTGCATCCAAAGCCTTTCCTTTCTGACCTAGTTGATCTGACCTATCGCTAAGTTCATCTCTAACCCTTTCCACGTCCCGTTCCTTTAGCTCTGTGATACATCGAGAAGTGTTTACAATTCCATCAGCGGTCTCTTTCAATTCAATAGAAATTCCACTAAAAACCATATCCAACGTTTCCTTGAGTTCACTATCCCAAACATCCGAACCTCGTATTGGTCCACCCACGAATAAGTCCTTGTATCTGGACAGGGATTCCTCGGACTGTCCAGGAACATGAGTCGGCCAAGAACCATCCAGATTGGCCACCTCCAGGGCAAGGATATAGTTGTTATTTGAGTCCATTCTGTCGTGGCCGTAGATTTCTTGCTGACGATCGAGCAGAGGTTTGAACTTCGCGTGTCGAGCTTTCTCACAGATCCAGAGTCTCGTTGATCTAATCTCGCTGACTCTGAAAATTCTCCTCAACTGAAGCTCTATGTACCCCACCTCCTCACACACGTCAAACGTTTTAACAGGATTTTCGATGAGTCCGCAATATGGACTTAAGATACATATCTCAAAGTCCTTGTCATCGCTGGAAGAACTCCGTCGATCCAGTTCGTGACTGGCGTCAATCCCAAACCACAGAACCCAACATTTCCAAACCTTTTCGTCCACGTAGATGTTGTTGTCGTCGTTCGTTAGATCCATATCGATGGGTACTGGAAAGTCTTTGCTATCATTACTCTCTCCAGATCGTCGTCTGTCTGACAGGAGACAGACCTTGCGTCTTCTAGGTGATACTGAAGGACTGACGAGCTTGCTGTTGGCTGCATCACCCACACACCCACACTCCACTGATGCTCTGCGCCTGGAATCATTCTCGTAGGGAGTCCGTTGAGTGGGACTGTCTCGCTCCGGAAGTCCTATGTAGGTCCTCCACTGCCGATACCAGGTCCGAGATACACAGTAGACGTGCGATGATTCAGAATCCTCCTCCAAGGCTTCTATTATCGCTCTCTGCTCTTCCGGTGCAGGAATGGAATGATCGTGTGTGTCCTCCTCTTCATTCTTCATTGTCCAATTTGTATCGTGTGTAGATTTTAAAACCTCATATTTCGTGATTTAAGTAAAATTTGTAATTTTTAAGATTTAGTTCAAATTTAATCCATTTGATGTTTATAACTTTTAAACACTTGTCATCTTTATCATGCAGTATTAATCGAGTTATGACTGCGTAAAATGGTAAATCACAAACATAGTTTTAATGCAAAGTTGGTAGTTAAGCAATTGTGATGAATGGTTGAAATTAGTAATCTACAAGTTCACTATTACAGTCAAATATTGTACATATAGATGAGCTAGGACAATTAGAAAACAGATATACCGACTTTATAATGGCTAACTATTTAATTTAATAAAGTATCAATTTGTCAATTTAATTAAGTATCAATATGTAAATTTAATAAGATATCAATATGTTACTTAATAAGTTGTCAATATGTTTAAGATATTAATAAGTTAATTTTGTAAGGTAACAATAAGTTTATCAGGTATGTATAAGTTACCTATTTTAATGGGTAGGCCCTATTATTAATTACTTTAACCAGGTAATAGGTTAATTTGCATTTTTGATATTTGTCAACAGATTTAAGCAACGTGGCATTGTCCTAACATCCTCCTATTATATATATACATATACACTCTTAGTGCACTGCCTATTGGCAGCTCCATGGTACAAAACGCCTCCACTCTTCTCTTGATTCCGCCTTCCTCTTCATTTCCACATATGAGTGGGTCTTTAAATCATCTAACATACGTAATCTCGGCCTGCCCCTGCCTCTTTTTCCTTCCATTCTACCTTCTATGACCTCTTTTAATAGACCTTCCCCTTAGAATGTCTCCTCTCCTTAGAAAGCTAATCCTCTCCATTCTTCTCCAAATCCACATTTCCAATGCCTCCAGTTTCCTAATATCTTCCTTCCTTAAGATCCATGTTCCATACAATAGCGTGGTCCAAACCAAAGTTTTCACTATCTTTATCTTTGTGTCTTTCTTTAGACTTCTTGTTAATAGTTCTTTTCTACTACCAAAGGCCGCTTTTGCTTGTGCAATCCTACTGCATATTTCTGTCTCACATTTCCCGTCATCGGTTCTAGTATGACCCAAATATTTGAAACTCCTTACCTGTTCCAATTTCGTAACATTTATTGTAATATTAACTTCACCTTTATTATTTGACACTCTCATAACCTTGGTCTTTTTTATATTAATCTTCATGCCATATCTCAAAACCGTATCATTCAGCCTATCCATTATCTTCTACAATCCAATCTCGCTGCCCGATACCATTCCTTGGTCATCTGCAAATCGTACATCTTGTAACAAATTCCCTCCTACTTTTATTCCTTCTTCCAAGTCTTCCATGGCTTCATCCATCATGGCCTCAGCGTAAATGTTAAACAGCAGCGGCGAAATGCTACAACCTTGTCTTACTCCAAGTCCTATTTCACCTTCTTCTGAGTATTCTTGTTGAATTTTGATTACAGCTTTTTGATTAATGTACAAGTTCAAAATTAGTCTTCTATCTCTCCAGTCAATTCCTATTTTTTTAAGATATTCATCATCGTTATCCAATCAATCCTGTCAAAGACCTTCTCGAAGCCTACAAAGCATACAAAAACGTCATTTCCATATTCTAAGCTTCTTTCGCAAAGAATCCGCATTGCCCTATTGCTTCTCTTGTGCCACATCCTTTCCTAAAACCAAATTGTGTCTTGCTCAGTATCATCTCTGCTTTCGACTGAATGCAATTATTTACTATCTTTAATAAGATCTTCGATGCATGAGGTATTAAGCTGATTGTTTTGTAATCCGAACACTCCACAGTATTGGCTTTTTTGGGAATTGAGATCATCACTGACTTGGTAAAGTCGTCTGTTCAAATACCTGTATTGTACACTTACATATATACCTCCATTAACTTATTGAGTGTTTCTCCTTTCAACATTTTCAAGAATTCTGCTGTGATTTCATCTATTCCGGCTGCCTTCCCCTTCTTCATACTGTTAATGCAGAATAAATTTCCTCCTTCATTAAATCTGGGCCCCTTTTATCGTTTTCTATGATATTTTCTTCTTCTACATGTATTTTAAAATCCTCTTGAACTGGTTTCCCAGCCTTATCATACAATTCCTCTACATATTCTCTCCATCTTTCTTTTACTTCTTCCAGCTCTGTCTTCAATTCCCTATCTTTACCCATTATACTAATGTTCTTTGCATCTCCTTTCTTTTTTCTTATCGGTTCTTGTTAATATCCTGACTTCCTGGTATAATAGATCCGACCTCCCTCTTCTATATATATATTATATATATATATATATATATATATATATATATATATATATATATATATACATGTATATATACATACATGTATATATATCAGTCTATTGCATTGCATTCTCAAATATCAAGTCTATAACATGCATTGCCTTATGTTCACATTCCACCATCGTTACTCTAGTAGACTTAAGTTTTAAGCTCATCCCAAATGTTATATCCATCTTGTTGTTTAGCACAAGAGTGCATTTACCTAAGAACTGATCTATAAAAAGATCATTCCCCACTCCCAAGTAGGAATGGAATTAATAAAGCGAATGAAGTATAATGCGCCATTGTACATTATTCAATCGAGAATTTTAGGTATTCCTAGCATCCCCCAACACTGAAATGGCTGCTATTCTTCTTTGAAATCTTTTAGGTATCTGCGTTATTCGACTCTTCAGAAATGTTGCATATCCAGAAGTCTGTTCTTTGATTATTCTTATATTATTAAATTATATAAAATACCAGAATAGCGGGACTTTACATAATATAAGTAATACTTGGCGTACATATGTCTTCTCAGCTACTATAGACCTATTTCCAAATGTATAATCATTTAAATAAAATTCAATTTATACAACAAACTTTAAAATTGTAACCATTATTCGCCGCTGATCTATTCATATCTAATTTAAAGTGCCATTTATTCTAAATAGAACATACAGTGGGCTTTAACCAGTGTTATAACAACATTGTGCGTAATAGCAGTACACAAACATTGCAATAACCTCATTCATATAGGCCTTAGAATTTAAGATTAAGAGTAGTCTAATAATACAAGCACGCAGTTACTGTTTATAATATACGCAGCGGATCGATATAAAGGTATTTTCTGCGTGTGATAAATAGAGCCTGTAATGCTGTCTAATCAGCAATTAAAGCATGTTCGAACAAGCATCACAGTGAGGCCTGGCTTACCTGTCGTTAGCTTCCGCATGACATAGGCCGACGACAGATCGATAGCCTAGGCGGAGACACGCTTCTACAGTGTCAGCTTGTTAAGTTGGTCCGATTTCATTTCATACTCATTTTTATCAGCAGTTCTTGATTCTTTGTCCTCCAACAGAGGTTGTATTTATAGGCACTGATTGTAATAAGCAGTGGCTAAAGTAGTGGAGGGGGAAGGGGAACTCAATTCCACTAGCTTACATTTTTATGAGGTGAGTTCCCTGCAACTTAGGCTGCAAGGGGCCCATATTTGATACTAGAAGATATGTAAATATATGACTGGGGCCCCGAGAAATTCTGATCGTTCCCCTAGCTTTTAATTTCAGCTTTAACCACTGGTAATAATTAAAATTAGACATTTCTTGTGTAAGTTCTATATTAATTTCTCGTGATTCGAAATGTCTAACATACGAAAAGCCTGCTGCGAGTAAACTGCCAAGGTTTGAATTTTAAAGGAAAGAGATAATAATGTCCTGAAATAAAACAAGCCAATATTATTCGAAGGAAGGCTAATTGATTTAAAATTTATTTCTGTTCGTGATTTTTTTGAAATAACCTTGAAAATGCACACTAGTATCAATTTTGTTGACGTTTTGTTCGAATTATATTTTCTTACACTTTAAAGCAATAAAAGCAATTTAAACAGAGCATTTCAATTTCAGCACAAAGAACCTGAAATTGGATCATAATTATTTAAAGCATTAATTGCCAATAGAAGTTTCTTGAAGCTCGGCTAGACCAGATCCAGACAGCTTCGTCCCTGACATCATTCTTGTATGAGGAAGCGGACGTTAAACCATATTCTTATCAAGTGCACGCCTGTCTCTGACCTTTAACTCTTTTAATGCTAAACTTCGTCAGTACATAATAAACAGTTATTAACTTTACTGGACTTGTTCGCTCAATGAGCTTTATTGCTACTTTATGGTTTTTTTTCTAATTAAATTTTTAAGCCTTGATCATTTGATTGCATAAGTATGCCAGTTTTCTTTATTTATGTTTACTGAAGTCCCTGACATCAACCCTGGATGAGGAAACGGACGTTAAACCTTTATTGTTATTATTGTTAAGTCACACAGGACATCGCCACTGGTTTGGATAGGCCCCTACTCGACAAGATATTCAGATATTAAAATCTTCAATAAAATTAATATAATGAAAATATATTTCATCAAGATATTCCACCGCGGATCAGCATATGCAGGGTTCAAATCCTAGATTCTCCCGTCACTGACATCGCTTCGAGTGAGGAAAGTGACGTTAACATTAGCTTTTACCATCTTTAAGTCTTTCTTTTTCAAGATCACCATAGTTCACATTTGGTTAGCGGTTTTACTTGTTGCATTTATTAGATTGTCTAAGTTAGCCTATTTGTGTTAGCCAGTGCCTATTTGTGAGCTGTACGTGTAGGGTTTTCTGACCTTTTATGTTCTTCTTAAATAAATAAATAAAAGTAGAGGTGCGACCCTCAGTGCTCGTAGTTATTGACTAGCTCATAATAACTGGCGTCATCTAGCGAATTGTTTGATATATCTTACACTTATCGAGTTTCACAATTATCGGAAGCATTTGACCTAGGTTCAAAGCCGAGATCAGTCAAAAATAGCTATAGTCCCAGGGCCGCAAGAAGATTCTAATCAGGGTTTATATAAATTCACAAATTTATATTTATATTTACATGTATATTTATATTATATTTATATCTATATCCCAGCCCCACTGGCGAAGTTTTCTACCCTGCTAAATTGCTCATAGAATTATAGCCTCGACGCTATATTCACTGATTTTACTTCAGACATTAGCGTGGCGGAAAGACCTTAAGTATTTATATCATAAATGTACACATATATTTTTTATTTGTACTGTATAGAAAATAGATGGTTAAAGAGCCATTTCTCTTTGAAGTTCTTTCAGATCTGTAGGCCTACATCACAAGCAAAATATACCTAATACAGGCTCACAGATACCTGACTACATGTGTATTTTGATTTACACAACAATCGATCTGACGAGAAAGTAAACACTACATTGTACTACAAGAATAGTTCTTGCAAATTGCCCTTTTACAACTTCTTGAAAATGGTCAAAATTATACTTAGTGGTGTCAAGAATATTCGAGACTAATCGCTCAAGAACAAGACCAAGACCGGAACCTTCGAGACCAAGACAAAGACCGGCAAAGCCGGTTTCAAGCCATCTCGAGACCAGGTCTCTGAAACTACAAGTCTGGGTATAATGGTACAGCGTCAGTTAGATGTTAAAGTTGGAACTTTTTTACTTTTACACTGAAAAATGGAAAAAAATATAAGTTTTAGTTTGAAGTTTTATCTATTAGGAGTTATGGTCAGCTTTAGGGTTTAGGTTTTAGGTTAGGGTTTAGGATTAGGAGTGAGGTTTAAAGTTAATAGGTCCCTAATACGTTAATAACACATGCAAATAGCTAGTACGTCTACTCATATAATTCTAATATATATGTTTGTCCATCTTTGTCTATATTTATAGAATGTCTTAATAGCGTAGGGGTAACGTCAGGAAATTTTAAATTACTGATCCTGAGGTGAAATGAACCCTCGTGGGTTCGAATCCCGACCGCGCTGATCTGAGAGTAAAATCTCGGACAGTCACTGGACTGGCTACACGGAAAATGGAATAAATTGCCTAACGGTTTAAACATGCGATATTAAAAAGTGATAGATATCAACATAGCTGATCGTTTCACTACAATGAGTGTTTACTTTTATTGAGATTTGTATAGCACTACTCTGAGTAGTCATGATGGTAAGCTGTGCTGATTTCAACTGTGGTCGATGACTCTGTGATGAATAAAGAGCATTTTATGATGTCAGCTAGAACCTACATTGTATGTCGGTTTTATATTGTTAAAGATGGTATAAGTTACGTATGCTAATAATTAACTACTGAGTTTGCATCATTAGTTATTATAGGAGTTAGCAGCCGCTGGTACCAACAGTTTATCTCAATGTAAGAGTGATAGACTGGTACCCGGGTGGGGGAGGGGATTGGTATAAAATATATTGGGTCTCATTCACAGTGGCGTAGCCAGCTAATTTTTCATGGGGGGCAGTGGGGTGGCAGCTTAAAACGATGGGGTGGCACTTTAAAATCAGGAGTGGCTCGTTTTATGGGCAATAATTGAGCAATTGAATAAAAACTGAGAGCAGTCAGGAGTGTCATGACAACACTGACATGACTGTCATCACATCATTGGTGTGACTTGACTCAGTAACAAAGTAAAAGTCGCAAGTGAATTAAAACAGTTCTTTTCTTAATTTTTCTAAGTTGTCTTAAACCAAAGTTAGTAATATATCAAAATGCGAAGAATTGTTCTTTAATAATATAATGAAATGTCGAAGCAATAATTGGCAATACAAATTTCACAAACCTCATATAGATGTATTCTGCTGTTGTTGTGGTTGGCAGCAAAAACATCAACAAATGTGTTCATGTTGAGAGTCTTTGCTCTCTCTGATTCAATAGAGGAAATTTTGTAATGTTGGCAAACTAATTCTCTCTGAAAAAACCTACTAAACCTAAATAAAAAATACAACTATCTTGGGATTGGGGGGGGGGGCAGCTGGGGTGGCAGTCGCTTCATTTGGGGGGCAGCTGCCCCCCCGTGCCCCCCCCGTAGTTACGCCACTGCTCATTCATATTGTTTTATAAATGTTTTTCATGTTTTCAACTTTGGCCAGAAAAATAAAAGTAGAAAAAAAGAATCAGCAACAATGGTTATTCAAAATCCACAAACAACAAAACAAGAACCCTTAGAGTGTTGCTGTCATCAGTATGATCAGTAAGCTTAATTAAGAAATCAAGTATTCCGAGTCAACGAAACCTACAGCAAGAAAAATGGACACAGCAAAAGATTAGGGCAAATTCAAAAGCTATTTGCAAGCCCTCCTAGATGTAAAGAATTTAAATAACAGTATTAATAACACTCATTGTTGTGATAATATTATGATCATTGATCAATCATGCTGCAATCTATCACTTTTAACGCTGTACATTTTTAAACCGTTAGTTAACTTAATTTAGTCAATTTTTCGATTTTTCGTACAACTATTCCTGTGAATGCCCGAGATGTTACTCTCGGATCAACGCGGCTAGGAATCGAATCCCTCGAGAATTCAGTTTGCCGCAGGATCCTTTATTTAATTAAAACCATGACATTATCTAACTTCTCTAAACACAAATTAAAATTTGTAAAACGAAAATATTTGCAACTATCTCGGAAATTCTATGATTGCATATGTACATCTAGCGTATTTTTTAGCACTGTCATAATTGTCATTACATTTTATGAGTGAACTATGGTAGAAAAATGAATATCAGTTTGGAAAGCAATTTCATAGTTAGATATTGGCAACGCTGATTAAGAGCAAGCTTATTCCTATATCAATAACATATTTTACGGTATTTTTTAAAGAAATAATTAAATAATTTGTGGTTATAAAAATCAGTCACAGCAACAAATTTGATGTGTACAGTTTATTCGTCGATAAATTACTAATAATTGCTAGGTATAATGATAGGAGATTGGGGATTTGTCGTTAACTGGTACCAGTATAATTATGTTAAGTTAACTGTAGATTTTTTTAAACATAATAGCAACAATTAGAGTGCTACTGTCGTCAATGACAACATCGAGCACTATTGAGACAAAATCAAGCTGGCGAGCAAAATAAAAATTATTTCCAATATAATATATTTAAAATTTTAAAAATAGCATTGCTTGCATATTCAGCTGTATTTTAGTTCTGTGCCTATGTAGGAGTATATATTGTGGATCATAACTGGTGCCTATAACTGATGAACGTTTAATTAAATAAATTCACAATAAAAGTGAAAGATAATTGTCTTTAAAATGCCATCAGTTGTGAAACTGAGAGGTTTGTGCCGTATGTCTAAATCGACCCCGGTACGAATGACACCAGAACAGCGTAGCTAAATCTATTTGCTATTTAAGTTACAATAAACTGTTGTCTGACATTTTCATTTTAAAATTAAAAAAGTACTTTTTGCAAACCATTAATTGTGATGTAAGAATTGATACTTGTAATTAAAACACTGTGTTGATTTTTTGATCAGATTGTCTATCACCGTAATAAAACTCGTCCAACCTATGGCAGCTCGGGGCTTTGCGTTATGTACAGTCTACATACATAGTAGAGTAATTTGTAAATTAATTCTGTGTTTTTATACTGCAATGGGGTTTTAAATTATCATAATTGTGTAAACCCCTTGGCTGAACAGATTGACTATCACTGTGCCTCCAAACTGACTTTATACCAATTTGTACTCTTTTGGATAAAATCTACGTCCTATCTCCTAGTTCAGTTTTCAACCCAGTTAGTAAAAATGGCTAAATAAGATCTGAGTAGTACTTTGAGTCTGAGTTTATCAAATCTCAAGATAAATTTAAAATCTGATGGTAAGTGGCAATGTTGGTAAGATATCCGACGGCGGATCAGTATGTGCGGGATTCAAATCCTGGGGTTGCCCGTCACTGATATAGCTGTCAAGAGACGTTAACATCGAAACTGACGTTAACATCGTCTTTACTTCAGATTGCATACTTGTCTTGTTTCATACATGATTGTGTTTATACATATATGTTTTCATACTTGATTGTGTTTATACATTTTAACTGTTCTTATTCTTAAAATGATATCTGCTAAGCAGTTAAAATATTTTATTTAAATCAAAGCTTCACCTTAAATATTTGGTATTTAACCATACTTGGCTTGCATAAATTGATAACCTGAGATTTTTGAATTATTATTTTTATAGGTACAGTATATATAGTAACCCATAAGAATATAGTACTCTAGGATTGCTAAAGCCTACTTTGCCCGAATTGGTCTGGATTTATAACTATCTGTGGGTCAGTTGGGCCTCAAATAAAGAACTGTATATAAAAACAATACTGATATAACTTAATATAAAATATATGAATCTGGAAGAGATTGGAAGTTCTGCAGCATTGTATTGAGTGAACAAGCTGGACAAGCTGCCGGATTACCTACAGGAAACAATGGACTGGTTAATGGGGTAAGCTGACTCAATATTCTCTGTCATTTGTTTCTTCTGTTCTTGCTATTATTTTAGCTATATAGGCTACAGTTGTGAAATAGTGCTAAAAATCTTAAACAAATGGAAAAGTGAAGGGAAGGTCTATGCGTATCCCGATCCAAATTGAGATTCAAATCTTATCCTGATCCAAATTCAAATCAAATTTGAGATTGAGCCAAATTGAGATTCAAGGGCAGGTGATGAGGATGAATTATGAACTGGTGCTACCTAGTGTGTATCAGTTTAAATGCATCACATCAATCACATCAGTGCAGTTTCCCTTAGGCTATATAGATAATGCTGTGGCATTTTGATATGAACTTCTGTTTCCAAACTGAGGAATTATGTGTTAAAAGTCTTAGTCAGTTTAATGTCAATTTTGAAAACAAAGTGCCTTACTAGGTACATGATCGAATTGATAGATTGCTTGCCCATAAGCTGGAGGTTGTAGGGTTGAATATCTGCCAGACCATCTCAGACGACAATCATTTTGATACTGAAGTAGATCTTGAACTTTTAAAAGTAGCTTTTGACAGCTTTATAGTTCTTAACATAGATGAAAAAAACGTTTTTTTACGTTTTTTATATCTGTAAAAAACGTAAAAAAATGTAAACCGTTAATGTTAAATTTTCTTGTATTGATAATTATGAACAACTGACTGTGGCTGTATGTGACTTGAAAGTATTTGTTTATATTTGTATGGAGTCTATGGACATACTTTAGAACTTTAGATCAAGTCTAGTTGTAATAAAATTGTTTAGTGTTATGGAATGAAGGCATGGCTATATATATGCAAGCCTACGTGTATGCTACTAACATTTTTTCAACGTTTTTTTACGTATTTTATTTTTTTGGGGAAAAATTTTTATTTTTGGTAAGAACGTTTTTTTCATTTATGGTTCTTAAGTTAATGTGAAAATAGTATACTTCAACATTGATACTTGGTGCCTAGATAAAAATTCTTCAGAACTGTGCCTTTTTTCTTTGGAATGGTATCTGTGAATCCCTGCTTCTATCTAGGCTCTCGATGTTATATATATGTATATGTGTGGGAATGTTTTAATTTCAAATGTCTGCAAGAATAATCCTTTATCAGATTGAGTGGTCTTGATTTTTATTGAACTTTACAAAGCTTGGCAAATATATATATATATATATATATATATATATATATATATATATATATATATATATATATATATATATATATATATTTATGTATGTCAGGAGGTATAAATATCTATTGGTATGATTGATTTCTGCACTTTTATGGGCTCTGGCCTCTCTTTTCCTAAAGAATTGTTTAAATTAGTGTTTGCCACATTTTATATTGGGTCATTGTTTCTCTAAATTTTTTTGATATTTTTTATGGCCACTAGACCTTTTATGTATAGCATTTCTTTCATTAATTTAATATAGGCTAAGTGGTGAGATTAATCAGATGTGTTGTTGTTTTAGGCTGTAGAATTAAAATATTGTAAACAATAACTTGCACTCTGGACTTTGTACAGATGGCTTGAAGTGACTGAAAGTAGGCCTATAGATTTATGAGACTTCTATAGTTTCATACACATAGCACTTCCTTCTAATGTTGTTAGCCTGCTACTTTTTATTTCTAAAGAGAACATCATTTAGCTTTGAATTTTGTGGTGTTTAAATATCTCCAGTAAATGACTATATAGGGTAATATCCTACATATGCTAAATGAATATCAGAATAGTAGGGTCATTTTGGCTTAAGCTGGAGTCCAGCTAACCAAATTCTATTCAGAATATATCTTTCAACCTAGATAGCATGCATTTAAGGCAGATGTCACTGATTATATTCCAGCCAGATCAGACACTGAAGTTATTAGGTTAAGAAACATACTTTGAATTCGTATTTGCTTAATATAAACGCTCTGGAGAATAATTGTAGAGAAAAAATCATAATGTATGTTTCCCAGTTAACATTGATGCGGCTCTCTCTATTTCCTGATTCCGACATCAATATCCTTTATTGAATAAATGGACCCAGTCAGTTCTGTTTCCACTGTTCTTGGCGACCATTAAACTGGTTGAAGGAAATAAAACCCGCAGCTACCGGCTGCACGACGTATGTGCTGTGACCGATTTCACAACATTACAAAATACTCTTGAAAGATTCTCTCATAAAATCTCTGGAAGGACTGCTTAAAAAGATGGGTAATACATCTTTAGGTCGATCAAGGGGGAACAATCGAGCTTTACTGAATAACTAACTTAGTTGCGACCGTCATTGTAACTTGAAGTCATAAAATAAATATGCATTATTTGCTTTTGTCTGCGGGCTTATTATTGATTGTGTTGCATTATTTGCTTTTGTTTATGGGATTACTATTGCTTCTGTTGAATGTGACGAAGCAAAAACGTTGGTATTAAATTTAGCATTTAATTTGTTGTTGCAAAATATTTATGTTATGTATCTCTCTCTCTCTCACTTAGTGCTCTGTCTATTGGCAGGTCCGTGGTATATAACGCCTTCATTCTTCTCTGTCTTCCGTTTTCCTCTTCATATCCACTAACTAGTGGATCTTTAAATCATCCAATCTTTCTAATCTCAGTCTGCCTCTGCTTCTTTTTCCTTCCATTCTACCTTCAACGACCTTTAGTAAACGATCTCCTTTATAGTGTGTCCTATCCAATTCTTCTTCCTATCTCTTACTGCATTTCAACTCTATATCTGTACCCACTCTCTTTAAGACCACTTCATCTGTAATTTTTCGGTCTAGCAAATTTTTTCAAATCTTCTCCATATCCACATTTCCAGCATTTCTAGTTTCCTGAAGTCTTCCTTCTTTAATGTCCATGATTCACATCCGTATACTGGCGTAGTTCACACCTCAAGTTTTCACTATCTTTAACTTTGTGATTTTATTTAGACTTTTTGTTAAAGAGTTTTTTCCTACTACCGAAGGCCTTCTAGGCTTGTGCAATCCTACTTCAAATTTATCTGTGCTTCGCTACGCCAAGGACTTCGATATATAACTTTCGTTACTCTTTACTGTGAAAATGTTGCGTGTAATATTTAAACTGAACGCTGAAGCTTTGTGAGTTTTTGACTTTAGCGAATCAGTCTGTAGCAGTAACTGTTGTAGTAGAGTGGAAATGGTCCAGTGGGCTGACAGGCGGGTTGAGTTTATTGGATGATATCACGAATGTTTCACTGCTTCTAGCCGCTTGAACGTTGAGCACACGCACGTCAATCCTTTCAAAGCATTTGTTACGCCAGTGTCGTGCACAGAATTTATTAAAATTGTATAAATTATTGAAGCGAAATAAATGAGTATATCTGTACCGTCCATATTGGTAGTATTTCAGTGGGGAATATTTTGAGTCCGAGCGTCAGGTAGAGCATTCTAAAGACATTATCACTGACGACCCGAGTCCAGACATAGTGTTACTTCATCTGATCTTGGTGTAATAAGTTATTCGTTATTGTTATTGGTTATTGTCGTTATTGGTTAATTGTCGTTATTGGTTATTATTAGTCGTTATTGGTTAATTGGCTAATTTTAGTTAATAAAAATTAGTGACTGTAAAGTAAGAGGTTTATAAATCATCTACTGTGGCTGTGCTATAAGTAGTTTATGATCAAGAATGTCAAAGGTATGATTGACTGATGATGATCTGTAGATATGATAGATAATTATCTATAGATATGACTGATGATGATCTATAGATATGATAGATAATTATCTATAGATATGACTGATGATGATCTATAAGTGTAACTGTTAACGATCGATAGATATGACTGTTAAAGATGTATAGATATGACTGATAATGATATATTGATATGACTGATAATGATATATTGATATGACTGATAATGATATATTGATATGACTGATAAGGCCCTATCAATATGACTGATAAGGATTTATAAATGTGTAATCAGTGTAGTCGTTGACTCATTGAGTGAGGAAATGGTAATGCTAAATATGAAAGAGGCGTCAATTCTTTTGAAGGCCTGTCCTTGCTTCTTGTTTTCACTTTTGAGATGTCTGCAAGTGGTTTTTGTGATGTTGAACGACCTGCAGTTATATATCCAACTTTGCAGGGCTCTTGATACCTATTTCTAGTGAGAAAATCGACGCTACATCGTTATAGTACCTTTTTACTAGGATCGTGTTGAATTACTTAGTATTATTTCTATATTTAAATTTAGTTTCGTAAACAGCAGCAGTCGCAACAGATGTGGATTACAGTTGAAACAGTTGTATTAGTATTTACGACTTAATTGCAGTACACTGGCCAGTGCGCGCAGTCACTGTTCATCTGATAGCATCAGTGTCCTGCTATAAAGCTTGCGTATTAGTCAGCAACCATTCTGTATGTTCATACTTTCAATGCTGGCTTCACATAACATCTACTTGATGGTCTTTCTTCATTAGTTGAAAAACAAAGTACATGTACATGTATATTGTACAATCTTGTGTACAATTTACAACGGTCTAATTGAACTCTTCTGAAAGCTGATATTTATGAATCTGTGTATATTGTTCGTTATATGTTTTTACCTGAAAGTGACCACCAATTATTCATATTTCTAGACATTCAATGTTTAGAGACATGAAGCATATATTTATTTATTTGCAGTGAAGATTGCTAATATTTATGACGTTGACGTGACGAATGTTTATGCCAGTTTGTGATTCAATTAGCTAAGCATTCTGATAAACGTGGATTTCAGACTATAACTTCGTCAGAGTTGTGCTTTTACCTATTTTGATCAGCGTTTGCAGCAATCAACATACCTCCGTTTAGTGTCTTGATCGTGGAGATGAGAGAAAGTGACTTGAACCGTTTTGACGTTGCGTGCTATCGATTAAATTGATGCTCTGAGTGAGGCTTATCCGTTCAGACAACGAGACTTAATAATATTTCTGTGTGATTGGTATTGGGCAGCAGAATTTAACAATCACTTATCATCTCACTAGTCTGACAGCCTAGTTTAACTTTTCTTCAATCAAACTAGTCTGACTGCCTGGTTTAAATCTTCAGTCTCACTAGTCTGACAGCCTAGTCTAACTCTTCTTTAATCTCATTAGTCTGACTGCCTGGTTTAACTCTTCAATCTAACTAGACTGACAGCCTAGTTTAACTCTTCTTCAATCTAGCTAGTCTGACAGCCTAGTTGAACTCTTCTTCAATCTTACTAGTCTGGCAGCCTAGTTTTACTCTTCTTCAATCTAACTAGTCTGACAGCCTAGTTTTACTCTTCTTCAATCTAACTAGTCTGACAGCCTAGTTTTACTCTTCGTCAATCTAACTAGTCTGACAGCCTAGTTTTACTCTTCTTCAATCTAACTGGTCTGACAGCCTAGTTTTACTCTTCTTCAATCTAACTAGTCTGACAGCCTAGTTTTACTTTTTTTCAATCTCACTAGTCCGACAGCCTAGTTTAACTTTTCTTCAATCTCACTAGTCCGACAGCCTAGTTGAACTCCCACTTGTCTTTCTTGCATAGTGTGATTTAGAATTATAATTTTAGTGATTGCGTTGGGCAGCTTTATTACTTATAATATTAATACTATATTGTATTATTTTAGTTAATGATAAATTTGTTACGAAAATGATTTCTATATCGATGATAGAGAGATGATTTCGAGAACTTTGCAACTATAGATAGAAGATGTTAGAGACAAAATGGCATCGATAGATAGGATATGATAACGACAACATGGGATCATGGAAGGAAATAAGTCTCGTAAAACTAAGGTTAGCGTCACTTTCCTCACTCGAAAGCGATGTCAGTGACGAGCGAGCTCAGGATTTGAACCCCGGACCTACTGATCCGCGGTCGAGTATCTTACCGACTTCGCCACTGGCTCCAGAGGCGAAAAAATAGAGGCAGAGGCAGGCCGAGATTAGGAATGTTGGATGATTTGAAGGTCCACTCATATGTGGGCATAGAGAGGAAAGCGGAAGACAGAGAAGAGTGGAGGCGTTATGCCGTGGACCTGTCAGTTGACAGTGCGCTAAGAGAAAGAGGAAAATCTAGTGTCTTGTTTGTTGTCAATTATAATTAATTAGTTTATAATTCTACTGCCACTATGTCAATATCAATAAAGAGGAAGCTAATAAATAAAACAGGCTCTCAGTAAACAATTGGTGAGTTGCGTGCAGGTCAAGAGATTTGCTTGGTTAGAAGGGATGGCAAATACTGAGCACGTCATAGATAAGTTCGAAGAGCAAGAGCAAACCACGAGCTAAACATCGCGTGAATTAGGGAGTAAAAATACATTTGTACGTTGCGAAATGTAAAGGCTTTTCGATAGCGTTACAGTGGCTTTTAGCGAACCTAGGTTGTTTTCTGATAATAAAAAATACTAACTTCCAATGACAATATTTTTGATATATCATGTAAGTAGCGAATTCATTAAGACGCACCTGAATTCTATTCTAACCTTTATGTAATATGCAAGGGATAACTCCACTTTACACCACCTCTTCAACTAGTTCCACCTCCTCGAGTATCCCGTGCTAGTGGAGGATTGATGTTAGCGGATGTGGAGCAAACCGGAGCGCCTTCTGGACGCCTGTAATTAGTGGAATTGATGGAAGCCAGTGGAATGATTTGAGCTCTTGAATAATTAGCGCTTTAAAGAGTCAGACTCATGACGCAGCTGTTCACTAGTGCTCGACCCTGATAGATGTACAGCAGACAGGCGGACGACCCCTACACGACTCTTTACCCTGATAGATGTACAGCTGACGACCCCTACACGACTCTTTACCCTAATAGATGTACAGCAGACGACCCGTACACGACTCTTTACCCTGATAGATGTACAGCAGACGACCCCTACACGACTCTTTACCCTGATAGATGTACAGCAGACGACCCCTACACGACTCTTTACTCTGATAGATGTACAGTAGACAGGATGACGACCCCTACACGACTCTTTACTAACTCTCCTCGTCTAATTCTATAACTATAATTGATGTTTTTCTGAAGAATTCTTACGATAAGTTGTTTTCCATTAGCTATGCCTGATTTGCGCTTTCACAAATTTTTTCAAAAGAAATACACTATATTAAATACAAATTAATAAAACTAGAGTAGTGTTATTAGATTAACATATCAGAATAAAATAGATGAACGAAGGCGAGATTGTTTATTTAATAGTATTGCTAATGGAATTTGAGCAAACAGTATAGTGCTCGAACCGAATTGGTGGTGTTTAGTTTTGTAGCTGACACTGTGTTATTTAAATTTAATTTTTTAAGCTGCACTGTCCTATTTAAATTACACTTTTATGCTTTTTCGCGTGCTCTGTCCGGTTATTTTAAGAATTGATCAACTGCGGACTGCACGTTTCGTAGAAGGTGACTAAACCACTAAGATCCACACCAACGTCAGAAAGGGCATTCGGTTGATGAGCGCCTAGGCTCCAAAAATTGCTACAAAAATTTAAACGAATGGAAAAAGTCTCAAATATGGGATTGACTGATGATATGATGTAGGGCAGAGAGGATTTGAGACGGTCTATTCTTATCCCGACCCTAGTTAAAGTGGGATTCAAGGGAAGATGATGATGATGATGACGAGCTGACACTGTCCTATTTAAATTACGCTGTTATGCTTTTTAACTGAAATGTAAGAAAATTTATCCCCCCAAGAATAATGGCATATCAAAAGGAATGTTGAATGATTTGGGGATCCACTCGTGTGTGGACATGATGAGGGGAGCGGAAGATGAGGATGAGTGGAGGCGTTGTGTACCATGGACCTGCCATTAGACCGTGCACTGAGGGAGAGAGAGAAGAGTGGAGGCGCTATATACCATGGACCTGCCATTAGGCCGTGCACTGAGAGAGAGAGAGAGAGAAGAGTGTAGGCGTTATATCCCATGGGACCTGCCAGTAGGACGTGCACTGAGAGAGTTAGAGAGTAAGCAATTGAAGCATATTTAACTGTCTGGACCCCCAGATAGAGGTATGAGCTGTGACCATCGTCGTCACTGCTGACGGGTGTTCTTTTGTGTCATCTTCAATCATCTCAAGTACGTTGTGATGTGAGCTTGTTAGACACTACACAAGTTCTGAAACCTCAATGTCAAGTTCTCGAATCTCTCATTAGAGCTTCTCAGATGTACTGGCTTAACAAAATACATTAAAGAAAAATTTGTATGAAAAAATGTAAAGGGCAGAATTAGCGTTCAGAGGTATTGCATGACACTCTACTACTCATAAGCTCAATTCATATGGATCATTATTTGTTATTATTAGTATATAATGTCCATTATAATTAATTCCATAACATTGAAGCGTTCAGAATCCTGCCATGGTATTCCATGGTTACATAGGTTACCAGTTATTTGATATCTTCTCTACAATTCTACAATATTCAAACGTAATATGTTTTACATTTTAGCACTTGCAGTAGCATATATCATTATACTTAATAACCTGGAGTAATTGTTACGTTAGGACTTTTAACGTTGACGTAGCTCTGGGCTCTTTGCGAAGGTTATGAACAAAAATTAACTTTTCTGCCATAGCCTTTCGAATTTCTCTTAGCAGATTGAAAATATTGATTTCATTTTATTATAATTATTATTTATTCCAACTGTTTAAAATATGGACTTCATTTTATTATAATTATTATTAGTAATAATAGTAATAATTTATTATTTTAGTCCAACTGTTAAGATCTTTTAGAATTTGAACGTCTTTCTTTTAAATAGTTTTGCTCGGTTAACCTAATAATTAATTTGTCACAAAATATATGCGTGATTTACCAGATAATCCATTTTAGTTTTAAAACTTGAAAGGCTAAATGAGGTAAAATCTATTCTTTCCTGTCAAAACTAAGACATAAAAATTAAATATTTTGACCGAAAAATTCAATTCAGTTGAAAGGATTTTTTCATTGTCGGAGCCAACATTGACCAATAAGTATTCCGTCGACCGCTAAGGTAGCCTAACGCATAAGAATAGTTGCTTTGCTTAATGAAGTACGTACTGGTATATTGATTTGAGCATACTGTAGAATGGTGCGGTTGTTTATGGCCGACTATCTCTCTATTTAGTATTCGCCTCATTAAGCATCCTCTCCTATTTACATGACGACGCGCTCCAGTGGTCTCTTCCGTCTCGCTGGACTCTTTTTATGCCTCTGCCTTCTGCTGGGCGTCTAGTTGTATCTGTGGGATTATTTTTTAGCATGGTTGGGGTGCTAAGCAATTGTCCTGAAAATAGGCTAACAAAAAACGATACGTATATTTAGTGGGATAGGCCATGGACACCTTTATATATAGTATGATACATTATATATTAATTATCTAGAAGTCCATGGATAGGCCGAAAACGCAGAGGAAAAACGGTAGCAAAAGGTAGCATCAGATTTGGAAATTATTGTTGAAGTCCCTGCACGAATTTGCCCCACGAAGTGTTTGAAGTGTTATAAAAGTGTTGGTCGTAGATAAACATACTGATCATTAGTGTACACGTGTTTAATCTCAGAGTGGATAGGAATATGTGCCTTGGATGTAGCATTGATCCTGCAGAAATGAGAAAGTACTTAACAATTACCAATGTGGCTCTGAAGCGCTCTATTGTGTTGAGCTATGCGCTCATTATCAGCATACTTTGTATGCAGAATTGTAAGAGAAGATAAACAGAGATATTTTATTGTTTTTTGTAATTTTTGTATGATTTTGCCAACCGTATTTTGTGATCTGGTTTATATTTCCTGGTCCTTCATTTTCTTCACTCAGATGACAGTTGGCCTTAATCTAGCAAAGAGGTCACCAGCTCTACATTTTGCATCCTGATTGAAATATTTGAAGTCCTGAGACAGCATAACGAGGTAACTGATGTGGCAGTAGCTGAAGACGTCAGTGTTCTGATGTATTGTGTGGAATCCATTCCACTGATTGTGTCTTCCCGCTATACGCTTCATTAAACTTCAAGACCATTTTGTTGTAGCGCAGGCTGCGCTGTGATGGTAGAGGGAGAGGTGGGAGTAAGAAAATGGTATAGAAAAAATATTTGATGAAATGGCCAGATTCTGAAATTTGATTCCTAAGCAGAGGGTGTCTACTTTGCATTAACTATTCTTAATTAGTCCTTTCTTAACGCCTGTAAAATTAAAAAAATGAAATATAAAAGAATAAAGATCATAAGAAAATTAATGGAAGTGTTTGCTAAATATATTGTACCAAGGGCAATTGAGTAAGCGTTTACTTTTTCTCCGTGAAGAGCTGACTTAACTTGTCACAGCCTGGGGCGTTTGACTAGATTAGATGGATTGATGGACCTGATGAAGTATTAAAGAAATTAAAGTTGTAGGATAGAAGGAGAGAAAGAGAGAGAAGAGAAGAGAGAGAGAGCGTTTTTTACTCGTAATTGTTTAGCTCAGAAATGAACCTAACTCTATCGATTCGCGCAGCTCAACGTCTGGCAATGATTATCGCTGTAAATTGGTTTTTAGCGCTGCATGCAGGTTTCAGCGGCTGGGGCTTGACAGAACATCCTGGAAAACTTTCCTTTCGTTCAATCGGCTGAGAATCGACGGCGTTGAAACGTTCCAGCGTGCCGAAAACATAGAGACGTTATTTAATTATATATATATATATTATGTGAAGCTATTGTATGAGGCTTTAATATGTAATTAAATTAAATTATTACGTTATTTAATTATATATATATATATATATATGAAGCTTATTGTATGAAGCTTTAAATTATTATTAAATTAAATTATTACTTTATTTAATTTTAATCATATATGTGTTATGGAGGTTATTGTATTAAGCTGTAATATGTAATTAAATTAAATTATTAATAGTTAATTCTAATCTAGCTATATGACGCTTTAAATTAAAATTATTGCTTGCTCTGCGATTATTATATGAAGTTATCCAGTATTGACCTAGTATCCTTAAATTAACATTTTAGCTAAAATCGTTTGATATAAACATAGTTTGGACGTATCAAGAATCTTCATGATTTCTAAATGCATTTGAGTGTGTGATGTAGTCGTGGTATCTAAGCTTATTAAGTTTAAGCCGTGTAGTTGTACTATGGTAGTTACTGTAAACTGTAGCTTTAATAATACTCAAATAAAACGTGATATAGCTATGTTGAAAACCTGCTCGAATTATTTATCAGAGGAGCACAGTGTTAGTAAACTGCTAAAATAAGGGCCTACAGTACTTATAAGGGAATTGCAGTGTTAAACCATTTTCCTAATCTTAATCCGATAGCTTGATAGCTTCTTTGAGAACTATCTTTCTGAAGACGGCAATCACTGGAAGACAAGATGAAGTTTACTGTGGGCCAATTTTCTGGCTGGGTTGAGGGCTTTCCCCCAGAGCTTGTAGAAAAAGGCTGGGTCCAAGGTCCTAAATTATTTTATTTAACAATATTAAATAATAGGAACAAATACAAATATTTGTTAAGTACAATATATATATATATATATATAGCGTAATTATATATATATATATATATATATATATATATATATATATATATAGTGTAATTATATATATATATATATATATATATATATATATAAGATTACATATACGTATATATATATAAGATTATATATATATATATATATATATATATATATATATATATATATATATACACACATACATATTACATATCTAAGTTAGATGATTTTAAGACCCACTCATATGTGGACATGAAGAGGAAAGCGGAGGACAGAGGCAGTGGAGGCATTACATACCGTTATATAGATTTATTATTTATTATATACTGGCCTTAGAGGACATCAGAGCTTAACGGTAAACATACATTGATGGGATATCCGGAATGAAGTCTGGATGCCATGTTGATATATTGCTCCGGATCAGATTGAATTGTCTCAATGAATGGTTTGCAGCATGAAGTGAAGCTAGACGATTCTACTCAGACCTCGTTCAGCATTAAAAAATGGTTCAAGTAGGTTTTCATGAACTGTTCAAATCTCTGTTTTAAATTAGATGAAGACATATTTTACGTTTATGTTATGCAAATGTTACTTGTTTGTACTTGTATGTGACACCTTTTCTTTGTGCACTATTCTGGTCTTTTTTGTTAAGCTGCTGCTATTGCTCTAGCCGCATGTTATTATACTGGTTGTATATATTACGGTATTATGTTAATGTGTTATATGCTATTACCCGTATTATGTCCGGGTTGCTGAAGAACAGATCAGTCGTAATGGTTGACTGCACGTATGATAAAAGGCGACAAAGCACTAAGATCCAAACCAGCGAAGTGTATTCGTTGTTAAGCTTCCTAGGCTCCAGAAATAGCACAAATAATTTCTAAAACGAATGAAAAAGTTTCAAAGGTCTGTTCGTATCCTGACCCTATTTAAACTGTGATTCAAGTGAAGGTGATGGTGATGATGATGGTGATATGACTATGATGATAATGATGATGATGTTGTTGTATTTATTACGGTATTGTTTAATCGTTATCGTCGTATGTTCTGTTAGCCGGAAGTTAGGGAACAAATTTAATTCTTTTTCGATGTTGCCACCTTTATCTACTCGAAGCCTGCTCGTGACTATTTCTTACAGAATTCTTCTTCAGTGCAGTGCCAAGTGGCAGGTTCAAGGTACATATTCATACTCAAAGTCTGCTTTCTCGCTCCATAAAAGCACTCCTTAGATCAACAAGTTAATCCATTCACAAAGTCTATGCCTTATCCATACCTTATGTATCCTATAGCTTGGGAAAAATATGGCTTCTGAGGTGGCTTCCCGTTGCCTTCCTCAGCTGGATTAATTACCAATTAATCCTGGGGGAAAATATTTCATGGTGAGATGGGTTCCCTCTTGCCATCTTCAGCTCCTGCCTTTAGTCGCCTCTTACGTACACGCGGCAGATTGTTTGCGGTTGCCCTATTCTTCAGTGGTCCAACCACACTCGAGCACAACACGGGGAAATAGAACTCTTAATACTAATTAATTAGCGAATTTTGTCAGAGGATTCTGCGCATGAATGAATGAAGTATTTGTTGGATTAGTATTCGTGCCGAAGTCGATGATAGGATTGATCAGTGAAGTGAATCTATATGTAGCACGTTTCATTGTTATAGCGTGTTGCTGGGGTTCTTGACTCGGTTCTACTCGATTTCTTAAAGGTTAGAGAGTCGTGTAAGTGCTGACACCTGTAGGTGTTTCAGCGGGTGTTTGTGGGGTGTCTCGCGTGAGCTTTGCACGATGATGATGTGGGTTCTAATAGCGGATAGAAACTGATTTAGAGGCCGCGGTCAGATTAACATTCAGCAAAACCCACGTGACTTTACCGTTTGAATCTAATTCACTCACTGTTGTTGTAATGGAACTAAGCAGCCCGTGGAATCTCCCGCCTTCTTCGCTGACGAACTGCAAGATATTAACAAGTTACAGGTGCTCGACCTACTTTGTGTCAGGGCGCTCTGATGTTAGCTGGTCTGTGTTAAAAAAAAAAAAAAAATTTTGAGTTCTCAGTTAAAATATAAACAACTGTGACATAGTTATGTTAAGATAAGTCCAGATTAGATAAGTAAGAATGAAAGATAAGTAAAGATAAGATTACTAAGAGATTAGATAACTAGTTTCTGAGAAGTCCTTCTCACTTATCACATGGTGGTGGAATATAGTGTCTCATTAGTGAGTGAGACTGTAAATGCGGTTAAGCCCCCCAGCGAACTGAGAAGTTGATAAGTAATAAAGTCTATTTAACTGTCAAATTATCCAGCGGCTAATATCTATATATACATGTAGATTGTTCATGTAGATTGTTGCTGCATTGTTTGCCTTCAATAGACGAAGTAATACTTTTGAACCATTCGCATGTATTTATATTACGAGTATCACTTACGAAGAGGTTGAACTATTTCTGGTAGTTATAACATGAAGCCTTTGTTTACTTAAGTTCTACTGAAGAATAAGTATTTATGACCATACGAACTGTGGCATTTATTCCGGTAATATTTGCGATGGATGTATCTGAGATTTGGCATTGTTCTATGCGAAATTTTGAACGTCAATTCCAACCTGATCGGATTCTATCTCTAGGCAACGTACCAAATCCTGTATACATGAGCAGTGAAGGCATTTAGTCAGATGTTTATGTGGTTGGAATGAAGCCGTGTTGAGTTTAACTACGCTGTTTACTTTGTACTATAAATGCTCAGTTGAGAGTTTTCCGTTCATTTATAAATTCTCGCGGCGTAATCTCCACATCAAAGTTTCCGGCGTGGCTGGTATTTTTTGAGCTTCAAACGTCCAAGCTAATAAAATTAATTTCTGCTCTGACTTGACTGCGCTGCCGTTCATCTAATTGCAGTCATTGCTTTGAGTGCACTCGTTGCTTGAAATCTCATCTATTGGTGCATGAAGTTCCTAAACTATTTCACTTAACTCCTCTCCTCATTTCATGTTTAGATTTACGAGATATTAAGCAGTTGTTTGGTTTCGGTTGACAATTTGACAGATCTGTAGATTCTGTGTAATTTCGTTTAAATCGGTCAATCCAGCGGTATAAGAAACCTCTTAAAAGTTCCTGAGAATCGATCAAAGTATAAGTAGTTAATAAAATAAATGTCAATATTTTTCGTATAACTGAAAACATCTTATATATTTATCGACTGATTAAATGTAACTATATTGACTCTGATATTACGGGATTGGCTTAATCTCGCTTTCTTTCAAATTTGTCACTACATAGTTTACACTATATCGAAAAGGCGAAACTGTATCTAGTTTATACCAACTACTAAAGACAGCGGTCTTTGGATGGAAAAACAAATTGACAATATTATAGTTACTATTTTAATTATTTTAATTGTTAAATTTGATCTATATCGTTTTTATTACTATTTTTTACCCCGGGTGTAATAAACCCGAGGTTTGATAAAAACGATTCAAGCAATACGTGCTGAATCGCCGCCCGGCTACTTAAGGTCATCTCGCTGCTTAAAAGAATTGCTGAAGCTGACCTGGTCTCTCGCTGATACCGCTTATCGCCGGTTTGCTATGCAATGAGTCTGCCTATGCCATTAATGAAGTCAACTCTATCGGGATTCATGGGCTCGTGGCCACATTATCCCATTATTATTATTTTTTTACTACTATTATTACTATTATTATTATTATTATTATTATTATTATTATATTATGTCGTATCTGTGCTGCTGGTTATCTATATAAACCATGTAGTTGGCGTTGGTAATAAACAGTAGATCCAATGTGATCTAATGCACAGTTCGTCAGAGCTATCAAGGGTCGGCTTGTGATACATTTAATAATGACCTTGAGCGGTTGTTTTTTTTTATTACGTTATTTGTGTCATATATTGCCTGCCATAGACGATGAAGTTTTTAAAGATGCGATTAATCAGTAAATCCGTAGATTTGATAGGTTTTCTATAAAAGATTTCCATTGCAGTCTGTACGATGTAAAACAAATTCAGATTTATTGGTTGACTGCCTGCATTGAACTTTTACTCTTACAGCTGAATCCTTGGTGGTACCGAACTGTTCTTAATGTAGAATTCTACTGGGTATATACATATATACACAGGTGACTCAATACTGTTGCGTGAGAATCCAGTATCTACTAGTAAATACATACAGTTACTGATCAATCCGTAGAAATGAACCCGTGCACGTTTAAACTGTTTTCATAAATTTTTTGATAAGACGGCTACTTATAGGCTCATAATATTGGCCTACAAGTAGCCGTCTTTCATTAAATTCTGTTTCATTTTTTGTTTAATTTTGTATTTTTTAAATTGTAATTTATTATTTAATTATTCATTTTTATATATTTTTTACCATTTAGAATTTTATATTATTTTATTATTTTGTTATATTATAGAAGTGATAATTTTTTGTTTTCAATGAACAGTAAAGGCAGACGCAACAAAGAGAAAGAGGCGACGACACCCACACACCAGGTTCAAGGTCAGGGTGAGGAGGAGAGCAAGCCGTATTTAGACGACGACTTCGTACAGGAGAGGTTCCTCGACGTTGACTTCATCCAGCTTGTGCTCATACCTCGAGGTGTCGATAACTCTGAATGGCTAGCCACGCATGGTAAGTGCTTCTATCTGTCAATCAATCTAACTATCTATCTATCTATCTATCTATCAGTCAATCAATCAGTCAATCAATCAATCAATCAGTCTATCAATCAATCAATCTATCAGTCTATCAATCAATCTATCAATCAATGAATCAGTCTATCAATCAATCAATCAGTCTATCTATCAATCAGTCTATCAATCAATCAATCAATCAGTCTATCAATCAATCAATCAATCAATCTCTCAATCAATCAATCAATCAATCAGTTTATCAATGGATTGATTGTCTGCTGTGCTGCAATCGTTCGTCTTGTAGACATACGAGACGTTTATTATTTGTTTTTAGCTCTGTAAAATTTTATTGAAAGCTGTAGCTGTACGTCTGATAAGTTTGGATTAAGTTTTCGAGTTGACTCCTACGTAGTGCATGATAGTCCTGTATTCCTGGTATGTGGCCACTGTTTTTTAAATTGTAAAACTATTAGTAGATAATAAATGATGTTAATCATTAGAATATATCATAAGTAAGGAAAATGTTCATATTTTTTAGCTGTATTTGTAGAGAACAATGGATTAGGTTGTGGATAATAGTCACAGCTGATGGCAACATAGTTTAAGTGCTTTCTCGACAAGTCTTTGATAAATTAACGACATTAGATATGGTGCAGTAGGCTGTCGTAGGATTTCTTATTAGAGATGATTAGGTTGATAAGTTTCAAGAAGTTATTCAGTCTAACTAGTAGAATCTAGGATTAGTCTTGCTCATGTCTGCAATGATCTAGTGGGTGAATTATTCCATCAGTGGATTTTAGTACCCACTCGATTAGTCGATCTGTCTAGCTTTATTTGTCTGTCTAGATTTTACCTTATTACATAGACTCGTATAATAAACATTATAGGATTATAGGAGTACGTTATAGGAGTCTATGTCTTGTTAAGACACTTAACACTAGTCTACGAATCTAGGAATGGTCAGTAAGAAAGTCAACTTTGGGAACATATGCGTCTTGCATATTATGATTATACGAAATTTCGAGTAAGAATAAGATGCATAGCGTATTTCTTTGCGTGTACAATGTTGAAATGAATGTGCTCTCGCAGTAATTAATATTCGTATAGAAATGAGTGGCATTGAGTTTTATTCAAGTTTTTTATCGGTGTTTACTTGATATACTTGCAGTAGAAAAATTGTTGCGCGCAACCTCCGCACGTATCGACCCTCACACGTAACTAATAAAACCTAATTAACGTGTAACTAAGCCTATTAGTGAGTAATGTAATAAAATAGCGCTTCGTTCGTAGAATCATCGTGTTGTTTTGCGATATCTCGTGCTGGCTGCCATTATTTCAGTTTATGCAACAGTGGAGTTTAGATAGGCAGAAACAAACGTGAACTGTCTATTATGTATACATGTATATATATATATATATATATATATAAAATTATATATATGTGTATATATATATATATATATATAATTATATATATGTGTATATATATATATATATATATATATATATATATATATATATATATATATATATATATAATTTTATACTTGTATAATAAACATTATACAAAATTATATTATACAAAATTATAGACGCACATGTAAAATTTTTAAAAACAAAATGTGGTGCTGATAACAATGCTGAAGATTCATCCGGTCATTTGACACAGTTCTATCTCTCTTTCTGTTCCAAATTTTTCATTCTTTTTCTCATATTTCTCTCTCTCACTCTAGTGTTCTGTCTAATGGAAGCTTCATATTCCTGCTCATGGTCTTCTACCTCGCCGCTCAGTTTTATGATTCCATTGATCGATAGTTTGACATCGTTTAGTTCCGACCCTATCTAAACTGGAATTCAAGGGAAGATGATGATGAATAGATTGTTTTACAATTCAACACCTGTACTTTGCTGAAATTATGAGCTCCAGGAATATCAAAGATATTTCGGATAGAAAATATTCTGAACATGGTTATGGGGATAGTTTAAAAGCTATTTTGGGTATATATGTAAAGGACCGATTAAAGGAATATTTTTTCCATTAACGAAATGATTTATTGCTTGTTTTCGATATTGTATTATGCGATTGCGTGCTTACGTTTTTACAAGTAACTTATGTGATTGAAATTTGAGATCTATTTGATATTTTATTTCGTTATTTCACTAGAATTTTAGTTATTCTAGACAATTTATTGTTAGATTTGGACTTAATCACTCACATAGTATATAATATGTTTCAATCACAACTATCTGAGAATGTTTCAATCATTTACAGCTGTCGGCTAATATTAGCTATGCTATTAGCTATGCTCGGCTAATATTAGCTATGCTATTAGCTATGCTCGGCTAATATTAGCATGCTACTTACATTTGCCGATCTAAAACGTATTGTGATCGAAATTCAAGATCGATTAGATATTTAATTTTCAATTTGCGTATAGTTTTGGTTATTTTTTACATTAATTTTGTAGCCACTCTTTATATTCAGTAAGTTACAAGTCATCATCATCATCTTCCCTTGAATCCCTTTTTAACTAGGGTCGGGATACGAATAGTCTGTCTCAAATCCTCTCTGTCCTAATCATATCATCAGTCATTACCCTATTGGAGACTTTTCCATTCGTTAAAATTTTTGTAGCAATTTCTGGAGCCTAGGCGCGCCAGAAATTGCTAATTAGTTCTTAATTAGGCTAATTCCAGATTCAGTAAGTTGTTAAGTACAGCTATTTTTTCAAGTTTTAATTTTTAAAGTGGTTTTTCTGCTATGGGATAATTCTCGGATGTACTAATGTGGACCACGACATTATTTTGTTGTGCTGTTGTATGACGGATGTCACTGATTGTGTACTCATTAGCTTTGTTTATTCCTAGTGGATGAGCATGACCTCGAGCAATCAGTGGCCTAGAGCAGACAGCGCGTTCGTGCTCCTCGCCTCCCCTCTGCCTCCGAAAGGTCATTGAAATTATCGTCATATTACTGGTAAATCGAGCGATTAAATTGTGCCAATTATAAATTTAAAATTCATAAAGTTAAAAAAAAAATAGAAAAGGGTATATTCAAGTATGAAAGCGCACTATATACTTTATATAAGATCAGTGTGATTCATGTCTAACACGCACTTATTTGCTTAGATTGTCGTTATCTTTTCCTCAAGAAACATATTTTTCTTTTCCTCAAAAACATCTAAAATATTGTAGCATTAAGTTCTACTTTTTTGTAAAAATGAAACAGAATTTTGTTTTAAAAAACACCGTGTGGTTTCTTGCTGTACATATAGACTGCAAGGCTTGCAGGCACTCATTGCTCCACCTACCTCTAATATCATTGTTACCTCTAACATCATTGTTGATATCGTTTGTCTGTGCCATCTAATTACGCTTTATATACTCATTTCATCCAGTCGATGTTTTTGTTGGTACTGATGTTGGAGTACTACAGTATAATGAAGGGTCTCTATCATTACCTCTACTCTATAGACGTCCTTAGATGTCGTTGAGGAAGCTAAAGTTGGAGCCAAAAGGTGCCAAGGCAGCTTTTGAGTTAAGCGATGAGCACAGTGCAGTGGTAGGATAATACTTGTATCTATCAGTGCACAAAGGTACCAAGTGATTCTATGTATTATAATACTGACTTGGAACCAAAACACATTGGGACCAAGTGCGCCTGAGCAGAATCTGTAGTGCAGAGATGTTCCGAACGCACTTAGTTCCTAACATTTCTAAACTGCACATGGCATGTTTGTGCTTCGAACCAATCTTCGTACATCATTGGTTTGGTCCTGCGAGTATAAGCTGATCTCTTGTAGCAAACAAGGTTTAAATTCAGTTTCTTCCCGAAATGTCCTATCAGTGACGGGTGAGCATAACAGTTTCAAACCTGGCACCTAATGAGTCTCAGCTAGACGCCTAACCATGGTGTCATTGGACTAGCTAAATAAAGTTTCATAGTATACTATTTAGCTCATTTCGTATACCTTAAAACTAGTAATAATAGTAGTACTATTGCATATGGTCAGTTTTAACAATAGCAGAATAATAATTCAACTATTGGCTGGAGCCAGTATGGATTTCGGTAAGATAATCGACCGCGGATCAGTGTGTGCGGGGTTAAAATCCTCGGCTCGCTTTCGAGTGAGGAAACTTACGTTAACATTATCTTTTTTGCTTTTTAATTATTAATGGCAAAAGCTTTCGTTGAATTTCAATCAGTTCTCGTGAAGAGTTGCTATGTACACACTGGTGTCTCGTGCAAACATTGCATGAACGAAGCAATGACCGCTCCACTGTCTGTCAAACGTCCATGATGACACTCGATCTGCTCGTTGAAAGGTTTCTCACGGGGACTCGATCCCGTGTCCTTTGTCTCGCGCTATCCATTCATCCTACGCAGCAAATATTCCTTATCTAAACCGGTACATCCCCTAGACAATTCTATATTGGACGTGGATTATATTACTGCTAGGCTGTGATATCTGACTCGAGCAAAGGAAAAAGTCAAACTGAAAGATTTCTTGACTTAAGGTAAAAAGAAAATGATTTCCAAAAGCAAAAGCTAAGACAAATGATTTTCTGAAAGCAAAAGCAGAAATCAAAATATTTTAAAAGTTGTGGCACTCTGCTACTAGGGTGGTGACATTGCCATGAATTATAACGTAAAACTTGTGTTAAAAATCTCCCTTGCGATCAATCTCACTGTTACGATAACGATTATAACATAAACCAGCTGGCAGCGAGATGTGATTATGAAACTAAATATGAGAGGCTTCCTGGTACAGAGTATACATGTATATGATTAACATTGGATTGTGTGTTATATGAATTATGTACTCTGTTGACTGTAGTGTAGGATAGTAGACGATTAGTAGTATGTCGATCAATAGCTGTATGTTGATGCGTACTGCCTCTAAAATATCTATGTTGTATGCTGAATTAATGTTAGAAGCGGATAGTTAATTTTAAAGTACCTTTAAATTAAAAGTGTATAGTTGTATTAAAATATAGATTCAAATCATTTAGTTTCTAAAGTCAGAATATCTATGTGACATCTTAAATTTGCATTCCATTTACGCCGCTTTCCTACAAGTGCGTAGTTACTTTCTCTCATGTGTTTTAAAGCAGATACAGACTAAAATGCTTTCACTCTGTAGAACGGCAAATTTCTGCTACTCTTGAACCACACACGTATACAGTACATTAGTATTAAGAGCCTTCAAGATTTCTAAATAGCAACATGAAGAAAGATACAAAGAATATATTATATTACACTGGATATTGGAGCGACTATATTTCAGTGAGACATCTTTAACGATTTTTTTTCTAAATGAAACTTAGCCTAAGTGTGGTCTTTATACAACAACTCTTTACGATTGGCTACTATAGAGTCAGGTTCTGAGACCTTTTTTGATGATTATTTGGCACTTTATATGTTATTCACCAATTTCTCTTTAGGTTTTACATGTGCATTGACTAGCTTAAATTAATTCGCGCTAAAAAATTTCCTTATCAAATAATTATGCCTAAATCATGTACAATTACATTATTGATTTAACGTATATTATGATTCACACTGTACTGAATGATTCCCGCATTGTTTCCTATGGCACTGTAAAATAAATATTTCTTCAACTTTTTCGTATTGAAATACAATCAGCTCTGTTGTGTTTTCTTTAAACGCCCCAGTGTCTTGTTTCACGCAGTTGCTCAAATTTCTTATCCTGTTTTTAGTCTGCTTTGTTGGTTGTCTACGTAGCTATAATACTGATAAAAAGTAAAGGATGAGTTCGCTGCCTGCAGGCACCATCAGTGGTTGACAGATCTTTGAACTCGAGAAAGCAAGCTCATTCTCTCTGTCATACTGTGTATTGAATGCTTAACGACAGGTCCAAGGCTTATTATTCGACTGATTTCTATCATTTGTTTTGCTCGGCATTTCTACCTGCCAATGCGTGTAACCTTCTACCTTCGCTTGTTTCGGAATTCTTCTTGACTAGATGCTGTGATTAGATAAGATACTGTGATTAGATTGTGATTAGATAAGATACTGTGTATTTTCACTGTTGGCCTCGCATACTTGTAATGTTTGCTCCTGTATTTTCCCTAGTTAGTGCATGTTTTTCACTTTCTATCGGAATATTTCTATTTTCTGTTTGTCCACGAAGATGAGTTGAAACGAATAAAAACATATTTCTCTCTCTCTCTCTCTCTCTGTCTCTCTCTCTATCACACTCTCCCTTTCCTTTAATGCTTTCCCTTTAATTTCGCCTTTCTCTTAATGTATTTTCAAATCTCCTTTGCTAAAATATATGGTGTTCTGCCGTTCATGATATTTTAAAAGGATAATTGTATAGATATGCATACATACATTCATATATATATATATATATATATATATATATATATATATATATATATACATATATATATATATATATATATATATATATATATATATATATATATATACGCATATCTATGGTATTAGAGTGATTTTTTGCATTGAAGATCTTCTAAACTTCTTCTGTGTTCGAATGCTCTAACAAATAGTTTGACAAATAAGTTAAAGGATTATGTACTGGGTCGGTAGCGTACCTCTTCCCATTGCACTTAGCCTTGTACTAAACCACAACGCTTCTTGTTGAGGTCTCTACGTGCAGATGTTGATGGTTATAGTGGATGATAGGGGGGGGATTTGACGTTATTATTTATTTATTGCTGGAGCTCTCAACATAATTCAATAAATACTTATCTCTAGTGATACGACACTTCTGCAGTACTTCTGCTATGACATTCAAACTACTTGACGACTTCATCACTCTCTATGCCTCTCTTATGTCGCAGATCATATCTTGTCTGCATGACTGAGAGCGTTAGACATTTTGCAGATAATTTACTTATTACCGTCATTAAGAATTTATAATATTGTTCGTTATTTATTATTAATGTTAAGGACAATACTTTAAGTTCATGTGATTTCTTGAATTGAGAATGCCGTGACTTCGGCAAACTGCTGCAATAGATCAACTGCTTGTTTTGCTTAGATTTCTGTAGATATCTAAGTAGATGTCTGCATACCTGCATAGATCTAGATATTAGAAGATATCTAAGTAGATGTCTGCATACCTGCATAGATCTAGATATTAGAAGATATCTAAAATTAAAAACTTGTTAATTTAAAATTTATAATTCATAATTTTCATAGAATAAGATTGACCTTTCATCGTTGCTATTAATCAATCAATCAATAAGAATTTAACGTCCGGTTCCTCGCCACAAGGCAATGTCAGGGACGTTACTATAGGTAGAGTCCACCTTTCCTCTCCTAATCTCTTTCGGATTATACGTAGTTAAACATGGAGGTTAGATTAGCTTCCGTTCAATGCGCTGCTGAGTCAATACGGAAGAGTTGTTTTGCAGTCGATCCTTTTCAGAGTGTAATGTTTGAACACATCATAGATGTATGATGTAACAGCGACGCTGGGGAAATTACGAGATCAGTGTGTCAGAGCGTGGGCTGAACGCGTGTATCTGATAACTAGTGCGTTCTGCCTAGACGAGTGTGATATACGGTGGGACTGTATAGTGTATAGCTCTCGTGGTAAGGTTTAAAAACTGATGTGGTGAACGGCAAGACGTGTACATCTACTACGGGCCTTCTAAACTCTCCCTCTCTCTCTCTCTCTCTCTCTCTCTCTCTCTCTCTCTCTCTTTCTCTTTCTCTCAGTGTGCTGCTTACTGGAAGGTCCATGGTATATAACGCCTCCACTCTTCTCTGTCTTCCGCTTTTCATTTCCGAACAAAAGTGGCTCTTTTTCATCTAATATACCTAATCGCGGCCAGCCTCTGCCTCTTTTTCTTTCCATTTTGCCTTCTATGACCACTTTTAGTAGAGTTTCACCCTAGAATGGGTCCTATCCAGCCCTTCTTTCTATTTCATAATACATTTATCAACTGCCTATCTGTACAAACTCTCTCCAGAACTTCCTCATTTGTAACCTTTGGAGTCCAGCTAATCATATCCCTTCGTGATAGACTGCAGAGGCTGCTGCATGGGACGTGTTAAATCTTTGTTAAAACATGAAATCGAACATCCATTTACCCGCAGTCAAGATGTTTAACCGATACGCCACATATTTAAGTCATTTGTATAGAAATTTCTTACGAATACGAAAATTTAATGAGTATTTTTTCGTTAATTGTAAGCGTCTAGAAGCGTGTAGCTTACTAACAGGATGGCAATATTTGTTGGAAGCGGCTGCTGACATTTCCTTATCCATGATTGAATCACGATGACTTAGTCTTGCATGATGACATCATCTTCCAGTGAGAAAAACTCATTTATTCTATATAATGTAAAATTTGGTAAAGCTTATGTTAACGTCAGTTTCCTCACTCGAAAGCGATGTCAGTGACGGGCGAGCCCAGGATTTGAACTTTGCTCATACTTATCCTCTGTCGAATATCTTACCGACATAGCCACTGTCTCCAGCCACATAGCCACTGTAACTCTGTATCACATCTGTAAAATATGATAGTTGTCTATCTCTATGGTATCTGCGTTAGTCGAATCTTATAAAATTTGTCTAGTTTTCTAATACCCATACCTAGCTATCTGAATCTTACAGGGAAATGTGTGCACCATTTACATCGTTGAAGCGTAGATGATTGTGTCTGCTACTGTGATAAGACATTGGCTTGGATCCCGTGGTTTGCGATATGGATGTTGCTGCTGTAGGATATAAGATATATAGAACAGGATTAGAGTTTCATTGCAGCATATAAACCGTCTCATTATGTCGTCGAGTTGTTGCTAAGTAGGCCATTTACTTGAGAGTCTTCGCTGTAAGTAATCCTATCAATTCAGATTCCTGTCTAAACATCCATTGTTTTACGTCTGGATGATGCATACGAGCAATGAAAAGGACGTTAAATTCTTCTTAGCTGGTTTTTGCTGTAGTACGAAATTCAAAGGAAAAGCCCTGATTTTACTGGAGATAAAGTTACTTATGATAGCCAAAGTTCAAGTGTTGATAGGTGTATACATTGTTAGGTTTGGTTAAGGAGCGAAGTTCTTAGTTGTCATGAAGTTTAAACCTTAAATAAATCTTGTGGGGAATAAGCGAAATCTTCAGCCATTGAGACATTATTCCCGGTCTCCTGAGCGAGCAAATGTGTCTGCACTGTGATAGAAAGTCACTTAAATCAAGGAACTGCATTGGCTACAATACATTCTGCTCTCCGGGAACTGTACTAGGCTTCTTGTACATGGCGGATGGCCGAATGTATATCATGCTTATCTGAGAAGAGCGAGGCCGTCTGTTCAAATGCATCAGTCGAATTATTTCTTACTTTAATCTATAGAGATAATACTAATAATAATAAAATAAAGGTTTAACGTCCGTTTCCTCATCCAGGGATGATGTCAGGGTCATCCCCAACAGCACACATCACTACAGATCAGTTCACCCAGACCAATCTGCAAAAGAAATGTGCTGAGGAGAAGTAAGGTTCTAAACGAAAGCCAGTACGGTGATAAAAAAATGGTCAGGGTAGATTGAATATGTCTATGGTGGGAAAGGTAATTATGAAAACAGACGTTACACACAGCTTTATGGTTTTCTGAGCTCAGCCGTTGTGAGAGTGATATCTTCCCTGGGAACCCGACTGTTGTTGAAAAGTAATGTTTTACCTTTGAAAAAATAATATTTTTCTTGCTTTGAATATGTGGGTTAACAAGGTGTAATTGATGATGTGTATATTGTTATAAGGTGTCTTCGTGTCTGTTCCCTAATTATCCTTTAACGTTTTCCCTGCTATCTAAGTTGCATTAATAGCAAATATATCTCAACATAATATTATAGGCCCTAGCTTATAGCTATAATTTCGTTCATAACAAGAATTTTTTATATAAACTTAATTGGTACGAAAAATTAATAAGAAACGTGTACAAACAATAAAAACGAAATTTATGATATTATATATATATATATATATATATATATATATTATATTATATATATATATATATATATATATATATATATATAATATATGATATTATAATATAATTTATGTTATTTATGATTAAAACATTAGTTTGCGCACTGGCTTTTGAATCTTGTGTCATCATAGTTTAGGTCGACGACTGTTTCGTTGTGTTCATATAAGAATATACATATATACGCCGCCATAAACCCTATATGATCTAGGCTTATCGCCAAACCGATGGATATGATCTATTTCATTGTGTGTATAAAGGGATATTATTGACGTATCGTTGGCGTTGGCATGTTATGATTCCTTTTGTACTGCAGTTTGTCTACGCAGTGATGTTTTAACTAAACTGAAATCTACAGATTGTGAAAGAATTAACAGAAAAAGGAAATTCGGTTTAAGATAGTGTTTTTAGATTAGTCTAACTTGTCAGGGAGCTATGAACCCCCCCCCCCCCGAGGGTAGAAGATGTTGTGCTGATACAGCTGTCTGCTATTAATATCAGATATGATTGATGACTATAAAATGAGTTGAACAAGGAATTAAACAGGGCTGATACATTTTCAGTTCTAATCATAATGTTAGATAAACAGTGTGTTTTTGTCACACTGAACAGTTGGTCTATTTTATTGATAATTTAGCTTTGAACGTTATGATGTATCAAAACGTTAACTCTGTATATTGTGAACATATACGGTACTCGATTAATTTATTGATTGTTGACTGATAGACTGACTGATTGATTTAGTTGTTGATTAGTTGGTTTGATTAATTTATTGATTGATTTATGACAAGAGATATAGTATTGTTAAGCGTTAAACTGAAAATGCTATATTTAACGGAGTTATACTATCTAGTCTAGTTAGTCTGTTTCGGCTGGTCATCCTGCGAAATTATTGACTTCCGTGTTTGCCTTAATTTATGTGTAATACGAGACACTCGACTTGGATCACGACTTTATTGAATTTTCTGCTGTAGATAGCTGACCGCCTGTGTAGCACTCGCTGTTTAATTAACTCGTATGATTGATTGGACTCTAGTTCTGTGCTTATTGATTACATGGTTATTATCTCTTGTGTCAATCGGGTAGTGCCTGTTTCAATGACAATCAGTTCTATCGAGATGATTGTTGTTAATAGAATCTGAGAGGCTGAGAAGATTGTCCTGTAAGAGCTGTGGAGTATGCCTTTAACTTAGTTTTAGATGAGAGAGTAATTTCTTTAATATCTTGTCGCTACTAAATGTATTGCTGCTGCAAGATAACGCTTTAAATATGCTGACGAATATTATTATAAATAACAAAAACTACAAAAACAGAAACTAAACAAAGGAACTCTATAACACGTGCGGTACGACATATGTCGGTCGTATGTGACCCTTAGAACAAAAAACTAGTCTAATCTGTAAAAAAAAAATGAACTGTTAACTAAAATAAAGTTGTATTTTCTTGAATTTTTACAATCAAGATTTTGATACGTTTAAAAATTTATTATATCACTTAGTACTAGTGGGACGTATACAAAGCGGACATTTATAAAAATGCAAGCAAAGATCGTGCTATACTATTATCTATAGAACAAAATCGCATTATATCGTTTTACGATTTTGTGGGAAAATTAGTTAGTTTACGGTCTTTCGTAGAATTGTTTTTGTTCCTCACTTAGAAGGTTTGTGACCAATCTCTCTGAAACAAAGATCACTGTTCTGTGCGTGCTCTTATTTTTATCGCTTATACACATCTTTATATATATTATCTAGATTATTATTATAGTAGATATTAATAAATATCATATATAATATATATATATATATACAATATATAATATCAGTATATCAATTAATAGATTATTGATTTAATTTATTTTAATTAAGATAGAATTAAGTTTGCATAGAATCTTGCTAAACGAAATTACACTTAATTAGCTTATAATATTATTTGAAAATACTATGCTTTCTGCAACTTGATCCAGGGAAAATTTATTGGATAACTAGAGAACAACACAACTATTTTAAAACTACAATCATTAATTACATTTTCCACATATTCTGCTGAAATATATATTGTTTTAAAGGTAATCATTTTTGTTTACTACAGTAGTTTTTATAGGCTTGTATCCTCAACAAGAGAGCTATAATACCATAAAACTTGTGTAAGTATTTATTTAATTCCTTTCTGGACTATTGAATATTAATTATGACTTTCTTTATATGACTGCTGCATACACTCTCCTCAGGAATGTTCTTTTTTTAGTTAGAACTTAGAACCCATTTATATACTTAGAGGATTGATTCTCTTTATATATTTATATAGGGATATGTTTATTTATACACTTTATATTATTATTATTATTATTATTATTATTATTATACCCCAGGTTCTTTTCATAATATGAAAAGAACCAAGGATCTTGATTCTTTCATAATATGAAAGAACCACCATTTTTTCTGAGGTGTGTTCTCCTACTAAGGGCCCATATAAGATACTTTATATATATATATATATATATAAAGTTGTGTTTGAGAATATTCCTGCTTATACAAACGATACTTTGACATGGGTGCATATCGCTGCGGTTTGCAGGAGAATGTCTCGTTACTTACAGTCGTTGAGAACTGTAGCGCGAAGAATTGCTGTGGAGCGATCGGTTCTGTTAGATTCTTTATGTCATTACATTTGATAACTCCTCCCCAATCACTCGTAGATCCTCTATGGCTAAACGTCTCACCGGATCCCCTAGGCTCTCATCTGTTACCTTCATCTTCCATTCCAGTGCTTCATACCTCCCTTAAGAGGGTCCTATACTAGAGTCAACAGCCTCTGAGCCCTTCATTATCATACCATCTTATCACAGCCTAGCCCTTCATTATCAGTCATCTTATCCACATAGCCCTTCTATTATCAGTCATCTTATCCACCTAGCCCTTCATTATCAGTCATCTTATCCACATAGCCCTTCATTCATCAGTCATCTTATCACATATCCATCACATTATCAGTCTCTTATCCACCAGCCCTTCATTATCAGTCATCTTATCCACATAGCCCTTCATTAAGTCATTATCCACATAGCCCTTCATTATCAGTCATCTTACCCAGCCTAGCCCTTCATTATCAGTCATCTTACTCAGCCTAGCCCTTCATTATCAGCCGTCTTACCCACCTAGCCCTTCATTATAAGTCATCTTACCCACATAGCCCTTCATTATCAGCCATCTTACCCACCTAGCTCTTCATTATCAGTCGTCTTACCCACCTAGCCCTTCATTATAAGCCATCTTACCCAGCCTAGCCTTTCATTATCAGTCATCTTACCCAGCCTAGCTCTTCATTATAAGCCATCTTACCCAGCCTAGCCTTTCATTATCAGTCATCTTACCCAGCCTAGCTCTTCATTATAAGCCATCTTACCCAGCCTAGCCTTTCATTATCAGTCATCTTACCCACATAGCCCTTCATTATCAGCCATCTTACCCGCCTTCCCTTCATTATCAGCCATCTTACCCACCCAGCCCTTCATTATTAGCCATCTTACCCAGCCTATCCCTTCATTATCAGTTATCTTACCCAGCCTAGCCCTTCATTATAAGTCATCTTACCCAGCCTAGCCCTTCATTATAAGTCGTCTTACCCAGCCTAGCCCTTCATTATCAGTCATCTTACCCAGCCTAGCTCTTCATTATAAGCCATCTTACCCAGCCTAGCCCTTCATTATCAGTCATCTTACCCAGCCTAGCCCTTCATTATCAGCCATCTTACCCAGCCTAATCACATGAGGAGCGGTGTAGCTCCTAGGTGACTGTGATGACCAGTACGTTAGGTGATAGGAGTGTAGCCCCTAGGTGACTGTGATGATCAGTACGTTAGACTACAGGAGGAGCAAACTATATCGTCTATTTTTCCATAGGGCTTATAATGTTAACTTCAGTTTTGTAAGATTTCAAAATATAGAGTGTCGATTGTGAAGCACTTCGTTTGATGTGGGATTGGAGCCGTAGAGAAACGTAGATTTTAGGATTAAGTTGTCTGATATTGAACTGAATATGAGAGATATTGAATGTCATTTCACAACGAGCTGTTTTTCCTGATGTGAAATTGATTTCTAACGATCTAGCGCATTTTTGCGGATCTGTGAAGCTGTCATTTCATCTGTTTATTTGTTCATCCGATGGTCAGACTGCAATTATTTTTTTCTGAAACGAGCTCTTCTAACTTATAAAGCGTCTGCTGCATGTGTCTTAGAAAGCTACCAGGCTAGAACTCAGTTAACTTTTGTTTCATTCGCCTATTTGCTTGTCAGTCGATTGATATAGCTGTCTATGTTTTTCCGCTTTAACTCTGTTTTATTCATTCAATTCATGTTAAAGTTATTTTCTTCCTGAAACTAGTTAAGTCAAACCATTTTGTCTGTCAGTGTCACACAAATGTCTATATGATATACTCTACGTTGATTGGGACCTTGAATCGACTTTGATCAGAATCCACTATACCCTGTCGAGTTGGACGTTAAATAAGCTACATGTGTGTTCAGAATCCACTATCTCGTATGTGTGTAGCATAAGGGTTACTGACTTCACCCAGCATTTTATTTGCATAGATATTTGCAAATGATGCTTTTGGGTGAGAGGAATATTAGGAAGCTCGTAAATTGCAGTTGTTCCTCTCTGACACTCACTCACTCTCTCTCTATTTTCTTCCTGAAACTAGTTAAGTCAAACCATTTTGTCTGTCAGTGTCACACAAATGTCTATATGATATACTCTACGTTGATTGGGACCTTGAATCGACTTTGATCAGAATCCACTATACCCCGTCGAGTTGGACGTTAAATAAGCTACATGTGTGTTCAGAATCCACTATCTCGTATGTGTGTAGCATAAGGGTTACTGACTTCACCCAGCATTTTATTTGCATAGATATTTGCAAATGATGCTTTTGGGTGAGAGGAATATTAGGAAGCTCGTAAATTGCAGTTGTTCCTCTCTGACACTCACTCACTCTCTCTCTCTCTCTCTCACTCTCTCTCTCTCTCTCTCTCTCTCTCTCTCATTTCCAATTCTTAAACATAATTTCGTAATTGAATTCTCTAAAACGCTTTCGTATTTTCTTTTCTGAGAATCACTTCCTAGAACGATAATGTATAATTAGAAGTTTTTTAAATCCGATGTAAGACTTCCAGTCGTTTTAAAAACGTGAAACAGTTTTTGGTCTGTGGGCGTGTCTTAGCGAATTTGTTCTGCAATCGTCCCCTTTTTTGCTCGTTCAAACATAATTTCAATTGCAATGAGTTTTTATTATAAATTTAATATTTTTAAAGCTTTGTAGGTTATTCACCCTTGATTAAACGAATAGGTGGAGTTTAAATGGCTGAACTACCAGAAAACCTCTAAATACCTCCTCTAAATGCATTGCATGTTGTAGTAGCGATACTATCATGCCATACAAGAAAGATCACGTAAAGTCGGTACGTGATCTTTATTAGATTTGTGGAATGTGTCTTTTGAATTGACCTTACGACAGATGTAATATATATCATTTTCAGTGATGATATATATATCTTTTAGCAGTTTATGTTTTCCGAGTATTGTGCTTAGTACATTTAGTGAACTAGTAACAAAATTAATATGGTTTCGTAGTATTTTATTGAAGGCAATGAAATACTACCCCAGAGGCCATTTCGAGCTAAAGGCTGCTTTTGGATATGAAGACCTATATCTTAATCTGTGTTTGTTTTAATAGTGAGCGTGAAACCTTACCGTTGTTATGAATATGTCCGTTGGGCCTACGATTTGGGTGAACGTTAGAGAAAGCCTGAATGATTGAATTGACTATTATAATACTAGTATTTGAGTTCATCAGCTTGTATATACTTAAACCTGATAGTAAATAGACACTTGTGAATACACGGAGAGGTAAAGAACTTAATAACTATCAGTTATATGTACTGGCTGGAGCCAGTGGCGAAGTCGGTAAGACACTCGACCACGGATCATTATGTGTGGAGTTCAAATCCTGGGCTCGCCCGTCACTGACATCACTTTCGTGTGAGGAAACTGACGTTAACCTTAGCTTAACTAGCTTTTATACAAGGGAAGGTCTATTGTGCGGAAGAGTTGTAGTGGGCTGTTTAAAACGGTTATCATGATTGATTGCTCCCTGAAGACCTCTGAACGACATTCTATTGTTTTTCATTGAAATTCTTCGGGACATCAATTATTAAATATCAGCTTTAAGCCAAAAAGTGATTGAAGTGAAGCGATCATTCGGCTCCCTCTGTTTTTATTGATTATATGCTTCGCTTGTTTGTCTTTTATTTGGGATAAATGTTCACAAAACTCCTTTCGCAATCAGATATTTAGTTGTACAGATACTTATAACCTCAATCAGTGCAACACTGAGAGGATTTTAAATTAACTGTTTGAACTGTTATAGGATAGTTCGGAAATATTCCAGGCAGGTATGCTAGGGTATGTTCACAACATCTGAAAACCCTGGAAAGAAATTAAGATCAAGTAGTTTACTGTCAAAATAGTATACTGTTTCCCGTGTTGTGTTCGGGACAACGAAGAGTAGACCAGCCGTTGACTAAAAGCAAACCGACCATGTCATAAATCGATGATGAAGCAGTAGAGTGAACTGAGGAAGGCCACGGAAACCTCCTCAGACGGTGGAACCTTTGTTGAATGGATTAACTTGTTGATCTGTGGAGTAATCAATATGGCGCTGAAAGCAGAATTTGATTACGAAGATGTACATTCGACCTGCCACTTGGCAGAGCACTGCGAGATGCTGTTGAGGTTAAGCTTAATATTTGAATCTCCATCTTTACAAGCTACCGAATCTCTCTCAGTCTTTGCTCTAGAACGCCCTGGCTATGGTCTGAAATCAAGAAGATATGAAAATTAGATACATGAGTTAGGTTAGTGTGGATGCAGTTTATCATTCGATCATTGTGATGCTATTTCTGCACCTGATTTCTTATATCAGGACGAGTTATGTAATACGAGCGTTTAGAGTCGATTGCAGACATGTTGATATACTCTATCGATTTCAGATGTTTGCTCTAGGTTTGCTTTCAGAAAGATCGACCCCTGTTTCCTATGTAGCCTTTTATCTCGCAGACTTAACGGACTTAAGGTTAAAAACTAACAGCCAGGTTTTTTTATCAACCCAGCTCAGTGTTGATTTTTTATTAAATCCGCTGGAAACATCTTGGATTTAATAATGTTAGCAGATTGAGTCCTTCGAGTGACTCGAGTGGTCCTTCTTCCTTGTGCATCTGAAGTTGACGTAGAACTGTAAGAATCTATGTGGCGTAAGTTCTGAAGATGAGGTTTGAGCCTCACGAGTCAATCAGCCGTACAACCTTATTAAATCATGTTCTGACTATGTTTGCAATCCGTATGGTAAAAGTCAATTTAATTTTAGTTTTGTTTATTATTATATTTGAACTTTTTCTGTAAGGCCGTCTCGAAGACGGATATCGGCTATGACGCTGATATATACTTTTTCGTTGTTGATATTAATAATAATAATATTATTATTATTATTATTATGTTATAATAATATGTTTTTAATAATAATAATAACAAAAATAATGATAATAATAATAGCCTTTTGCAGACATTTCGTACGAAGTTGACAGTTATACGCCCAGGTCTGCGTCAAGTTGTAGAAACTATTTTGTTCTTTTAACTAAAGGCTTTTTATCAGCTGCGTCACAGTCTGAGGTGATGTTTCTTATCGCTATTGATGTCGTAGCTGATCCTGGCGGATCTGTTGTATATCATTTGTTCACTGAGCACGGCTGCCTTGTTAGTAAGTTCCAGTAGAAAGTCGATACACTGCTGGTCTGTTGAAGGTTAACTTTTTTACTAGGCCTATTGATTGGTTTTTATATTTTCAAAACAAACCTCTCTCGCTCGCTCTCTATCTCGCTTTCTCTCTCTCTCTCTCTCTCTCTCTCTCTCTCTCTCTCCTTTGTAGTATTCTACAATTAATTCCCGGTGTGAAGATCAATGTTGTGGATCACGGCTCAGTTGATCCCTTCTATAGGACTATGTATTTACTAATCCCTAAACCAGTCCTAACTGTCCTATTAGTAATTATTGATTTAGTTGCTTATTTTTTAGCTGCATCCATACTGTAGGCCTAGATCTGCTTGACGGCAGATTCTGTCTCATGTTCATTGAACAGTGCAGAACTCATCTGAGCCAAACATGTACTGTTTAGCTACGTATCGCTTTGTTTAGCCGTAAACTGGTTTCAAATTGTGGGCCAAGCAAGTTTTGGACGAACCGTAATTTCCCAAGTTTCTTCTTAGAAATTGAAAAAGTTTTAGTTTTAAGTTTTAATCTACATTCACTGCGGTGGATGTAGTTGGATCATTCCATGTCAACTGGTCCAAATTTGATAATCTTCCCAGGTGACCCTCTCAGATTTAAACGATATTTTAACAGTGTAAAGTAAAATATGTCTCTAGGCTAAATTTTAAATTTAAAATCAATCAGTTGACCGGTTGGGGAGTTATGGCAGCCATTTCGACCCCACCGTAGATCCATTTCGGTGCGAAAAATAAAATGCGTGTTATTTTTTCTGTACTTTGAACTGCTATAATTTGGCTATTTATGGTCCTATCCATATGAAACTTCTCAACAATACTATATTTGATACGTAGATTCAGAAAAAGCACAGAATTCCAGTGGCTTGTTTATCTTGGCTGCTACAGCAGCTCAAACTTGATTTTTTGTAAAAGTAGACGTTTTTGAAAAGCCAACTTTGAAATAAATAACAGTGATTGAACAGTCTACTAGAAACTATCGTAGATGTTAAATTCTAATAAAAACTGTAAATGATCAAAATAGACTATTAATTGTCTTGGGTAGCTCTTCGTTATGTACCATAGACCCATAGTGACGAAATCTGTTGAAACCTTAATTGATCTAACCCATTATATGGGCAGATCTTGTAGTCCACTTTTTAGTTTTCTTTTGTACAGATCTGGTAGCTAGAATTTAACTTATAGTCGACGCCGTGAAATGAATTATCTATTTTTCATTGGTTCATTGAGGGAGTTCTATGTGTAGAGCTCAGTCACATTGGATTATTTGTTTGACGGTTGAGAGACTCGGCTGATTGATGAATGTTTCTCATTCTAAATTTAGCTTTACAAAAATTACAAAACAAACGTATTTAGTCGAATCTATTGACGACTTGGTAATTAGAGGCGGTAGAAGTCGTTATTGCGGCTCTGCTATTGGGTGCTCGACAACCTTTCATGACTTGAACGCATATGCATTGCTAACTGTGGGGCCCGTCAACAGACGAGCCTTTTGATTAATAAATTTTGCAAATTAAATAATTACATTAATTAATTAATAGTTAATAAATTAATTTAATTAATTACAGTAATTAAGGAATTATAAAATAAACTCAGTAGGAGTAGAATCCAATGGACCTTTATCGATAGTACCGCAGCTGCTGCTTGAGGAATGTCGCTTTTCAAGGGGCTTTACTTGCAATGGAATTACAACATGAGTTAAGAGAGATATGAACAAACAGTGCACAGATTAGCGCTTTCTATATTGTGATATTCGTGTATTTCTATGTATTTGCAGTAAAGTCACAATGCACAGATTAGCGCTTTCTAAATGTATATTGCGATATTTGTGTATTTGCAGTAAAGTCTTTCTTCGAGCACATTAACCTGATGTACGGCTGTCTGTCAGAGTACTGTCAACCCTCCACGTGCCCTCTCATGTCTGGACCCAATACTGTGTATGTACTCATCTATAGCTTATTAGTTGTTGTTGTTAACACTGTGTATCTACTCATCAATAGCTTATTAGTTGTTGTTGTTAACACTGTGTATGTACTCATCAATAGCTTAATAGTTGTTGTTGTTAACACTGTGTATCTACTCATCAATAGCTTAATAGTTGTTGTTGTTAACACTGTGTATCTACTCATCTATAGCTTAATAGTTGTTGTTGTTGTTAACACTGCATATGTACTCGCTGTATTCTACTCTATGTTGTAACAATGTTTATCTACTGACTCTATTTTACTAGTTCTTGTTAACACCCTTATCTACTCACTGTATTTTACTAGTTCTTGTTAACACTCTTATCTACTCACTCTATTTTACTAATTCTTGTTGTCAACGCTGTTTATCTACTTATATTTTACTTGTTACCAGTTTTTGTTACCACTGTGTATAAAGTTGCCTATATTTTGCTAATTAATTTTTTTTCGTTATGTAGTCATTTGCATTTTACTATTTGTTGTTGCTAACAACATTTATGTTTGCAATTTGTGTTCAATCTGACAACCGCAGAATGTTACAGTACAAAAATTCCAACGGAAACAGCATGTAGTCAATCATATAGTTAACAAGTTGTTGTTATCACTGTGTAGTCGGTCATTTACATGAATATTTGACTAGTTGCTATTGAGTTACATTTATTATATATATATATATATATATATATATATATATATATATATATAATTTATTTATTTTTATATGTTATTAATTTGCTAAAAAGACTTGCTGTGCTGCTGAACTCTTGCATTTGTTACAGTATTGGTCTTATACTCTATACCTGGCATTGAAAATTTGAAGTGCAACTGAAACACATTAACATGCCGATGTGTTATTATGTTATGCTACATGACAATTAGAATCAACTGGTATGACGCTTGAGTAACTGATAGGTTATGATAATTATTGATAATTATAACTGTGTAGCAATGGCCTTCCTAGTGTAAGTCTACCTTCATGTGCTAGATTAAACACCCAGCACAACAACCTTCCGCTTTCACACAGTTCCTGGAAAAACTGGATAGCCTTCAGCGGTCTTTACTCAGTGTGGTGTTGAGTGCTAGACTTAGCACAGTGCGGTGCTATACCTAGCACAGTGCGGTGCTAGACCTAGCACAGTGTGGTGTTAGACGTAGCATAGTGAAGTGCTAGACCTAGCACCGCACTGTGCTAGGTCTAGCACTCAACACCACACTGAGTCAAGATCGCTGAAGGCTCTCCAGTTTTTCCAGGAACTGTGTGGAAGCGGAAGGTCAGCGATCCTCCGCTGCGCTCAATCCTGCGGCATGATTATCTGCTGGAGTAGCTTTGCTGTTTCAATGTCTCTACTGGAGGCTCGATTTTAAGAATTAATTTCAAATTCTAAACGAATTGAATCGCTAAAGCTATATCGACCTGTTTAACACTTATATAACCGCTCTAAAACTTTATTAAAGATTATTCTAATGCTATTTTACTAATTAAACATAATTATATAACCGCTGTATACTACCACCTGAACTATCTCTTGAGGGAAATGTGAATGATTACAGCTTAACAGTGGTTAAACTGGTAATTGAGAGCTAGGGGAACGGTCAGAATATTTCGGGCCCCCTGTAATGTATTTAATGGTCTTCTAGTATTTAATAAGGGTCCTTAGCGGGAGAACGCACCTCAGAAAAAATGAGAGCTAGGGGAGCGCAGTTACCCCTGCACTGCAACCACTGCAGCTGGACTAGGCTTCTCCGACCATTAATAATATAAGATATTCATTTCTGTTGGGGTAGTGCTTCAGATATCGATCTGAACTACTAGCGGGTACGATGTACACTTGATGACTCATACGACAAGATTGCTGTCTGATAGGGTGACTCATTCTGCTTGTTGTCTAGTGACATCTTGCGAATGCTGGGACGACTGACTCAGCTAATATTAATTGATCACGAATAATTATGCATCTAGCAAAGCTGAACAAGCATGATTCTATCATGTTCTTGTGTTGTAATAATATATATTGAAACACGGGGTTTTGTGGAAAGCTATCCAATAATATAGAATATAAGACTTTAAGTTAAACTGGGCTCCTTGAGAATTGAGCAGTTAAAATAAAGTAACTCGTAGTTGGTAGAATACAAGCCAAATTAATTATTATTTTTCTACATAGACTATTTTCATCTTGCCTGACTGTTTTTTTTATCACCGGACCGGCACCGTTTAGGATCTTTTTCTTTCTGTTATACGCATGTTTTTTTCAGATAGTTTGGGGCGAATCGATTTATAGTGACATGTGATGGGAGGGACGTCCATGACAAAATCCTTGTATAAGGAAACGGACGTTAACCTTTATTATTATATTATTAATAATTTTATCACGATTAATGTACACATTTACAGATTTGATTGTATTTCGTTTAGTTTCCTGTATTTTTGATACATTTACTCAAACTCTATGTAATCATAAAGTTGTGTGACGGAGATGACTTGTATTTCAGCAAACTCAGAAGTAAAAGTAGTATTTTTCAAACCATGGCATTTTTTAACATTAATATACTGACTGTTGCGAATCTTCTTAAGGCACATGTCTTGTCATTAAGAGATCCGCGTCATAGAAACTGTGCCAACTCATACAATGTTAATAGTAACCCGGGACTATCTCACTTAGTACATCATGCTCTTCCTGTAATATACAGTTAACGTACTTCAACTATTATACTACATTATACATGTAGATTGTAAATAATCAGTGGCTCTCAGTTTATCAATTCACTGAAAAAATACCCAACGTTAATTTCACTTCGAATATATTTCATAATTCCTAAGCCAGTCTCAGCATCTCTTCAAGACTTCTCATTCATTAGGGTTGTGTACCGGCAGATTGTTTTCAGGATAAATGTGGTTTTTCAACTGACGATGACATTTAGTTGACGTCATTGAATGCCAGTCAATTACATATAATATGATTTTTATTATTATGTTATACTCTTAACTATAGTATAGTAATAATTATCATTATATATTAAAATATTAATATAATAGTTGCATAATAAGTGATAGTTAAATAATCATCATCATCGGCCCTTAAATCCCAGTTTAACTAGGGTCGGGATACGAATAGACTTTCTCCAGTCATAAAGACTTTTGAATTTTTTCCAAGTGATAGTTAAATAATAATAACATTATAATTAAATAATAACGTAATAAGTAGCTTAAATACTTGTATTTAACTTCATTAAATTATTAATTTGTGATACTATATTTTTAATCTACTTATTTATTTATGTTACTTTATTGATTCTAATATAACATAGTGGGTTGTGGCTGTTGTGTGAACAGACAATACCAGTGGTTGGACGAGAAAGGGAAGAAGTGTAAGTGTACAGCACCACAATACATCGAATACGTCATGACGTATTGTCAGAAGTGTATCTACGACGAGTCAATCTTCCCAACAAAATACGGTATCGTATTATTGGTCAATTATATGCTAATAAAGTTGCTTGTTAGTGTTGGATTTCTACATGTCGATATGTGTAGGGAATACCTGGGAATCCCTAATTGCTAGTGTTGTACTTATACATGTCAATATGTCAATATGTACTAGGACTACTTGGGAATCGTTGGTTGCTAGTGTTTTATTTTTGCATGTCAATAAGTACGAGGAATAATTGGGAATCGTTGATTGTTAGTGTTTTACTTCTGCAAGTCAATATCTTTGAGAAATTCTTGAGAAATATTTCCTTTTGTGCTCGATGTTGTCATTAATGACAGTAACAATCTAAAATGTTGTTATGTCATGTTATTATTTTTGGGAATCGTTGGTTGTTTGTATTGTGCTTGTACCTGTCTATATGTACAATTGTACGAGGAATACTTGGCAATTATTGGTTCGGGGCTAAGCAGTGGACAATTACAAATCTGAAACCCGAGTGTTTTAAGTTTGACTCGTGTTGCGTAGAGATCTAACCAAATACTTCAAGTTGTTAAAACGCCAATATTGTGTGGCAGCTTTAAAACTCCTTTTTAGAATGGCTTTAGACTGTTAGCCGTTTACATTATTCAGTCCACTCTCTCACTGATAGAATGTATTGTGTATCTTTAACAAAATGTAATAAACCTCTTCTTGATTGAGCTAAGCAATATATAAATATGAGTCAGCTGAGACCTGCTTCTAATCTCACACTCGTTTATCCTCAGGCTGGACTCATTGCCGCTGATTCAGTTGTTCAGTCAATTATGATGATGATGATGATAATTCTAATAACACATATTGCTTGAATCGTTTCCATCATAATAATAAGTATAATAAGTATATGTGGGCTATTTTTAGACAATGAGGCGATTCGAGTAGCTGTTAGTTTCCGTTTAGGGGCGAAATCTTGCGAGCCTCACATGTGCCCCTGCGGTCATGAAGTCGACGCTTTAGGTCTCCACGGCCTCTCCTGCAAACGAAGCGCAGGTAGAATGTCTCGCCATCACAATTTAAATGACTTAATATGGCGAGCACTTTCAAGAGCAGGCATCCCTTCCTCTAAGGAACCAAGTGGGTTGTCCAGATCCGACGGCAAGCGTCCGGACGGCATGACTTTAGTGCCCTGGTTCAACGGTAAATGTGCCGTATGGGACGTCACGGTCATTGACACTATGGCAAACTCCTACCTGAATACGACTTCAGTCACAGCCGGTGGTGCTGCTGTTCATGCCGCCTTTAGGAAGTTGGATAAATACCGTGATCTGTCCTTAGGATATGAAGTTGTTCCGGTGGCTATTGAAACCATGGGCCCGATGAATCCCGAAGGAGTTGACTTTATTAATGGCATAGGCAGACTTATTGCAGAGCAAACCGGCGATAAGCGAGAGACATCTTTTCTTTGGCAAAGGCTTTCCATGACTTTGCAAAGATTTAATGCAGTCTGCTTCACCAATTCTTTTAAGCCGATTGATGACCTCGAGTAGCCGGGCGGCGATTCAGCACGTATTGCTTGAATCGTTTTTATCAAACCCCAGGTTCTTTACACCGGGGTAAAATAAATAAAAAATAAAAAAAAATAAATAAATAAAAATAAGTATAATAATAATTGTTATTATTATGATAATAAATATTATTATTACTATTATTAATCAGTCAGTCAGTCAATAAGAATTCAATGTCTGGTTCTTCCCCATAAGACAATGACAGGGACATTTATTAAATAATGTTATTTTAGTTAAAATAATAATTTTTAAATAATTATTACAACTATTATTATTATTACTGCTGCCACTGCTAGTATTAAACCTGTTAAAGCTAAGGTTAACGTCAGTTTCCTCGCTCAAAAGCAATGTCAGTGACGGGTGAGCCCAGAATTTGAACCCTGCACATACTGATCCGCGGTCGAGTATCTTACCGACTATGCCACTGGCTCCAGCCAGTGCTATTAGTAGTAGTAGCTGTATCAGAAGCAGGCAGTAGCAGTAGTAATAGCTGAAGGAGCCTAAGCTGAGCCTAATGGATGACACTTTTATTTATAAACAATAGGGTTTTTTTGTTTTAATTTAATATTTTATCTTAATTGGTTAAATTGTTTCTCATATACTTTACTATATTACTTATAATTTTCTACATTTCAGTATACATTTATTTTCTTCTAATTTACGATACTGGATTTAACATATTTGTTTTAAAATTTTTCACTTTTTTGCCGAGCTTTTTAGCCATATATTTAAAACACCTTTTTGTCCTAGAATGTTTTTCCTTTACTTTAATTGGTTGATTTCTTTCTGCTTCACCCACAGAAAGAAATCATTTCCCATTTTTCATGCTATAGATGTGTTTTCATTGCTCTTTCTTTCCATTTATCTTGTTTTAGCCCTTACTACTCCATATATGACCAACCATTTCACTGGCAGTTCCATTGACCATATTTCTTCCTCATGCAAACTCATTTACCAACCTATACTGTATGCCTCCGTTTGTCAATGCCTTGATTCTTTACCTTTGCCATACTTTTCTAAATCCTATCTTCATTCTGTTTCACTTAATCTCACTTCTAAACGACATTTAAACGTCATTCTTACCTTTCTCTTAATTTTAGCAGGCGATGTTGAGTTGAATACTGGCCCTGTTTCTTCTGTTTCTAACCTGTCCACTTACTGCCTCAATATTCGGTCTGCTACAACTATCACAAAAAAACCTAAACAAACCCGAACTCATTCAACAGTTTATTCTTGACGAGTCCATTGATATTCTGTTTTTGACAGAATCATGGCTCTCTCCTGACACTCCACCTGCTGTCCTTAACTCTCTCACTCCCCATGACTATTCCATTCAACATGTCGGTCATTCTTCTGGTCGTGGTGGTTGCATCGCTGCTATTTTTAGGTCAACTTTTTCTTTCTCTGTTTGTAACTGTTCTCCATTTTTATCCTTTGAATATATGTCGTTCCGTCTTGTATGCAAATCCAAATCCTATCTCTTTTTGATTGTCTACAGACCACCTTCTTTATCCAAGGCCAATTTCATTTCTGATTTTTCCTTGTTTCTTGAAGATATTGCCTCATCACCCACTGGTTTAATAATTATGGGTGATTTCAACATCCACCTTGATTCCGATAACCATTATTCTTCTGCCTTTTTATCAACACTTGATGCCTTTGATCTCACACAACATATATCTTCCCCTACTCACTCCTCTGGTCACATTCTTGATCTGCTTATCACTCGAAACAGCATGTCATTTCTTGATCATGGAATCTCTGATCCTTCATTATCAGATCACAGTGCAATTTTCTGTAAATTGCCTGTGACTGTTAATCTACAACCTTCCAGAACACTTAAAACTTATAGAAAACGCTCTTCTATTAACATTGACACCTTCTCTGCTGATATTGTGTCCTCTTCTGTGTATTCTAATCCGTCTTCAACTGTTGCCGAATATTCAGCTCAATTTAGCTCCGTACTTTCTTCCATATTAGATAAACATGCCCCTCTCACAACCATTCATTGCCGCTCAAACCCTAGGAAACCATTCATTTCTGAAGAAATCCTTAAACAAAAATCTGAAAGTTCAAAACTAAGTTCAGAAACTAAGTTCAGAAAGTTCGAAACTAAGTTCAGGAAGGATCTGAAAAATCCACCTGAACTACAAAATCCAGACATTAAGTCCAAATACCTCAAACAAAGAAAATTATTAAATAAAGTGATTAGTTCTGCTAAAAGCTTGTATTATCAAAATCTAATCTCGCAGAATCAAAATTGCCCCAAGAAATTCTGGGGAGCACTTGATTCTCTGCTTGATCGCACTCTTTCCCATTCTTTCTCTTCTCTCTCACATTATCAATCTGCCTATAGAAAACTCCATTCTACTGAAACCGCTCTTCTTCGTATACATAATGATCTTAGCTTGGCCATGAGTAGTAAACAGGTTTCTGCCTTGGTTCTTCTAGATCTCTCTGATGCCTTCGATACAATTGACCATGGCATTCTAATAAATAGGCTTAAATCTTGTTTTGGCATTTCTGATTCTGCTTTTTCCCTTCTTACATCATATCTCTCATGTCGCACACAATCAGTTGTTATTGGTCAAAATCGCTCTTCTGAACTGCCCCTCCTACGCGGTGTTCCTCATGGTTTTGTGTTGGATCCACTGCTCTTCTCTTTATACATCACTCCTCTTAGCTACTTGCTTGCTCAGTCTTCCATAAGTTTTCATTTCTATGCAGACGACACTCATCTGTATATTTCCTTTTCTAATCATGATTCCAATCAGAAACTGGCCCATCTCTCATCCATTCTAGACACGGTTTATTCCTGGTTTTGTGCTAACCGTCTTGCTGTTAATCCCTTCAAAACTGAATACCTTTTAATTGTCACTCCTTTGCAAAGAAATAAAATTACTAATAATTCTGTTAATTTTCAGAATCTTGCTCTTTCACCTTCTCAATCCGCCAAAAACCTTGGAGTCATATTTAATGAAAACCTTGACTTTAAATCCCATATCTCTTCTGTTTGTAGCGCTTCTTTCTTTCAGATTCGTCAGATTAGGCAATACGTCCATCCCTTACTAGAAATTCAGCCACTATCCTTGCTAATTCTATAGTTCATTCAAAGCTCGACTACTGTAATTCATTATTACATGGACTTCTCTCAATCGTTTGCAGCACGTCCAAAATTCTCTTGCACGTGTTGTTTGCAAGTCCTCTCGACTTCAATTTCGCTCTCTTTCTTTACTTCGCAGACGTCACTGGCTCCCTGTTAATCAACGCATAAAATATAAAACAGCTCTATTAACTTTCAAAACTCTGCGATTTGGCAAGCCTTCTTACTTATCTGAAATTCTTCTTCCCTATCGTCCCTCACGTTCACTTCGTTCCACCGATGCCAATCTTCTCTCTGTTCCAAATATTCTCACATCATTGGGCCGACGTTTTTTTTCTTACACAACACCCTCAATCTGGAACTCTTTACCTGCTAATCTTCGCTCTTGTTCTTCTCTTTCAACATCTCTAGCAAGCTTAAGACTTAACCTTTTCCCACCGTAGACATAATCAATCTACCCTGACCATTTTTGATCACCGGACTGGCTTTCGTTTAGGACCTTATTTCTCCTCAGCATATTTCTTTTGCAGATTGGTCTGGGTGAATTGATCTGTAGTGATGTGTGCTGTTGGGGACGTCCCTGACATCATCCCTGGATGAGGAAACTGACGTTAAACCTTTATTATTATTATTGTTATCAGAAGCAGGCAGCAGAAGTAGGAACCATTGGTTTGTGTTGTTGTTGCAGGTAATGTCTTTCCCAGCACGTTTGTATCGACGGTGAAGAAGATCTGCAGATTGCTGCTTCACGTCATCTCTCACATGTACCACGCCCACAGCGCCAGCATCGCCTTGCTCAAGTTCCACGGCCACTTGAACACCATCTTCTACCACTTTCACCTCTTCTCGCGCCAGTTCTCGCTCGTCGACGACAAGGAGTTGGAGGTTTTAGACGACCTCTACAAGAGACTTCATCATTATGCCACGCGCAAGGTTCAGTTCGACTCTTCGAGCGAGCTGAGCGACCCTGTGATAGACTCAGCGACATCTAGTGTAGGCGTTCAGAGTGACGGCGGCGTGACGGCGCTGACAGAGAACTCTGTGAGACTGATGAGGGAGGGAGAGAGAGGCGGCATAGCGCCCTGTGAGGCTGCTTATACCGGTGTAGCGCTGGCCACATGATAGTCTGCCTCATCTAGGATGTGCGTGTGTGTGTGTTGTATGATCGATTGTGAGGCTTAGTGCTTGTATAAGTGTGAGCTTGAATTTTTCAATATATGATGTATATTATGGTGTGGGACAGTGAGGATTGGTATAAGGAAATGTGACGCTGGTTGCTTATATCTGATAAGAGTTAAGGTTTATCTCAGGATATATGACGATGATGATATGTTGCCGGCGGTCATAGTTTCAGATGAAACAGGAGTTGAGTAGGAACTATACTGACGGTATTGCAGCTGCTTGAGCTCAGGATTCTTGTAGCACTTAGAAGAATGGATACTGAAGTCTGTCATTTGTTAGTTATAGACTGCCGAATGTATTGCTTAGAATTCGTTTCTGATCTCTCGGTTCTTGTTGCATATGCTACAACTCTGGATTTAGCTTCTGCAGTATCAGTATGACAGAATTCAACACAGACGTTCAACTGAGTACTGAGTGAATGCTGAAAGCTTGTTGATGTTTTTAACTAACATATAGCTTTACTAGATCTGAATTGCTATAATTGATGCAGTTGCAACGTTTATGTGCAATTTTAGCACATTAGTCGTTAATGTAATTTATATCTACATCTGGATTTTTACGATTTAACCTAAATTATATGCTTTAAGCTAAGGCATTTAACTGATCTAGTTGAAGTAGACTATACTTAGATTACGTGGAATTTAAAAAAATCTATTTTACTGGACTGTGTGCATATGTGCAGAATGGAAGTTCACATGTGCATTTACATCGCTGAATGAAATTAGTTTTAAATTTCCTATGAACTTAAGCAACTAATTTTATTTGAATGCTTCTAAGAACAATGGCGTCCTATTGTAACGATTTTTTAATCCGAAAACCATTTCATTTTTTAGCTTCGTATTAGTTAAAGATAATATTTTAAGTTTCTTACTACTAAACTTTCTGTTGTCTATTACATATTATGGATTTTCCTTTCAGTATTTACTTTAGCAAATCCATTTTAGAAACATCGAAATTTCTGTCGTTACTATTTAGTGATTTTTTAGTAGCTTATTCTAACATTTCCTGCAACTTTCGCATATGGGTGCCACGACCTAATACGAATCAGAAAGGACATAATTTATGTCTGTATGAAGATTCTATTAGTCGCTCAGGCTTCCTCATTTAGGAGCACGCAATTCCGTGAGTTTAGTTACATTTGTTTCTGCTTGTGTATGTTTCTACTGATGAGTGAATGTGTCACTGGTAGTCTCTCTGTATGCCTCCTCGTCTGTTTGTTCTGTTCTATGCCTCCTCGTCTGCTTTGTTCTGTGTACTTGGTCGTGTGTGTGTCTTTGATTGTGTTTATTGAAGAGTGAATGTGTCTCTGATTGTCTGTCTGTATGCCTTCTCATCTGCTTTGTTCTGTGTTCTTGGTCGTGTGTGTGTCATTGTTTGTGTTTATTGATGAGTGTATGTGTCCCTTATTGTCTGTCTGTATGCCTTCTCGTGTGTTTTATTGTGTGTACTGGGTCGTGTGTGTGTCATTGTTTGTGTTTATACGTTGTTTGAAGTTGAACACTTGTGTGAATGATTGCAGTAGAGCAAGCTGATATCCCCATGTGCTTGGGTATCTCCGGCCGCCCTTGCGCGCGGTGATTGTGCAGATTCAGTGCACATATTCTTGTGCAGCTGTTTGATTCACATTGATTGCGCCATGTGTGAAATGAGATGATACTAATTAAATAATGTTTGTATAGGTTTGTGTTTCAATTTTACAATTAGAATAACAGTAAAATATATGTATGATAATGTGGCACACGTTAAGTACACATGTATGTAATGATATACATATATGTGATGATACACGTGTATGTGATGATGTGATGATACACATGTACGTGATGATACACATGTATGTGTATGCGATGTTATGTGATGGTTTGAAACGGCAAGAGTGTATACATGATTTTAAGAATCAAGCAAATTGATATGATTGACTTCTGTAAATGTATTTAATCTACCATTACTTGGGCATATTATTCATGTTTAGTAAAACTTTTTGAACTCTTTTCTGTAAATCGGACCTTTTTATTGCATTTTCTGCTCCAAAACGTAATAATTTTATTGTAATTGCGCTGCTATTGCTACTGAGTATAAATGTACGTTTTAATCAATTTGATTTATTTTATTGATAGTGTAAATAGTATAGATAAGAATATACGTGCGGTGATTCACGTTGTGTTTTTATTCAATTGCTTCAGTGGATCAGCAATGTTAAATAAACTGTTGTATGAGCAGATCTATATGGATAGCTTGCTCTACTTGTAAATATTGGTCCTGTTTTCAAACGTGTTCAGGATTGTTATATTCTAGAACAATGACGATGTAATAGTTGTAATAAACTGAAAAAGCAACAATATAATGGTTTACTTCGTTTCGGATCTCACTTAGTCATAGATCGATGGAGCGTTGGCTAGAAGACTCTGCTGATATGGAATTGTTTGCATTTGCGTATTCTGCCTGATACGTCCCTGACATTGCCTTCCGGGGAGGAATAGGGCGTTAATTTTTGTCATTGTGTTGCATTGCATAAATGGAAGATGTAACCTAAGTAGCTTAATAATAAGATCTTAATGTTTATTTTTCATTTCGGAATATATCTAAGAATTTATTATAATTGATTAAGTTTGTTGATGGAATTTATTTACAATTAATTTGAAGGAGTTGTGGCCATTTAAACTGTGAAATTTGTATAAGGAACTTGAGTGTACGTTCACTTATTATGTGTTGCTTTAAAATATGTCTTCTCTTGCCAATTATTTGCAGTGTCTCAGTCTCAAAATTGTCATTGGTAAATATTGAATGCTGGCTAATACTGACCTTTGGGATTAGTGTTTATACTTTTAAAGTATAACAGAGTGTTTTTCTTCAGTTTTGGGGTATTGGGACATATTAATTGTATTTTTTATGAGCGAATAAATTATAATAATATTGGTTCTAAGACTGAATTTAAAGCCACACATCTATGAATTCTACTTGAAGTTTAATATTCTCATATTCCTCGGCTGCAATAAAATGCAGAGAACTGCATCATTTGCTAACAGTTGAACACTAACCGAAACCATAGTCAAAGACTTATATGCAATTAATGTAACTATATACATTTAACAAATATAAACGTAATAACAATAATGTCATATTAATAATATTAATAAAACAATCAAAAAGCAGTCATTTAAGCAGATTTAAGCATTTACTAGGATTAATAATAATACTAATAAATGCTTAATTCTGCTTACATGATTGTTTAGCCTTGCTTTTCAACTTCTACTAATTAAATCGGGCATTTCGTGTAGCAAATTTGACTATGAGTCAATGTGCAATTGTACATAAGTGTTGAAGAAAAATGTGGTTACCGAGTCACGCACTATGCTGTTACCAGTAGTGTTTAAGATGTACTAGTCAGTTACTAATAAACATTGAACAATTATAAAGCCTTCATTCATGATGGTATCTGTCACTATTATTAACATAATGTCTACTTATTTAAATCGTTAGGAAATATTAATTATTTTCAGTTATCCGTTTTCTGGTTCTACGTAGGTTAGAGATTTCGCTCTTTCATCAACTGTTCCTGTATTCGAACCTACGTTATGTTAATGCATCCAGTAATACTCTGCCTTTTAAATTTTAATGACGTTACCTAACATTTAAATTTAATTTGTCATAAAATATAGTATTATTTTACAAAACGCTTTAACGAACCTATCTTAAAGCATCCTATATATTTATACGTGTAGGAAGTCTGTGCTTGTTGCGTTGAGAGGCATTCGTGCTTGAGGTCATTGTGCCAAGAAAACGTTCGATCTTGTGCTTTGATTTGTGCTTAATTTGTTACAATAGAAATAATTGTCCCATATAGTGTAGTGTTATTTCTATTCGGTTGAATATATTTACGGTATGTAACATTTTCTCAGAAATTAATAAAACTTGTTGAGTAATCGCTAATTAAATTAATTGAAATTAACTGATTTTACATTAGATGTGAAAAGTAAATTGAAGTAGCCAAGCAATCTTTTGTTACAAAAAATACATAATTTACAGCATTTGTTTGTATTTTTATTTGTGCATTTTTTATCAAGTAGGCCTATATTTTAACTCCTGATTTACTATCTTTAGTTTATTCAATTAAAACAATTTAATAACAGGCTTGTTTGAATATAAATAAAATTATTGATAGAAATAAAATTATTGATAGCTTTTACTGAAGTATTTCACTTCTCTTGCCATCTTTCATGAAATCCTTAATATTTATCCGGTAGCAATTTTTCTATACGTAGTTGATAGCTTGCTTGTCTAGAAACTGTAAGCCACAGATTAAAGTCCCAGCCGAACTGTCGATAACAGTATATTTGTTATGTGGAAATCGACGCTGAAATCAGATTGTACTGCTACATCTTGCAAATATTACTCTTAACGCGAAATTTGAGTATGGAAAGCTAAATTTAGTATGAATATAATTTACATTAATAATTTTTTTGCAGGAGGAGACTCCTCGCTGTATTTAGTTTAAGTGGCATCTTTTGTATTAAACTTGCAATCTAATTTAAGTCTCCTAATCAATATTTGTTTTTTACTTTGTACATGTATTGTAATCTTCAAGAATTCGAGAGTTCTAGATATTAACGGTACTGTCAGTTGCTGCAAATATTTACTCTGGTAGCTTCGATGAAAATAATTATTGTTATGGATGATCAATAAAATTAACTTTTCAGTAAAAAAAGCTTCATTATCAGCATCATCATCTTCTCTTTATTTTTTAAGCTGTATAGACTATTGTAATATATTTGTAGGGATTAAGCTCTAAGAAGTATCAATTTATTTCAATCAATCAAAACTAATCATCGTTTTATCGTCTAAAATGGTGTATATTACTTATACGAGATAATTAGCTTTAAATTTAATGCGTTGTCTGAGATAGGACGCTGTTACAACGATCTTATTTATAGTTTTTTAGGAGTCATGCATATACGGGTCTTAGAGGCCTATTGGCTAAATGCTTTAGCTAGATAGCGTCGGATGGCAGAGTGAGGAGTCATATTCAATTGAGTCAATCACAAGATCTCTAAATCCAATGAGCCGAACCATTGCTATCTGCTCGTGTGGCAGTTAATTTGGTAGGTTGAATTACGTAGGGAGTAGTGATTACTATAGTAGATTGCGAAGTTAATTTCTGAGCTGATGTATGATTCTTTTTTGTGTCAAATTAGTTTTTAGTAGTTAGAATGCTTAGAATTCCAAAGAGAATGAGAATTCATGAGAATAGAGGCATCGGCGACTGCATGTATGGTGCCGATTTTTATATTGATTCTCTAATTCCTTGTTTAGTTAGAGAGTTTCTCAATTGATCAGCTATGATACATTTAATTCTACTCAGTTTAATGCTTATCTATGATTCAAGAAATGAGAGTACGTATACGTTACGTGAGATTCAGTTGTAAACAGTCTTTGTCTCTGTTTTTTGGTTGAAATTATATGCAGTAAGTTTTTGGTACTCAATCTTTGTATTGTTTTCTTCTGGAATCCTTCTCTCTTATACTCTCTCTCTCTCTCGCTCTCTCTCTCAGAAATAATTATCAAACTATATCAGCTGTTGCTGTCAATATGCCAATACTATACTATATAGCGTCTGCATGTTTACATCTCTTTTTGTTGTGCACTTACGATTGAATGAAATCTATAGCTGTACGTCTAGTGTATTTGTCTAGTCTATCGCGTACCACGTAAACTGAAATAAGATTTTAACCTTCAAGCAGTATGGAATATTACTATTTCCTTTCAAGAGCGAAGAACCCTGACTTATCTTGTTGGTCTGTGTGGGATTGAAATATTAACTTGTAGATAAGCAGACAGATTATCCCTTAGTTGCTGAATCAGCTAATTCTACTTTATGATACTGCTGGAGTTCTTATAAATTGTTGTGACTTTTAAGTTACTACATTCTTTATTATCCAATTCTAGTGACCTTTACCCTGTACAGCATTTTATAACGACAGTTATACGCCTCTCAGTATAACAACAGTTATACGCCTCTCAGCAATAGCTACGCATTCTGCTTTGTTTATAAATATACTAAATAAGATTGAAAATATTAGTGTCCAATACTATAAAGGAATGATATCTATCACTCCGCACGATATCGTCGCAGAAAATCACTTTTGCATTTTATGAACGAATTTCGCCAGATATCTCAGCTGATTTCAGCGACTATAACGGGGAAGATATCTTCTGAAATTTGGGCGGTTATCTGCGCGTGTAAAAAAACTGAACAGTAAAAATACTTATCTTCCTGTCACTGTAGTGCAGTTAGCAGTTTGACTCTAAATTGCATTTGAGCTATTACCTCTGCTGGATTAACATAGTGAAACGTGTTACATGCATTCATTTTAATTTGCTAGTCTAATGCTTAGAGTCCTTGTGTTGTGTTCAATGCATTGAGTTTTAGAGATTTATGTAAATTTAGAGATTTAAGCAAGTTCAGATATTTTATTGTATGGATTGCAATTTAGTATTTTATTTATTTAATATAGTATTGCAATTTAGTATTTTATTTATTTAATATAGTATTGAAATTTAGTATTTTATTGCATGGATTACATTTACTTTAGAGTTTATTTACTAACTAGTGAACTGTCGTAAATAATGAGTGTGTTTATTGTTTGATAGACCTAATGCACAGTCTAGATTTATAATTCCTAAATTATATATATATATATATATATATATATATATATATATATATATATATATATATATATATATATATATACATATATACATATACATACATACATACATACATACATACATACATACATACATACATATACTGTATATTATGTGGTAAATATATGCATGTATATATGTATATATTATGTGGTAAAGATATTTGATTTTTACTTATGTACAACTTAAGTACCAAATCTGTTATCGTTTGCATTTGGTTTCTTTCCAATTCGATCTCTAATGTATGTGTGTTGAATACATGCAGCAGTATGGCTAATATAGAATAATTATAATTATAATGGCGTCTTCGAAAATCTCTTCGGATGGGAAAGAACGCGGCTCTACATTATAATGCTGTAGATTAATAAATGTAAACTTACTTTATGAAATATTTTATGTTGACGGGTTTTAATTGAAGAGTTTTATTTGATCTTTTTATCTAGTGGTTAGATAGTTATTCGTTCTGCTGTATATAAAAAGTTATTTATTATATTATTTACACAAGACTAATTATTAACTAATTATTCTTGTGTTGCTATGTACAGCTACGTGTTGAACTGTGTTGGATTTACTGAATTTACAAACGAAATAAATATTCTATCAGCATCGACGTATGCTTTCATCTCAGTTAAGTATAATTATTATTTTCTGTGTCTTTGACGTCTAAAAGTCCTGGACAACGTATTCTTCTATCATTTAAAGAAGCTTAATGTTAACGTCAGATACATCACTTAAAAGCGATAGCAGTGACGGATATTTAATAAAATCAAGTTTATGTAAATTTCGCTTACATTAAAGAACACTATTTGTCGTGATCACAGAGTCTGGCAGTGAGTTCAAAGGTTCACAGACTCTAATAGAGAAATAGTATCTACGAGTGTTGACTCAGGATTGGTAAGTATATAACTTCAGCGATTATCCATAAGATTGCCTACTAGACAGCAGCAATCCATAGTCCTCCGGTTCACCTCTAATGAGCCCATTTAAAATTTTAAAACAAAATACTAAATCAGAATGTAACCGTCTAGGTTCAAGAGTTCTTAAATTTGTAAAATGTTAACCTGTCCTTATATGGCATGTTTATGCAGAGCTTCTCACGGAATGCAGTGTTTACCACTTCCACCAAACTCTCCTTGTCCCTCATTGTGACGTTCTGCCTAATTCTACTAAGCATATAGAAATATTTCTTGATTGATTGCTTGAAAAAACTTAATATATGCGTGTCAAGAATTAATGGAACTCTGCTAATAGTGATAAACGGAAGTGAGAAAATGGTCGTAAGTCTTGTATTATGTTAAAAATTGCAGTGCAGAGAATATTTAACGTCCGATTCCATATCGTAAGGTAATGTCAAGGACGTAGCCTCCTACCCCGTCCCCCACCCCCGTGTTTTACTACCATGAGTCGTTCAAAAAAAAAAAGGGGTGCTTATACATTGTAGATTTTGTTGCTAAAAAGTTTTATTTAAAAATATTCTATATAGTTTCAGATTTAAAGGTATCTTCAATTCTCATACTTACATTCTTGGTTTGACTTTATGGTATACGATGCTGTCATGGACGACGATTGCGCTTACGATGATACTGTTTCTATTTGTAAATGCGGATTGACGGAATTTGATAGATTTAGAAAGAGAAAGTTTTCATGTTCGATATGTTACAGTAAGCAAACAAAACCGAAATTCATTTTAATATTACGAATCTAATAATTTGAAACTATATAGGGGCCTAGGCCTAACATAAAACTAAACTTAATAAATACCAACAACTCATTTCTCTTCTATCTCTCGTCGGACGTTAACATGAACATGTACGTTGTTATAATATTGGATGCTGTATATTCTAGATGGATAATTCATTGTATTGTTTCTAAAACAGAATAGGCATTGCATTGTGTTTCATTACTTTTCATTACTTGTTTAACTTAATCTGATTAGAAACACTCTCTATGTAATAGGCGACAGAAAAGTTGAATTAATGGCGGGTTATATTCGCAGATGCACTCAGATCGGCTCAAGTGAGGAATTCTAAGAACTGGGTGAGGAGGCGCTCTGTTCAAATCCTCAGTCTTTGTCTCTTCCTTGGAATATTAATACACTGGAGTGACAGCTTGTATTGGAGAGTTTCTCTCGATTATGTGTACCATATGGTTTTCTTTAATTCCCTCTACTTCGGACTGATTTTCTGGCTTTTGGAGTTTGCACCATTTTTGGACCTTCTTTTTGCTCACCAGCTTGATTTTGTCTCTATAGTGCTCGATGTTGTCATTGATGACTGTAGCACTATGGTTATTGTTGTTATTATTATTATTCTTATCAGCTTGGTTTGACTTCATGATGCTTAATACTAACATGGACGGCGATAGAACTGAAAATACAATTTTCCTGTTATTTAATAAGTATTGATAGTAAATAGACACATGCCTCATTGTACAGGTTATTTCTAATCAAAGGACTTTTTAAATGGATTGCACTTTGCACGGAGAGCTATTATACATTTAGAGTTTTTCTGTCCTTATTCAAATTTTCATTTATATTTGTTTCTAGAAAATTGAGAATAACTTTATACAAACTTGACGTGATTCACGAGAGCCGACTAAAGCACAGACTGAGATGGTAATTGTTTGCTTAGAAACCATTCTCCTACAATATCACCTTTATCTTAGGACTTGTTTTCTGGATTTTTGCATTTGTAGTTTTTGAACCGTTTGGGCCTTTTTCGTTCAACTGCTTAGATTTGTCTCAAGAGTGCTCGATATTGTAATGGATGACAGTAACACTCTAATTGTTATATTATAGTATTAATCTTCTAATCTGACAATCTGATTTGGCTCTGATAACAATTTAATTTGGAATAGGAAATTACTTATGTCATCTTCGTAGAAAAAGTTCTCATGCAGAAGCCTATAACTAATAATATTTACCTTAAACCTGTAATCTAGAAGGGCACTGGAGTAACTGAAGGAGATGGAATTATAGACATTTAACCCACTATTCTTTATGTTATACCTCTGTTATTCGGTTAGTCTGCAATGTTTCTGCAACTATTTGCGGTTTCTGCTGTGACGGTACCAGTACGAACTCTCTTCGGGATCTCAATATTAAATTCAGTCCTTTGCATTTCAACTTCAAAGTATCATTTCACAAATAACTAAAAATAAAACTTTTTAAATTCAAATGTTAAACTTATTTTGATGCTGCATCTCGAGACTATATATATACGAGAATGAACGCATTAATCCAAGTTTTTTGGGTTTCAAATAATTAATTTAGGGTTTGTTCGTTCATGCAATATATAATATCATTGTTTTACCGGTCCAGCATGTTATCTGACCATTGTGCTATCTCTTGTTGTTCTCAACCACCTGTCTCGCCCACGCACTGTACAAGTGCAACTTTTAAATATAATTACGTATCAAATCTGTATTCTGTTGTATACGTTTTGAAATTACGGTTAATTATCAATGAATTTTGTGAGAGCATTAGTGATTATAGTATAGAGGCTAAAATAATGTTGCCTATCGCTCCGACAGTACTATTCATCATCATCTTCTTCTTCTTCCCTTAAATCCGATAGTAGGCTACTACTGTATTTCAAATATTTCTGACTTCATTATATACTTGAATCTGAATCTGTTAGCGCCATTATACAGGGTGGCAAAAAGTAGTGTACAAATTTAATTGCACACAACATGGGGGTCTTCATTTTTGTACTTTAAATTTAGGCCTACGTCAAAAATGTTAGGCTAGGAAATTTCTAAAAAATTACTTTAAATTACTGATTATAGAACTAAAAGGCTCGTAACTCGTAACCAACATATTTTAGAGACAGTGAGGTTTTCAAAACTATCCATCCATTTGAAAAATTTTGTTGACTTTATGTGTGACCCCCTCGGCCCCTCTGATGTACCATTTACTTGGACCGGTGGCGGCTATAATCTAATCAGCTTTCTTCGAAGATTTTCAAAATCGAATAATATTCGATTTTGAAAGAAATCATTTTTTTCATTTATCATTTTTTCAAAGAAATCATTTGAAGAAATGAAAGAAATTTGAAGGATTCGATTTTGAGAGAATATTTAAAGAATTTTAATAAAATCGAATATATTTTATTTAAATTCTTTAAATTTTCTTCCTTTATTGTAATTAAAAATTTACTCTCAATCGATTAGTCATAATGAATGACCTCACAGTCTGGTCTACATACAGAATTCCTTTGTTGCACATTTTTTATAAATCTCCTCCGTGCTATCGACTCAAAGCTTTTCTCGGAACTCTATGAGTGACCCGATTGCGGCAGAGTGGAGGGAGCTTCGTTAGATCACCCAGCATTTGTCCTGATTGCGGCAGAGTGGAGCGAGCTTCGTTAGATCACCTAGCATTTGTCTTCTGTCTACAAAACCTGTAACGGCTTTAAGCTATAAAGCCAAGTTTGACGTCTTCTTAAGGTAGACAAAGATAGCTGGTAAAGCTAATGTTAACGACAGTTTCCTCATTCGAAAGCGATGTCAGCGAGGGACAAGCCCAGGATTTGAACCCCGCACATAATGATCCACGGTTGAGTATCTTACCTACAACGCCTTGGCTCCAGTCAGTGGATACCACTGCCAGTGCCCGCGATGTGTACAGGGTATTGAAGCCTCAGTTTCTTTCGTGTGAGGTATAGCAGCGGTCGTTAAATTAGTTTTTTAATTTTAAAGTTTTATTTTATTTAGTTCTTACTAATTCTTTTGATTACAAAAAAACCACAATTCTGCCTTATAACATATATCAACCAATGCACTAATTTTTTATCCTCATGCTTTATATCTTAACCAGTGGCCATTAAGTTTGGTAGAAATTGGTGATTGGTAAATTTAGTGGACCTACAGTACGATACAAAGTACAATACAATTTAGTAATGTATAGTATTATAGTGTAGCTGGTTCTCGAAGCTGGTAAAGTTAGTTTGTTGGTGGTCTACTGCAATGAGAATCGTGAAATGATTCTCTAAAAGTGAAATTAGTCCTTGTAACGTCGGCTCATGGGAAAGAGAGAAAGAAAGAGACAGACAGGCAGACAGACAGATAGACAGTCAGACTGGCAGGGAGAGACAATCAGTGAAAGCGAGAGAGAGACAGAGAGAGAGAGAAAGAAAAGCGAGAGAGAGAAAGGGAGAGGGAGAGAAATGAAATGTGAATATGTGAATGAGGCCAGTAAACTGACATTGACAATTGTAGACCAACGAAATTTCGAGAAGTCTCAACCAGGGACATCACGAAATTGTTGGCCTAAACTTTGTTTACTTTCATTTAGTTAACCGGTTGCGCGTAAGTAATCTACGTAGTCTACATATTGATAGGCCTAGATAGTGATTGAGCGAGTGATAGGCCGAATGATAGAGCTAGTGATAGAGCGAATGACAGAGCAAGTAATAAAGCGAGTGATAGAACAAGTGAAAGAGCGAGGGATAGAATGAGTGATAAAGCTAGCGATAGAGCGAGTGATTAATAGAGCGAGTGATTGAGCGAGTGATTGAGCGAGTAATTGAGCGATTGATAGCGATAGAGCGATTGATAGCGATGGAGCGAGTGATAGAACTAGTGATAGAGCGAGTGATAGAACTAGTGATAGAGCGAGTGATAGAGCGAGTGATAGAGCGAGTGATAGCCAGTTATCAGTGACGCCGCGGGACGACCAATCAGTAGGCGGCGGCGCTCTGGCTGCATGTTATAGGCGGAGGTGGAAAATTCTAGTATGGTTTCATTAAGTAATTTTTAGTGAATAATGTATAATGTGGTAATCTGTGGTTTTAACATTGAAAATTGTACACTTTTAAAAGTACGAGAAAATTCTATCAATTTACAGTAAGAATATTTTCATTTATTTCTTTTCTTTATTTAGCAGTGAATAAAGAAATGAATCAGTGTAAAGCAAGTACTTTATTTAACTGCTATTGATATTTCAATTGCGTCAGTTGTCCAGTATGGCAGTATTACACACTGCTTGTTTGAAGCAATAAACGTAACTACTTTGAATTGAATTGAATCATGTTTATTTCACTATAGGCTACATCATATGCAAGACATACATGAGATGAAGTGAAAAGGGACACAAAGGCCACGAAAGCACTAACATGTGCCCGGAACAAACATAGCCAAAATAAACCATATAACGTAGTTAAAAGCTTGCAGCAAATAAAGCCATTCAATCTAGCATATTGCAACAGGCTTTAATTTAACTGAACAGAGCAAACCTCTATATCAGAGCTATGTACAAATCTCTCAGAATCTTTCTTGTTCATGCTTTTATTTCTTTTAAATCTTCTTCTACAGCTTAGCGTATGTCGCACTCGTTCAAACTTCGCTTAGACATCAATTGACTGTTAATTATGTTACGAGTTGCTGTTGAAGCTAGTATGACCGAGATTCTTTAAATTAGCCGTGAAATCGGCCGACTGGTAGGCTCAAAACTACCGATAATATTCATGTTCGTTACTTTAAATATTTCGGCTGAGCACGTCCTGATATATGTTCGTTGAACCTAAGCTCATGTGGAGTGGGTTGTGCACTGAATGAACTTGACTTTGAACCCAAGCCGATCGCAAACCGAGGCGAAGACTCTAACCGTTAGGCCATATCCCTCCAAGATTAGACTACCATTGTAGTCTTTTTGTATATCGTATAAATCTGTTATTGTGAGACTGAAAGTGAATCGCTACCTCTATATCAGAGCTATGTGTAAATCTCTCAAAATAATGAGAATACTCATAAAGTTTGTCCACATGTACTAAGATTTCGTAATTTCCTTACAATTCCAGAAGACATAGCATGCAAGTCGTACTTGGCAGCTTTCAAACGACTAATGATGACTCAGCACTGCCATACATATCTTATCTGGTGGACTACAACTTGCCTTTTTTGAGTTGTTTTCATCTCGTTTTCTCAAATAGTTCATCATCATTCAGGAAGATTCTGCACTGGCTGAAGCCAGTGGCGGTGTCGGTAAGCTATTCTATCACGGATCTGTATGTGCGGGGTTCAACTCCTGGGCTTGCACGTCACTGACATCATTTCGAGTGCGGAAACTGGCGGTAACATTAGCTTGACCTTTTTTAATTTAGTGAGTTGTATCGAATTGAAAAACATACTATGGGAGATCTGTAATCATATGTGGCTTTCAATTTCTGTTGTAACTTGCAGATATCATAAAATGGAAAACCACCTGAGACTATTCTGAGCCCACAGAGGTGATGCATTCGATCGATCACCCCAGATCTCATAGTTCTTGCAACTTGCTCTAGACATTCGTTAATTTAAATCTTAGATTTTCGTTTAGTCAACATTGGACAATATTCTGAGTATACAGTATAGACCTACATATACAGGCAATTAGTGCTCGTTTCAGGATTATTTATTCTGTATTTAATATGTAATTTAGACGATTTATAGTATAAGTTGGATTTAATTTGGTAAATTTCTTAGTATTTCATTCCAATAATATGCGTCACTAAAAATTAAACATTAAATTGCCTGTCATGATTTTTGTCTGCACTCAATCACGAAGCTTGGAGCAATTTTCTCAGGATTTATTTCCAAATCATGGCTTATTACGATTGCTCAATAAATATAATTTATTCACATCTCAGCAGTCTATATAAGAGTTCTGTAGAAGGCTTACCTACATATGAATAACTAAAAATGTCGTATAGATTTTTAAGAAGAAAATACAAATAGACCTTAGGCTCTTTGTAAACATAATATAATTTTTGATGGAACCACTAACGCTCTGATTCGAATAAACCAAATGATGCAGCTAATGCAGAAGCTACATACTTTGTATATGCGGGTCTAAAGATCCATGCTTAAGTATTCGGTACCCAATGGTTCCGATTTTTCATAATTATTATTTATTAGCAATAACTGCTGGACTAGTTGTCATAACATTTAAAATTTAATCAGTTACATTTCATCTAGAATTCGACATTAGGCAGGCACGGAAAAATTATATTCAGACAATATATTTCATACTAGTTTTAAAGAGTATTCATCCATGATTCATGTTTGTTTCCTCATTATTGGCCGTGTGGTATTTGCCGAGGGGATTGTGGGTTTAATCCCTAAGTGAAATACCTTGAATCCCTCACTGCAACCGATTAATCGACTCCAGGGATTGTATGTAGCACCCTGAGAAACAAAGGACAAGCTGCCCAAAATCAGCTGCCCCAAATCAGCTGTCCCAAATCAGCTGCCTCAAATCAGCTGCCTCAAACCAGCTGCCTCAAATCAGCTGCCCCAAATCAACTGCTGAAATCAGCTGCCCAAATCAGCTGCCCAAATCAGCTGCCCCAAATTAGTTGCCCAAATCAGCGCGATGGCACATTGATACTGCCCTTCATAAACTTGTTTCACTGAAGGATTAATTGACCAATATTTACAAAATTTTAATTGCTTATTTTTTTAAGGGAAATTCTGTAATGAGCCAGTTATTAAAGGTTAAACGATGAAGAGCTATTTAAAAAGAAAAATGCTAATTTCATCAGGCCCTTTGTGATAATCTAGTTCTGCGATTTCATAGGCAGCTCTTTTGTTAAATTTCTTGATACAAAAATAAGATAACTGGACCAAGGTCGAAATTGAACTGGCGCTTAATGATGAGAAAGAGCTAGTAAGTTGTTGAAAGTCACTGTAAGGGGTTAAACATGAATTCAAACAGCACTGTATAAACTCCGTATAAATATGCAATTAACAAGAGAAATCCAAGTGTAATATGGCCATTACTAGGAACGCTTATATGGGAAATGGAAATTTACCCAAGTAGCAGAGTGTCTTGTGAAGGAGTTTTAGTGAAATGAATATGGCTCATATAAAACGACAAAACCACCTGGTTACAGCTCTGAGTGCACTACTAATGTTAATTTCATTGGCGCATCTTTGCGTAAATTCATTGCTAGGAAATGTGTTGTATCCTGTATAAAGAAGGGTCATCACTTCATCATCATCATTTCAGCAAGGAACATCATCAATCAACATCACAACCACCATCATCCATGGTTCAATGGTTGTGATGCTCTTCATGGGAAAGATTCAGGCGGCCAATAAGAAGCAGTCATCAAGTTTTTTTAGTAGTTACAGTAGTCCAGTTTAGATTGCACGAGATTAGCACCAATCGTAGAGGCTGTCTCAAGAGAAAGATATAGTCTTATTAGACGAAGATCTCGAAAATGGAAGAAACAGACTGTGTTGTAATACTTTAAATTATTCATTATAAATTATGAAACCTTAATCACCTCACGTACATGTAGGCCTACTACAACTGGTTTTCTCCAATAAGAAGCTCCACCCAATGAAGGCCCAAACTCCCTCCCCACTGAATTTATGTCCCCCTCAACCGGTAACCCTACACTGTAAAAATACAAATTCACATTGATTATTGGTTATATGCTAATTTGAGTATGTATTATTGTACTATTGGTTACGTTTTAAGTATTAAAGGCCCTTGTGGTTTGTATTTTCAGAATTGACAACCGCACGATGAAAGAGTACTATAGTTATCTCGTTCTTTCCGAGAGCTGGACAAAGGTTTTATGAGAAAGTAGATATCAAGTCCCAGAATACCGACACAACAATAGTGAATGGTCCTGAGTGGCACCGTGGATGTTATATTATGTCTCAACTCATGCAGACCAGTAAAGTTTAACAAATGTATGAATAGTAAGTTAAAGTTCTTAGAATTTTGTTAGAAAATTTCTGGGTTCGATTTGTCATTGATTTATATTTTTGTTTAGTTGTTAAATTTTACAATAGATCTTTCCCTCTTTCTCTCTCTCTCTCTCTCTCTTTCTCTCTCTCTCTCTCTCTCTATATATATATATATATATTATATATATATATATATAGCATGTATAAATATTATCCTCTCTATATTCCCCGTGTTGTGTCCGGGTTGTTTGAAGAATTGACCAACCGGTGGCTGCACGTGTCGTAGAAGGCGACTAAAGCACGAAGATCCACACCAACGTCAGAAAAGGCATTCGGTTGGTGAGCGCCTAGGCTCCAGAAATTGCTACAAAAATTAAAACGAATGGAAAAGTCTCAAATAGGGGATTGGCTGGTGGTGTGGTGTAGGACAGAGAGGATTTGAGACAGTCTGTTCATATCCCGACCCTAGTTAAATTGGGATTTAAGGGATGATGATGATGATGATGATGATAAATATTATCCTGTCAGAATTGTTTCTGTGTCTTTTTAGTACTGGATAGAGTCATCTTTAGGACCATTCTGTACTAACGCTTTCAACTTTCCAAACGCTTTAACTAAAGCGTTTTGGTCTGTAAGTGTGTGTATCATGAGTGCCAATAGCACCCATAAGTTACAGATTCAGGCACAAGAAGCACCAGTTAATTACAGAGTCAGGCACACCAAACATCAGTTAATTACACAATCAGGCACACAAAACACCGCTTAATTACAAAGTCAGGCTCACGAAACACCAGTTAATTACAGAGCCAGGCATACAAAACACCACTCTGCAATTATACAAAACTCTGCAATTACTTGACAAGCACACGAAATACCACTTAATTACAGAAATCAAACACCGAAACACCAGTTAATTACAGAATCAAGCACACGAAATACCACTTAATTACAGAAATCAAACACACGAAACACCAGTTAATTGCAGGGTCAAGCACACAGATTGATAGGCGCATCTCTATTCTATTTTTCTATGTTCTCTTGAATTTAAAATTTTTCAGCGGACAGGAGCACTCCGAGCACATCAACGATCGACCAAGTTACTGTTCAGCGTGATCACGTGATTAATGACAGGCCTGCCCATTATCATGTCTCGAGAGAAACGTTGATGCATTTAGGCATTACATATACTTTAGTCTGCTTAAGTGAAATACTAATAGTCGTTGTTTGGTCATATTTCAATTTTCCTAACATAACAAATAATCATATATAATAAGCTGTATTCAATGTTACCATTAAAATCTAAGTTCCGGTAACTGAATAACATAACAGGAATAAAAAATATTGCACAACTTTAACTGTATAACATGATTAATATTAGTAATATTATAATTAATATTATAATATTAATATACTACTAATGAACTTTAGAACATTCTCTTTGCTATCACTGTTATTATGTGAAAACTCGCTTTAACGTAGACTTTGTTGGTCTCTGTTATTAGTCAGAGTGTTCTCTGTTATTAGTGCTAGTTTTGTAGGATTAGTCAGAACCCGACGAATATGCGAACTCTGGTTCAGTTTAATGAATTAACGAGAATCTGAAGTTCAGTGCTGTAAACAAATAAATACTTTAGTTTAGTACGTATGATAAAGGTAACCAAATTCTCTTTTGTAATGGTCCTATAGCCAAATGCAGTGCAATATGTAGATATTAAGATGTACATTTTCTTTTAGAGTGAAAAATTCAGACAACAGGCGTGTAGCATATTAAAGTTATTAATATATTTAATTGTCTAAATAGTCTAAATAAAGAAAGTAGGCAATAGCAATAAAACTATATCTTCCGTTTACTTTTTACTTCACAATAATCTGACAACTGAAGAAACTATAATAAATAATATAAATAATACGGTATAGCAATATGTATTGGATATATATTTATATATAAATATATACTGTATATATATATATATATATATATATATATATATATATATATATATATATATATATTCATATAGGCCTACATACATATAAGCACAGTATATATATATATATATATATATATATATATATATATATGTATGTATATATATATATAATATAGATATACATATATATATATATATACAGTATATACATATATATATATACTGTATATATAGGCCTATATATATATATATATACATATATATATATATATATATATATATATATATATATATATATATATATATATATATGAGAGAGAGAGAGAGAAATTTGAAGAAAGCCACGAAGATAAAGATACTTTAGCGTGGACCATGCTCTTGTACGATTGTGAAACACGTACGTTAAAAAATAGGATGTTAGAAAACTGAAAGCATTTGAAATGTGGAAGAAGAAGAATGTGAGAGAATAATTGAAAAGATCAAATTGACTGACAAAATTTCTTACGATTAATGCTAAATAGGGCTGGCATAAATAGGCAATTGATAAATATTATAACGAATAGAAAAGCTGGATAAGTCATGCAATGAGAGGAAATGGGTTATTGAAAGAGGCAATTGAAGGTAGACTGAAAGGAAGAAAGGTTAGAGGAAGACTGAGACTTGTGAAGTTGGATGATATGATAACTAATTCTTACGTAGATATGAAGAGAAAGGCAGAAAATATAAATATATGAGGAGGAGTTATATGCCATGGACCTGCCAATAGGCAGTGCTATATGCCTATTGGGCCTATTGGCATATGCCAATAGCATATACTATATAATGTACTGTAAGTATGTATGTATGTATATATATATATATATATATATATATATATATATATATATATATATATATATATATATATATATACAGTATACATAATAAACATGTATATAAACAATGTATAAATAAAGATGATGACAAATTAAGGTTAAAAGTATTGAAAACTATTTCAGTTTATGTGATAGTAACGTTTTGTATTATTTTTTATTTTTCTTACTGTACTGCTTAATTTGGCCTTTCTAGTTTCTACAGATTTAAAGAAACTACTGTTTCAGCCAGCTACTTGCCAAATACCTTTTCTAATAATCCAGTTCCACTTTCTAATACTTTATCAACTACTTTTCATTCGATTAAATATCATTGAATATTTTATACGGTTGCATGGCCGAATGGACAGCATGCATGCCTAAAAAGCAGGATCCTATCAGTTCGAATCACAGCCGGACTGTCTCTAACCGTATTTCTTGTGATACTGAAACAGACGTTAAACTTGGCTTTTTTATATAGATAATCTCCCTGCGAGGGTTTCGTCAAGTTTGCTGCAGCAAAAGGTCGTCTGACGTTGATAATCTAATGGGTTTTTCTTCGCTTAATATGTTTTAAATTTTTATTCCGCCATTTGGATAATGCAGATTTCTGATTCATCAGCCCACTAAATTTCAGAGACTCTCTGTTTCTGGTTTTATTTATCCACTGTAATCTACTCTCCAGTAGATTGGCTAGCATCTGCACAATGTAGATATTGTGTATGTTAAACTCTATAAGCCTATATCGCAGTTTCATTCGTTATCTTGACTGAGACTCTTATTGCTTTTGCTTTAGCCAGTGACACGGGGATATGTGAATCTACTGTTAAAGGGTTACGATGTACATGCACGTGAGAGTGAGCCTCAACTCCGTCAGCCAGGGAAATAAATTCTAAATCACCAGACAGCACATATATTGGCATAGACCTTAGAGAAAGCCAAATCTATTCTAGTGCTTTTCCTTACTCATGAGGGCATTACGATTGAGCAGTATGAAGCGGAAATAAAAGAGATTTCTTTGCTCTGAATTTTATTCAGAGCAAAACAAATCAGACCGTTTAAAAAACGGTCCATTCGCCACATTGAATCAAAATCGCTTGATTTATGTTTTATTTTAATTTTACTGTATGTTATGAATTTACCTTTTCTATCTATTTCACGCAGAATCGAAATGCAGTTGGAATTAATCTTACGTTTTGACTCATCTTCGAATTATCGTTGTAGTCAATGCAATTCCTCGTTTCCTCAAGCTTTTCTTTGACAATTTCGGAAGGCGTGAACGACGTTAAAAACAAACAATATGACGCTTCCACGGGAGTTACTTCACGCGTAGGTTGTTGCTGCCACAGTGTGCATATAAAAAATGGCCAAATCGGCACGAATCGACCAGATAGAGAATAAAGCTGGTGGGCTGGGCTTGAGATGGGCAGAGCTTTATAACGTTGCTGACGAATCAGGTTTGTCTGCTGCTGTGTAATGCAGGAATCAATAGAACTCAATCTCGCTGACTCATCAAAAAAACAGAAACAGAGACTTGTGCTTGTAGATCAATCTTACGCAACCCGTGCGCATATTTATTAGTCTTTGTGAGTCTTGAGATAACAGAAGCCGTTCTGCTGATCCAGTTAGAAATTAAACACAACGGTGATTACTTCTGCGCACTATTTTACTGCGGATGTCGTTTACTAACACGCATTTCTTCGCCCGGGCAAAGTTTCGACAAAGAAGGATGAGGTAAGCTATCGACGTATAGGCTGTTGATCTGATGAGATTCGAATAAAGCGCAGCATGGTATCTATCATCAACTAATATCGATATATGCAACTAATATCGATAATATGATAATTGCGCTTATATTACAATCGTTTAACATATAGAGAGTAGAGAATTGAGAAGGAAGCTTAACCATATGTAAACTAAGAAAAATTAACAAGTAAAATACAATTGCTGGCAGTGAATTTGAGGTGTTATAATCCTTAATCTGAGATCAATAAATTCCAGCAAGATTATCTGCAGTTAGGAAATGTAATTATTCCTCTCGTTCTCCTGGATTATGCCTGTTTGACTTGGCGACTTCATCTGATTGATGATAACAGAATGATCTGGGATTCCTTTGGGCATTTTAGTTAATATGAAGTTAAATGCCCTTGGTAATCTTATATCGTCTGTGATGGCAGCAATTCAAGAAAGCATGTCTGAAAACTCATAGCAACCATCCTAAGTCTTTGATTGGATAGTTTTTCCTCTTTGAGATCTTCAGAGATAATCTTCAATGCCTCGATCGATTCTACTAATTTGAGCTGAGGCTCAAAGAAATGCGGTCTCACATAAATAATCAGGATGCTATGATTCCCTTTGTAATCGTAAGAGATAGATAAAGAACAACAAGAACAACAAGAACAAGAACAACTATAGCAATCTCGTCAATAATCGGAATGTCTTGCGAATTTGTTGAAATGTCAAGCTGATTTCTTAGCTAACTGGAGAGGGAAATTTAAAACAGAACTGGAGCCTGCAAGTTATGCTGTTTAGTTTAGGCAATACTAGGCATAATATTAGGCCTATGTACTGGTTTATCGATAAACTACAGTGAAGTTAACAAATGAAAACTCGAAAAGTCAATAAATTCTGCAAGTGAGTTCTTGAATTGCCAAACTTAATTTAATAAGAGATTTTAGAAAATCTGCTAGTCGTAAATATCTAAACGTGCGAATTAATAATTTGTGCAGGATTATTTTAGAGTTAAGTCATCGATAACTAAGTAAATAGTAAATTTATACTCGCAGATTCTTACTTTATCGTTGAACCGGAAGGAAATACTATAATGCGCTATTAGTCATAAAGCAGACAGATTTAAAGTTTATGGAATGAGTTACTCGTCTAATTTAGCTGTATAACATCTGTACACTCAGCAGATGAACCTATCGAGTTACTAGCAGAATCATTTATCGTCGCGGAATGCATCAAGAGTCATGCATTTAAAAGGTCGATGTGAAGAATCTACCCTGATGATGAATGTACTTGCGCTCAGATTTCGGTATAAATCTGGTTCTGTCAGTAGAGCAATTAATTTCAGAGCAAGATTATCAGGATTCAAATCGCCGACATTTTTAATCACCATGACCCGTTGATAATAATAATTCGTAAATACATGTATGCTAGTGCAATGTAATGTGACTTTGTTCTTATCATATATGCCTACTTGTATTTTGACCATAGTACTAATTTTTTATTTCCATGTAATATTGACGTACGGGAGAAGTCGTATGCACGTAGTGCTTTCCGTAATCACAATCGCTAGATAAGAGTATAGAAGTGATAGAGGATTTATTACTTGTATCTCTACCGTAGTCTTGTGATAAACATCGTATGGGTAAAATTGCAAGGTACAAGTCGCTTAGCCTTCTGATGGAGAATTTACTGCCATATTACTTCCATCAGATAAACGATTTTGTCATCACTTTAAAATATTTTGTGATCACTTACCGTTATCTCACAACTGAATCTAGGTGCTTCCATTCACTACCGCAAGATATCTTAATACAGTATGCTGCTTAAAATAGAGAAATACATTGTAAGTCTACATATTTATTACTTTTTTTGTTCGTATGCACACATGATTTACCGCACGAGCTACTGAGTTTCCTTGTTTAAAGTCTGTTTTTTTTCTAATTTCGTTATTTTTCCTTCCTCTCCATGGTTATTAGTAGTCGCTCAATAGTTGCCTTCGATCGTAACTTATCATATTTAGCAACGAATATTGATTGTCAACGAATATACTGCAGGGTTACTTCATAAGTTGCTATTACATGTACTTGTAGTAGGTCTATAAGTCATACAGTAGTATTACAGTACACTTAGCATTAGTATTTTAGCACTGTTAATGCATCATTTTCACAAAACCTAGTTATTGTTTCTTCCTCAAGCCATAGGCTACATAAGGCATGGCTAGCCTTTTGTGAAGGAATTAGCCCCCCTTGATCTCGCGAGTGCTCTATATGAAGCGTGAAAGCACTCTTTGTATGAATACATATCATGGACCTGCCTCTGGATGGACACTAGAGGAAGAGAGAGTAAGTGCTAAATTCTCAAGTTGGTGACGAAATTCAAACGACAATACTGAGATTTGAAAGCAGCCATATATTAACAATAACAAACAAGAAAGCTAAGGAGGATTCGAACAGCAGGCGTAAATAAATCAGCTGTCAAGTGGCACAACCAGTATGCAAGGCTAATTAAGACATCAAACATAATTCGATCACGGCTAATTCGATCTAATGATATTTTATTTTTATTTCACGTTTGTGCACATTTACAACGTCGTAATAGCAGTTTCATTGTCTACAGAATCCTATCGCTGTACAATCTATACGCTTTGAGCGAGCACGAAATAATAATAATTGTTGCTGATCAAACCCAGAGTCGTATGATTGTGTTCAAGGCTTAGCTCGTTATTAGTTCATGTGACAGCAAATATTTTAAACTCGATCCCAAAATAGGTACCTACGTGTTACATAGTCACGTTTCAGCTGTGAAATGCTGTCGTTAGTTTACTCTATTTCGTGCTTTGTGTTCATATTGCTGCAATGGTTCACAACCCGTGACCGGTTAACTGAAGGAGGTCAGATTTAGAAAGTGGTCAGCAACAACTCGGTCTCAAGCGGTCTAGTGACCATGATTAGCTAGGACTAGAGGACTACAAGCCTAAAAATTTCATATCAGTAAGTGTAAGTTTCATATTTTACTTCTTAAGCATGATCTATACATGATTACATATGATATGATATGACTGCAATGCAATCTGCCATCTTAAAAGCTGCTACAAAATTGAAAATACATTTTCCATATTTGAATTCTCATGATTATGACAGATTTTCGCTATGACAGGATGAATGGGCAGACGTTCTTTTTCTTACGCAGCACCCACAATCTGGAACTCTTTACCTTCGCTCTTGTTCTTCTCTTTCAACAGTCTCTACAAGTTTAAGACTTACCTTTTCCTACCGTAGACATAATCAATCTACCCTGACCATTTTTGATCACCGGACTGGCTTTCGTTTAGGACCTTACTTCTCCTCAGCACATTTCTTTTGCAGATTGGTCTGGGTGAATTGATCTGTAGTGATCTGAGTGCTGATATGTGCGCTGTTGGGGACGTCCCTGACATCATCCCTGGATGAGGAAACGGACGTTAAACCTTTATTATGATTATTATTATTATTATTATCTGATGATATACTTATCAATGGTTCGGGGAAGTAAAGATAGGAGTTCAAAGCGCCATCAAGTCGCTTCCATTACCCTAGGATAAGAACAGTTATGTGCGTGTCCTGCAAGTCTTTAAACATAATATAATAACACTTACTAAAGTTTTATAGACGTCCATGACAACATCGAGCACTATTGAGACAAATCCAAGCCAGTGAGTAAAATGGTCAAAAACGGTGCAAAGTCCATATTCCAGAAAACCAGTTCAAAGATAAAGGGAGGTAAAGAAAAGGAGATTTTCGTGCTGGTCGCAATTCATGGACACTGGATGGTAAAAAGAGATGGAAAGGTAGGTCTTCAGCTACCTGTGGAACTGCTCACAGGAAAGCAAAATCTGATGAAAACTCTACGAATTAATAGAAGTGACAAAAACAGATATCAACAAATATTTGTGCATCTACGAACCATCGCTCTATGCAGAATGCCGCAGTAGCGATAATATATGTGCCGCAAAAGTGAATTACTGGAGTTTGTGTAAAGGGCCACAACCGGTGTAGGAGCTAGAGCTCCATCTGGAATTTGAATTTGCGTGAACATATCCGAATCTAAACAGAGAATTAATGTTAACAAATTTGCCCAATTATATTTAGCTTAGTCGCCTCTTCAACTACTCGTAGTTTTCGATAGATTTAATTTTACATTGTTTATATCAGATAACTTGTCATAGCAATGTTCTTCAGATCATAATGCGACTAAGATAAAGCGCATGTGAACAACTTACAATGTCCCTGACATTGCGTTATGGCGAGGAACCAGACGTTAAATTCTTATTGATTGATTGATTGATTGATTACATTGGCTCATCAATGGAAGGTTCATTATGCGCAGTATCTGTGCCTTCTGTAGATGATCTGACAGAGCATTCGGGAAGGTCTTAGAGACCACTAAAGAATATCTGTATAATATAGGAGGCGTTATGAAATAATTTCAGAACATCGGCGTGCAATCAGCTGATAAAACTTGTAGCAGATAAATATTGACTACGTGGTGATGTTAACAACAACAAAGGAAGGTGTTTATTACATAGGACAAGTATGATTTCAGCGTCACATTATGGCACTTACATGACGCATATAAAATTAGACAATGCAAAATTTCAGAATTCTTACAAATTTATTCTTGAAATCATTAGAATCATACACTTGATTTCACAGCATATTGCTATGGAACAGTTACATGACAGTCAACATACCATTTCAAACTCAATCTTTGATAATATAATTAACAAGAAATGTAAATATATTATCAGCAATATAAATATATGCTCAATTGAACAAATTCTTTCGTGGACAGTAATCATAGTCTAAATACATATAATACTATATACTTACTACAACTATATAAATTAATCGTATACCATAAATAAGCGTTACAATAAGCATGAGTATTAGATTCAAATAGCCTATTTTTACAATAAACAGTACAGAGTATTCTAGTATTTTTAGTATTAAAAGTATCGTGTATTTTACAGCATAACAAAACATATTGTACAAAGATATTTAGCGTAAATCTGAAGAGTTTAAATGCAAATCAGCAGAGTGGGTTGATCATCTAAATCTATTACTTAGCTATTAGTAGTATGCCATTGCAATAATTAACACAAAATTATATAAATGAACATAAGCATTTTAGAGCCAGAGTCATAAATATTGCAGTGTTGAATTTAGCAGCACATTATTATAATTCTTTTGCAGCAACTTTAAGAAATCTCGTTCTCTAAATAAACTTAATCTTCATAAATATACGAATAGGTAAATGAATCGTCTAATATCCCTTAATTCAACTAAATCTAACAATCCGTTGATTTAATAAATACAAAATACTTGCAATAATTAGAAACAACGGTCAAATATCTACAAGACAGACAACATTTATTAAACCATACATTTCTTTAGAATTCCTTTTCACTAGTACCTCTAAAGATTTCAAATAAAAACTACACAGCATTTCAATAAAAACAACTGTTAACAGGGTTTCTTCTTGTGGTAGAGTCGGGAATTTGTAACACTTGCCTGATGAATTAGTAGACATGTTTAGATTCAAATTAATTATTTCGATAAGACAGGGATGGACGAGCCGGGATTGGAATTGGAAGCTTTTTTATATTTTTCAGTTTTGAATCCTGACATAGAAAATGTAACAAAAGAGATGGAAAGGCAGCTGTTCCGGCTAGTAATACTATTTGATAAAACAATAAATATACCCCTCTATATTCAAAGCACATAATTTGATGAATTTAGAAATAGACAACACATTTACGATTTAAACAATCTTCAATTCTACAGTACTTGCGAAAAAATAGAATCTGTAAATATATAAAGTACATTTAAAGTTAAAGGTTCATGTTTCTTAACTTAGATAAATCATTGTAAACTATATGTGCATAACAAAAAGTCAAATGAAATGATTCTCAAGTTAAACAAATGACATATTACAGTAATGCACATCTGTAATGAAATATAATCTCACAATGAATAATTATAATTAATTAAACTTAAGCCAGATCTATTCTATTTGATTAAAGTCAAATCATCGAAGTCATTCATTTAAATTTTCAAATGTAACAGAAATATTGAGTTAATTATGACAAGCAATAAGCATTATGGATCAAGTACACAGGCTAACATAAGCCTCCCTTTACTCCTTAAACTTTAATGTAATCGCTTTTTAGCTAATTCCAGAAGAATTAAAGTTTAAATTAAATTTATTGATTGATCCTATCGCAATCTTTCCTTGTCGATTCATTAGCAACTACTAACATACTATTGAAACAGAATTAAACCTCTATAACTTGTCTGCTATCACTATCGATGTTTATATTGCTGTACTTGTATTTGTAGACAATATCATCACTGCAGCTGCAGATACAGCTGCTGTTGCTGACACTGCAGCTGCAGATACAGCTGCTGTTGCTGACACTGCAGCTGCAGATACAGCTGCTGTTGCTGATACTGCAGCTGTAGATACAGCTGCTGTCACTACCACCGCTGACGTAGATACAGCTGCTTTTGCTGACACTGGTGCTGTAGATTCAGCTGCTGTTGTTGACACTGCTGCTGTAGATACAGCTGCTGTTGTTGCCATTGCAGCTGCATATACTGTATACGGCTGCTGTTGCTGACACTGCTGATGTAGATACAGCTGCTGTTGTTGACACTGCTGACGCAGATACAGCTGCTGTAGGTGCTGCTGCGTATCATCACTGCTGCTGTAGGTGCAGTTGTGTGTTGACACTGCTGCTGGAGTGACAGCTGCTGTTGCTAAGAGAGCCGCTGACAACGCTCATGTGTCCAGTAGCTGCAGCTAGGCGTGCACACTTGCTGCACGACTCAAAACCTCGCTGAAAGAGATCATCTTTGCGTGGATCCACAATACTAGAGACCAACTCAAGCTTCAGCACATGACTCTCTTCTATAGCACACCAAACAAACAGCAACTGTTTACAACTTGTTACTAGTAAACAGTAACCATTACTTCTACATCTGCAGCTACAATGCAAAGATTACTTTTTGAGTTTGTTTGCAATCGAGAGCAATTACTCTGAACCAGACAATCTATCTCACAGAAGATCTTCATGAGTTCAGCGTCTGAAGAATCTAACAGTAAATATCTTGTACTCATATTTAAATAGTTAATTGATCAATTAACTCTGGATGCCAAAATCTACTGTAGATATAATGAGAATCATATTCTACATTTATTCTCTGAATTATATCACTGGAAATATCTTCATCCACAAGATTTTAATCTGAGAAATAAATATCAGCACTAATCAATTGTTCACATTTTAGCTACTGTGCTGTTATTAAAAAATTTACTACAATGGATTAAAAAAATTCTTCCTTTTTACTAAATGCACAACAGCGTACATGTGTAATCAAATATGTTTATAAATTGCTATTAAATAAGGTTACTTTAGCAATAGAGACATAAATGCAATAACATTTTTCAAGTTTTGAATTGCAAATTGAACTTAGAGTTTAAGCAAAGTTTCAATCTATCCTATGTTACTATATGCTGACAGACTGTAACAGTAAAACACTTGAAAACAATTTCTACAGAGATACTTTTGGTTCAGAAGATATTATTACAAGCTATTTGCACTTTTATTTATTAAATTAGATATTTATACAAGCTCTTAGTACTGGTAAATAATTTGTACCAGATGGATGATAAATTGGACAACATGCCTGCCTGATATGCAGGAGACCATTGGTTCGAATCCCAGCTGAACCGTCGTGATGGTATCCCCTGTGATAGAGAAACAGACTTGAAACTTAGCATTAGAGCTTTATTTATTACAGTCTTAGTTAAATAAAATCTACAGACCAATACGCTGAGCTAGGAAGTCCAGCATTTCTTCCAGACTCTTCTTAAGTCCATCCATATCACGAGTCACATCAGTTCTAGCGCTCTCCCTACCCTCACACCTAAAGCATATGCAAATCTATGCATAACACTTGCAAATATAAGTCTCAATACACCATTAATCAATGAAGTCTCGGCCCACTACAAATGACATTGAAAAAAGCATAGCTTTGATAATCTGAGCCTATAGAGTATATTAAGCTATTAACCAGACTAAGGAGATCACAATACATGTGAAAACGTAACCTTTAACATCAAATAAATAAACAATCTACATTTTATTTCTTGTTACTTTAAACCAAACATTTTAATACTAAAAGTTAAATATCACTATACATTTGTATTAAACAGCAGGGCTTCGAATAACAAGAATCATTGCAAGACATTGAGGCATTTGCTAGTACTGAAGATTTAAAGCGATATTGCATTATATTCAATTTGCTAATCTTATTAGTCATAATTTTTTGTACACAGCAAATAAGCAGTAGCATACATTTGACTTCAAAATTTATCTCTGGGTAAATATTGACAATTTACTAAGTGCAAATTTAAATAAAATAATACGAAGGAATTCCAGAAATTGAACATTTGTTCACTCATGCTCACTCAAAGTACAAGATACATGTCATAATATTTTTCCCAACAAGCACTGTAGAATATGAGCAACTTGGGTGACAATTCCAGTATAATCAGACGACATGCAGCAAAACAACCATCAAGAATTAAATATTCAAAGTCTATATTAAAATAAGGTCACTATTTAACGAGTTACAGTTGCAATAGCTTTAAAACTATTGTAGCATTCTACAAAAGTTGATAAATTCATAACATAGTTAACGAACCATCTAATTATCTATCTCTGTTTAGAAGTCCTATATATATATATATATATATATATATATATATATATATATATATATATATATATTATAGAATACTAAAATAGTGATTCAAACAGTCTAACAAGACATTGTTTAACCTATTCATGATAACTGACGCCTCACAGTCCATCTTCTTAACCTCTACCTGTGAACAGAAAGTAGAATTAAGACACTTAGAATAGCACACTTCGGCTCTTACTACAATCTGAAATTACAGTAACAATAATGCGGATTATATACATGTATTAATACTGAATTACTTGCTTTCAAATACAAAATTTGATTATATTCAAGTACATTGTATGAGCAAATTGCTTGGGTGATATGGGCAAAAAATTTCTCTGACTCTGTACCGTCCATAAAAAGAAAAATCAATAACTGCCCCTCATCACAGTAAAAGTTAAATTTAGAATCCTTTCCTGCAGAGTCCCTTAGAGATTAAAACCATTACCCCCATAATTACCGCGGATTGCTGCACTGCGGAAAAACGAGTCACTCTTTATTGCTTTCAGAGATGAGATTTATTGTCCAATCAAGTTTTAAATTTCAGAGTTTTGTGTATTAATATTGTTCATATTGTTGAACACAATCTCCTTAACCTAGCCCCTAAGTAATTTAGTAAGTCAATTTTATTAATCATTGCTATCATTTCTGTTAATTAGGTTAATCATCATCCATTTTCTAATTTATGAAATCTGTACTAGAATTAAATCCTAATATTACTGTAAACAAGACTAAAAAATTGACTGGGGGTATGATTCTTTCAAAGAGCCCATAATATCAAAGATGTTCAGAGTGATTAAGATGAAGAATTAGCACTTAAATGTTTATCAAAATAATTAAAATTACAGTTTTCAATTATATGAAGGTAATAAAATCGAACAGGGTTAGGCGTACATCCTCTGCAAGCTAAATGGACCTTCAAAATATAAAAATCAATGACTAGCTTTGCATATCTGTAAGGCAATGAAACAAGGATTATATACTATTTTGCAGTGATCTTGTAAATTATATTTTATGTCCAGGGTTGTATTTGCTGAGAGGTTTGAGGTTCGACCCCTCTTGGCAGATGTGTAGCCTCCATGCTACAATTTTAACTCTCCAATTCGAAGTTTTAACCTACCCTTATGACAAAGCCTCAATGACACCTTGGCAAGTCTTCAAACACCCCCCCCCCCAACTCAAAGTACCCCTTGGAAAAATTTAATAAATAGGACCCTAATTATGACTGATTTACCGGATTAATGCTTTACACTAAGCATTTTAAAAATAAACTTAGAATTGTAATATCCAGAGTCATCACGACTGACAATCTTAATAGAATAGTAATGTTAATATTTGATATGTAGACCTTCAACTGTTCTTTAATTATAAATATTTAAGTAAGAAATAGATAAATAAATTAGGCTAATATATTATATCAAACCTCACGATTTAAATACCTAACGAAGTGAACTGTAATAAGATGTGCGAAAGGTCCTCTTCTTCTTAAAGTTGAAGAATTGTTTTGAATAACAACAAAAATTAAAATGCTACAATTGTCAATGAGTCAAAGACAATATCGAGCAATATGAGACTAAAACCAAGTCTAGCATAAACTAACAAAATAATCCAAAAAGCAAAACGAAATACAAAGATATTCTGAAAACTAGTCCAGAACTCAGAAATATAAGGCTGAGGAGTATATGTGATATAGTCATGTGATAAACTTCCATATGAAATTCTTTGTCAGAATTTTGAATTGATTTGACTCACTCTTAAACTCTGCTAATTGCTCTGTTTATTGAGTTTGATAGGGCGAGAGATAATCAGAAATTATACCTGAAATTCAAAATTCCGAAGGGATTGAACTTTATTGAAGCTAATAAAACTCAAAACCAATAAAAACAGTAATAATAATAATAGTAATAATAGAAAAATAATAATAATAATAATAGTAATAAAAACAATAATATTAAAAATAATAATAATAATAAAAATAAAGATAATAATAATAATAGTAATAAGAATAATAATAATAATAATACAAGTAGAGTGCTACAGTCATCAATTGCAACATCAAGCACAATTGATATATATATATGATGTGTAGAGGAATAGCCTAATAGCAAGCTATGCCTAGCTGCTATGGAAGAATAGCCTAACTGAAAGCTATTTGGACTGCTCCGATTACGCATTCCTGCACCAGGGCTGCCTGCACCAGGGCTACCTGCACCAGGGCTGCCCCTTGTCCCGCAACAGGGTACCCCTCCCCGGGAGGTACCCCTCCCCGGGAGGTACCCCTCCCCGGGAGGTACCCCTCCCCGGGAGGTACCCCTCCCCGGGAGGTACCCCGCCCCGGGAGGTACCCCGCCCCGGGAGCTACCCCGCCCCGGGAGCTACCCCGCCCCGGGAGCTACCCCGCCCCGGGAGCTACCCCGCCCCGGGAGCTACCCCGCCCCGGGAGCTACCCCGCCCCGGGGGCTACCCCTCCCCGGGGGATACCCCTCCCCGGGGGATACCCCGCCCCGGGGCTGCCTTACCCCGGGGGCCGCCCCGCTCCGGGGGATGCCCCGTCCCTTGGGCCGCCCCGCTCCAGGGGCTGTCCGCCCCGTGGGCGGGCGGCCCCCGGGAGCAGCGCCTTGGGAGCTGCCCCGCCTTGAGAGCTGCACTGCTCCGGAGCTGCGCCACCCCGGGGGCTGCACCGAGGACTGCCCCGCACCAGGGTTGCCCCTCAACAGGAGGCTGACCCGCAACAGGTTACCCCGCGCCGGGCTGGCCCGCCCGGGTCAGGCCCGCCGAAGGCAGTCCACCCCAGGCAGTCCGCCCCAGGCAGTACACCTTGTTAACGTCTCAGTTATATGACGACGAATGCGACACTCAGCCAGGAGCCGCTGCTTTTATACTGTCGCAGAGGCGAACCGGTTTGGTGACTTTAGAACCGGTTAAGTTAACTGGTTATGTTAATTTGCCGGTTAACTAAACCGGCTCATTAGATTTAGCCGCCTTTCAGAAGTAATACAGTATATTCATGTTTGTTTGATTTCAACTTACAATTATAGAATATATGAAATATGAGCAATAACCAGGGTGAGAGAGACACAGAGCGAGAGAGAGAGAAAGAGAGAGATAGAGAGAGAGACAGACAGAGAGACAGACAGAGAGAGAGAGAGAGAGAGAGAGAGAGAGAGAAAGAGAGAGGAGAGCGAAAGAGAGAGATTGAGAAAGAGAGGTGCATAGGGAGAGAGCTAAAGAGAGAGAGAGAGAGAGAGATAGATTGACGGAGGTGCAGAGGGAGAGAGAGAGGCGAAGGAGAGAGCTAAAGAGTGAGATATAGAGACAGAGAGAGAGAGAGAGAGAGAGAGAGAGAGAGAGAGAGAGAGAGAGAGACAGAGAGATAGATAGATAGATAGATGGAAAGATTTAGATAGAAAGAGAGAGAGAGAGAGAGGTGCATAGGGAGAGAGAGAGAGAGAGAGAGAGAGAGAATATATATATATATAAAGAGAGAGAGAGAAAGATAGAGAGAAAGAGGGAGGGTAAAATAAAGGCAATAAGAAATGATTCTTGCAGAATGTTCCTACAAATTGAATTAAATTTTCTACAAATAATTAGAAAGTAAATTTTTATGATTCAAGCAAAGTAGGTTCCATTGTCAGCTCCGTCAAGTTGACTCCGCTACTTCTTCAAATAAATCTAATTAATATGCCAAAAATTAGAGCTCAATTAGTGCTAATTTTTGCTGAGAGTCCCACAATTAAAGCTCACTAAGTTTGGTACATAACTCCAATTGATAAAAAGTAAACACGCATTATAGTGAAATGATCAACTATGTTGATATCTATCACTTTTAACGCCACATTTTTTAAATTGTTAGACAATTTAGACCATTTTTCCGTATAACCAGTCCAGTGAATGTCCGAGATTTTACTCTCACATCAGCGCGGCTTGGAATCGAACCCACGAGGATTCAAATTACCTCAGGATCCGTCATTTAAAACTTCATGACGTTACCCCCCCCCCCCCCGCTAATGAGACATTCATTAACACTGGTACATAAC